>JAQQZT010000033.1:27519415-27530776 GCA_030068275.1 Clarias platycephalus | reverse complement strand
AATGTCGCCTTGCACCTCCAGGGTCCGGGTTCGATTCCCGGCCAGGCTCGATTCCTGTCTCCGTGTGCATGGAGTTTTCATGTTCTCCCTGTGCTTGGTAGGTTTCCTCCAGGTACTCCGGTTTCTTCCCACAGTCCAACGACCTGCAGATTAGGCTAATTGGTGTTCCCAAATGTGTGAGTGTGTGTGTACCCTGCTATGGATTGGCACCCTGTCCAGGGTGTACCCTGCCATGTGCCCTAAGTCTCCTGGGATAGGCTCCAGGCCCCCCGCAACTCTGAATACAGGATAAAGCGGTATAGACGATGACTGAGTGAGAGTGAGTGAGTTCTGAGCTGTAAAAAAGATGGAAATAAGCCATTATTATTACAACATAAATCTTTAAATTAGACAGTTCTGATCTGTAAAAAACATGGTTATGATCCGTATTTGTTACAATGTAAACCCTGGAATTTGAAGGGTATAAACTGGTATAACAACATAAACATGTTAATTAGACAGTTATAAACCGTAAAAAAAAATCCGTAAAATATACAGTTTAATGAGTGCGATCCCGTACAACCAAAAACATTGCTACCGTACTTTTTGCGGTAAACTTCTGGCAACCACAGCTGCTGTTTTTTTTACCGTAAAACTTACGTTTTTTTTTTTTTTTTAACAGTACAATAACGATACTACCATATTTTTTACGCTAAAATTCTGGCAACCACAGCTGCCAGTTTTTTACCATAAGATTTAGCAGAGTTCAGTAAGCTATCAACATTGAAATCAACCAATGTATGTACAGTATATAGTAATGTTTGTTACAGTGTTTGAAATAGTTATTATTTAGTAAAATGTAAAAAAATTTATATGCTATTTATGGCAGTAAATAATATTAGTTAAGAGAATTTCAGTACAAAACATTACCAAGCATTGCTACCAACAAAGAAACAAGAAACAGAGATATTAGTCAAAATTGTAATAAACCATTTATCAGACGTATTATGTTTCTCAGCCAACAAAGGCCTCTGAATATAAAACAAGCTAATTCATTAAAAAAGTTATAGCTTCGTGGATCACATTACTGCCAGTTTTATTGTGCTAACTTTGTCACTATATCAACTTTTAACATTTATTTTGTTTTGTGTTGAGCATGGGAGAAGGTTGCAATAACTATTTACAGTGTCAATAATCCTTGTTACCTTAGGGATCCACTGAAACGGCTATTACCTTCATTGTCCCACAAGGTGCCAGTGACAGCAGGCCTCTTGAATAAGATGGCTGAAGGAGATGACCCAGAGGAATTAATTGATTTCTAAAAGACCTCTGTGGCCTACGCTTGGTTCGAGGATAACCATCCGCTTCGATTACTTCCCCTTCTGTCAGGGGATGGTCCAAACAGCTGTATAGAATTTGCTGGCCATGGCACAAACAGAGTATTCCTTTCAGTAGAAGGCCATCGTGGAAATAGTGGGATTCACCCTGAATGACAACAAAGGTGGTTCAGGGACCTCGAGTTCAAACGTTGCTCACCCAATTGCCACTGCACAGCAACTCCTTGACATCTATAGACAGTGCTTTTTATGGTACAAGAACCAGCCCAATGGGTGGCACAGTAGCACAGTGGGTAGTGTTGCCTCTTTACAGCTCCAGGGTCTTTGGTTTGATGTTGACCTTGGCTTACTGTCTGTTTCCCTTTTTCTCCTTGTGCCTGTGGCCCTGTTCACACCTGGTAATAACATCCATCTCATGTGATCTGAACATCCAAGACAAATAACCTTTCTCACCTGGAATTATAATTGCATCTGCTGTAACCACTTGCATTCAGATTCCATACATCATTTCCGGAGGAAGAAGTGTGTCGCAGAAATGTATTATAGCAGCCTTCTGCTGCATTTGTTTTCAGGCAGAAATGTCCCATGAATCCTATTTTATGTACTCGTACCGGCTGTTTCAAATGCTTTGCTTGTGTGGTGTGGTAACGAAACGAATGGCAGAACAGCTGATAAAAGCAGCTGCTTTTGTTTCTTTTGTTTTAGTCACAAGACCCCATAGAACCCTATTGGTACACATTAGAAATGTAGTGGAGAGTTGTCATCAGTATATAATGGATAATGGATATTTTCTTCTTGTGCCTGTGGCCCTGTTCATATCGGGTATTAACATCCATCTCATGTAGATAGGTACCATCAGTGGAGAGTTATTATCGGTTTAGTGCAATTTCTGAACAATCTTCAGTAATTATGCACTCCCTGGCTAGGGAAATGACACAGCTGATTAGGTTGTTCATTGCTATCTAGGATGCATCGAAATGCATTTGTGTTCACACAACAAATATGGTGTGGCCATGTGTGTCCCAAACATATTCTAAACATGGTTTGAGTAACTGGTTCACTGGTGCGTCTTAAAGATTGCCTTTGACTGTATTCAAACCTGCACTTAGATCAGTGGTGACACCATAAGTGAAGGTGTTACATTTTTCCAAATAATAAAGAAAAATATTCCTGTCACTTTAATTACTGTAATACTTACAAACTTTGATTTTCTCATTGTTTTTTTTGACCACTGGAGACTTTCTTTGACACTTTCCCTGCTGAACTTCCCTGCTAAAGAAGACATTGCAATGTAACTCAATAAAGGCACAAATTGATTAACTAAACAGCCATTTGGATATTTGTGTATCATTAGTTGGAATATTATTTCCCAAAAGTGGCACACTGGCATGATTCTACTAGGATCAAACCTTTACGGAGGATGTATGAGAATGTAACATTTATAGTGTGTTGCTAATAATACTTTGCCATTAATTATAATTTTATTATTAGCATTTTTCATCACTTACTCACACTCAGTCACTCACCGTCTATACCGCTTTATCCACAGGGTTGTCTGGGGCCTTTAGCCTATACCAGGAGATTTAGGGTATGAAGCGGGGTACACCCTGGATGAGGTGCCAATCTATCTCAGGACACACACACACACACTACATTACAATTATTGTAATATATTTTTGCATATATTGCTGTTAATAAAATATATGCAAAAATCTACTTATATTATATACAAGTGTTACTAGTACTGTAAGTAGTAGTACTGTATGAGTTTTGTGCCACGTTTAAAAAAATAGAACATGCTTCTTGCACACATATTCTTATCGCTTTTTTTGTGTAATAATAATGTTTCGGAATGATCAATCACAGACATCAATATCATATACCAATTTTAGTGATGAGACTTCTTTGTGACTTGATCACCAACTAGTTTGCTAATATGCACACAATTTTATGTTGTAAGATTTATAACTTGCCTCAATCAAACAGATACGAGGCGAGGTTTTATGGGAAAGGGTAGTTTTATTAGGGAAATGGGGAAAGGAAGGGTTTTAAGGAATGAGGAAGGAGAGAAGGGGAGGAAAGAAGTGCAGTTAAGGAAGCAGTGCCCAGCTGGCATACAGGTACGCTGGCAAGCGATGGCTGTGGTAGAGTGGTGAAGTGAACATGCAGGGACAGTGGTTCCCACAGGCTCCTCAACAGCATGGTTGCAGTCACGGCCAGCCGGCCCTGGCCAGTTTTTCTTGGGTGCGGGCACAAACAGGAGACAAACGCCATGGAGCCAACATCCGCTGTTGCTCCTCTGGCAACCGAAGGGGTGATCCCGGCTGGGGAAGTAGGCCTTGACGTTGATGCAGTGGCCTTTTCCTCTTCAACGACTGACTAGCAAAAGATGGCTCTCGACGCAACTGAAAGGGCTGGAGCAGCTCGTCCAGTCCAGCCTGTCTCTTGCCCGGGAATCAAACAGTGGTGTACAGTCTGCAGTTAATGTCCGCCGCGCTTTCTCCTCACTTATAAACTTCCAGACCTCAAGCTAAGCTCCACACTTCGCTTGTAAACAGCTTGTAAACACTTGCTCACATTTACCTGTGCGTTTAATCTATACATAACAAAGTAAAACTTTCATGCAATGTCTGTCTCCCATACATCTTTCATCTGAACCAGAGCAGTTTAACTCTCAATAAACTTTAGAACGGCCCCCATTCAAATTAAACATTTATTTTCCTGAATATCTGTTGCATGTATAAAACGTGCCAATGTGCTATATGAACATCCCTTCTTTGACCCACTATTACTGCTGTCCCATACTGCTCCTGCTGAATCTGCTGTATAATTGCATTTTTTGCATTCACAAATAATTTTACAAAATAATTGCAGGCAAAGACATTTTCAAACACTATCATTTCATGAACTTGGTCAGCAGTTTAAAATAAAGTATAGCCTACACTCACTTAAACTGTAGAGACTGCTCTGAGTGTGAACACATTTGCCACAGTTAAAGTCATAGAGATCACATATTTTCCCCATTGTGATGTTTAATTTGAATATTAGTTAAAGCTCTTGACCTGTTTCTGTATGATTTTATGCATTGTGCTGCTGCCACTTGATTGGCTCTTTGGTGTGCAGGGTTTCTATTTCTATGTCTCTTACACATTTCTCTTCTTGCTTACTGTTTTTGTGTCTCTGCCTTGTCCAAAGCATCTTCTGATACTACTAGAGTCGATAATGTTTGAGTTAAAATAGGACCATTATTATTTATTAAAACCTGCTTTTGGTCCCACAGTGGGATCATGTTTGATGCTTTTTTTTTGAGTGCCAATACATGGTTATGTGCATATGCTGCACTTACAGTAATTGGCTACACCAAATACCCTGCCATGCATGCACGCCCCTACCCTAAGACACGCATCAGCTTTACCTTTGGGTTAAACCTCTTTGCTTTGATGTCATGGAAAAAAAGCAAATACAAAACAATTATTGCACTAAAAAGCATTATTATTATTATTATTATTATTATTATTATTATTATTAATAATAATAATAATAACACTTATAATTATTATAATTATAATTATAATTATAATAACAGTAATTATTATAATAATTTTGCTGTTGTTGTTGTCTTTAGTACTGCTAAGATTACATTTCAGGATATTTAAGCACTCCTAAAAAGCTTCTAAAAATCATATCATAATAAAACATATATTTGTATACTAGTGAAGTTATTGTGCTATTACAAACACAGTGCAGCAGAGTTTATGTTTGATGGGAGAATTTTCTTTGGTAGCTTACTAGTAGTGAAGGAGCAAAATCTGTAAACATATTTTTGGATTTATTAAACTTTAGAAACTGTTCTCCTGAAGATCAATAGTACCTAAAGTAAATGGACATGCTGTTGGATTTATTAAAGCCAACCGTTCGACTGTTTGATTGCATCATTTGCCTCTTTATTCAAAAGGAAAAAAGAATAGATTTTCTTTCCAGGTACTGTATATAGCATTATAAACGTTACATTTACTGTATATATATAGTGAGCTTATTATATTTATTCGATTTTTACTGTTTTTGGTTGTTTAATAAAACTGCTGTGATACTGTTTTGCGATTGAGGTGTGTAAGGTGCATTTTAAATTGTTTTGTGGTTTAAAAAGTCCCCTGAATGTGTACATAACCAGGGTTTTCCCCAGAACTCGTAACACCCACATGGTTTTTTTGGTATTGCTATTACCCTTTTAGCTCTTCCAAAAAAAAGAGCTTTTCTACTTTTGTATGTTTATTAATTAACTCTAGCTTGCAACACAGCTATACTGAAAGACTACCAGCAGCTTTTAAGTTGGAAAGTTTCCTTGCATGTTACTTAATGCATGGGTTGATGTGTAACAGTGACTATCTTACATTTTACCAGACCGACTTATACCTTATAAGGTCCACTGTCCACTTATATTAGGTGCAAATGGAACTTATTTCCTCTAAATTCTCTAGTTTTCTTCTCCTCCCAAAAAATGTCAGTTGGTAAAGTGACCTGACCAGGTAGATCAGTTACTAGATGAAAGAATTATTGGATTAATAAAAGAACCAGCTGAGGGAGATCATGAAGTCACAGTGACTTACTGGGTTCAATGCCATCAACGCGTGTCCCTGATAGTGATGGTACAGCTCACCAGAATAAATTTGGCAGTATGCCCAGACTTCACAAAACCTCCATGACATCAGAGCAACCTATTTGACAGATGCCCTCCCTATCTTCCCCAACCGTCCCTTAGTAAAGTTAAAACTTCCGAGATTTGTCACCTCAGTTTATAAATCACTGTGCTACATGATGCGCCCATTGTATGGGATGGCCATTTACAAGGGTGCTTGTTCTATTTGCTACTCTAAATGCCACTTTGTGCTCTCCTCATTGATGAACATATCAATAAATCAGTAGATTGGTAAGGTAGGATTAAGGGTGATCAAGAGTGGCCAGATGACCATTTCATCATGAACTTAGGACATTTCCAGCATTATTTCAGCATTCCATTAAATATACATCAGTTCTGTCAATTCATGGATAAAATGCCAAGACTTAAAGACATATGACACCAAATGTCTGGGTGATATAAAGTATATCATATTTTCAGTCATGATTAGAAGTGGCACATGGGGCATTTGCATTCGGGAAATCGCTGAGACAGGCAGAGCTCATGGCCAAGCCGGTGAAGCGTGCAATTAGGTGGAGGGATTTATGGTGTGTTAGGTTTGTCTAGAAATATTGGTATGTGTGAGCCCCATAAAAAACTGCAGCACCTGCAGCCTGTCTGGTCCCCAAGATAAAAACACAGAGGAATCAGTTGGTAAAGGTTAGCAGGACATGACATGAAGTTCACCCTGATTTTTTCAAGAAGTTGACCTGATATCATTTACTGACCTGACCCAAAAGGAGTTCCATATATAGTCTAAAAGGAATCAATAGAAAGGTGGCCCTTCTACCAGACAGAAATGTGCTGTGAAGGAGAGCAATGTAGCACCACCAGAAAGATGTGCCTGGGAAGTGTCAGGCCTCACACTCTGCTAATGGGTGGTGATAGTTGCTAGTTAACCACGATTTTGCAAAAAAAAAAAAAAAAAAAAAAACAGTCGAATAGACTAGTTCTAGATAGAGCAAACACTCAACACACTGATATTTTTTTTGCATGTTTTATTGTTAACAATGGAAATCAAATCAATGTGATAAGCAAGTGCAATAAATATGCAAAACAAATGTAAAAATCTGTCATATAAAACTATTTAAGGACATACTAGTTTTGACAATGTGCTTATGTTAATGAATTGTTGGATCAGCTGACATAGTTGATGCTGCAGGGGGTGGGAATTGAAAACAGAATTGGGAACATGTTTTTAAGTAAGGCTGGCATTGATGTGACAGGTATAGTTACTATTCTATTGCTATACTATTTTATATTCTCTCTCTCTCTCTCTCTCTCTCTCTCTCTCTCTCTCTCTCTCTCTCTCTCTCTCTCCCTTAAATACGATATATATATATGGTGATGATCAGCCTAGGGTAGGGTGACTGATCATAGTGAATGAGCCCCATTATGCACTGAATTATGCCCGCTGAGTCAAAGACCTAGTCCATTAACATCTGAAAATGCGCATCTGTTTGCCTTTCCATCGAAACATGGTTTTTATGACTACCAAAATCACATCTTTTAGTACAGTATATGCTGAATGAATGTAAACACGCATTTTTTCTTGCTGTAGAATAAATAGGGAAAAATGTAATAGAAGTAAATAGAAGTGGACAGTAACAAAATAGATATAATTAATTCTTTTATTTACTTAAGGACATCTGGATTTGAGAATTCTCAGTCCTGTTATTACAGTGGGAATATTTCTACCTGTCTAGTGGTAGACTGGGGTTTGATGATTTCTTGACATGTATTTTAATAAGTATTTTAATTTTTGCTCGCTCTGTGCCCCTTCTATGTGGGAATATCTCCTGTCTTGCGGAAGACAGAAGTTCGATTACCTGACATGGGAACCCCAGCCACGGAAGTGCACAAGTCAGTGCACTGTCAGTGCTGGTCCCAAGCCCAGCCGAAATGTGGAGGGTTGCATCAAGAATCCAGTGTAAAACCTGTGCCAAATTTAATATGTGGTTTGGATTCGCTCCGATGATCCCAATTGAGAGCAAATGAAAGAAGAAAAAAAAGCATTTTTGTCCATCCAGATTTTATACTTTTACTCCTCTATATTTCAGAGCTTTCATTCTATTACTTTGTGTCAGTTGTTACCTATCATTCTAAAGTATGCGCAACCAGAGATAAAAATAAAATAGTGATAAACTACATACAGTTTCATTTGGAAAATAGCCTTCTTTTGTCTCTCATTCACACTGCAGTTTAAGCATTTCTTCTGTGTATTTATATTTGCTGAATACTTTTTTTAAATGGTGCATTTCAGTGACTATCACAGTAAAAAAAAAAAATCACATCACAAGTACAGAATGCCTTTGTAGAACAATTTTACAAGATAAATCAACATGACTAAACAGATATTACAGTACAGTAGGTTTGAAATCCACAGTTGCTTGATTGACAAGTTTCTCCTTTCTTGCATTGTAGACAGACACGCCCCTGAAGCAGCAAGGCACTGGTGAAAGGCACAGAGGGAGATATTAGTGCTGTGCACTGTGCACGTAGCCTCTTGTTTTTTTTCCTGTTGTTACTAAGAAGAGCCTAATTTTAGAATAGCTTAAATGAATGAAAAACCTTAGCAACAGATTGCTGTTGATGAGAGACTGCTATGAGGATGTGTAAAGCAGTGGACATGATGTATTTATAGTTTTTTGAAAAAAATTTCTATTAAATTAAATTTTGTGTAAACAGCATTCTTTAACTGCTATTAAATTAGGCCATTATATTAGGTAATTATAAACATTCAAAGTGTTTACTAAGAAAAAAAAGCCACTTTTCTGAAAAAAAAAAAACAAAGACACTTCTATTCCAGAATGTGTAATACATGGGGATGCATTTAAACAATGTATTATTTAAATATTTCCTAACTATGTTCTGATTTTAAAGTTTGTGTTTAGTATATTTAGAAAATTTTGAAGTGGTGGCATGATGGAGTAGTGGTCAGCACTGTGGCCTTGCACCTCTAGGGTCGAAGGTTTGATTTTTCCTTATTGTCTGTGTGTGTGGAGTTTGCATGTTCTCCTATGGGTTTCCTCCTGGTACGCCAGTTTCCTCATACAGTCCAATGACATGCAGATTACGCTAATTGGCATTTCCAAATTGTCTGTGTGTGTGCTTGTGCATTGCGATTGACTGGTGCCCTGTCCAAGGTTACACCTGCCTCATGCCCTGAGTTACCAGGTATCGGCTCCAGGACCTGACCCTGTACTGGGTAAGCAGTATAAAGAATGAGTGAGTGAGGATGAGTGAAATGTTGAATCCTGTTGGATAATATGCATTGCTTTATACATTAAAATTAAATTAAAATAGAAGTTGATAAATAGGCTTGAAATAGGCTTGTTCTGTGTTGTGGAGGCCATGATACTATATCAACCTAAATCATTAGTGTGATATCCACTACATTTATCACATGGAGTACTTAAGTGGAATGATTAGAGGTTCCCACCCCACCATTAGTCATTGGAGCACTTTGACAGGTTGATACAGAACCTGACAAGTAGGGCTTGTCCTGGGCATTAAGGCCACATGATGGAATAAAGTTTCCATTGAACGTTACATACAGTGCATCTGTTAAATCTACTTTGGTGATGGTCCTTTGAGCTTTCCACATTGATTTGTTCATTAAAGCACCAATTGCAAAGAACAAACATTTTTATTTACTTGAAATGTACAAAGGTATAATTAAACAGTTTGACAGCAAAATGTGATAAATTCACTTATTGATTTTGTTAATTTTGGCAAATTATTTTTCTCTAGGACACTAGCTTGTCTATAACTCAACTTTTAATGTGAAAACTGCTATACACTGAGCCGTAACATTACAACGCAAAAATTTATGCCCAACATTGTGTAGGTTCCTGTTGTGCCACATGGGCAGCTCTGGGCCCTTATTCATGACTCTGGAGGTGCGCTGTGGTGTTTGGCACCAGGAAGTGACAGAAGATTCTTTGGATGCTGTGTGTTGCATAGTGGGGCCCCCATGAATTTGACTTGTACTGTACAGTATGTCCAGTGCATTGCATGGGTTCTTGATCATATCATGATGTGGGTAGTTTGGAGGCTGGGTGAGTATAATTGAGCTCTATGCCTGCTGGGCCCTGCGTGTGGAAGGCTGTGGTGCTCTAGGTGTTCTGATGCCTTCCTATTGTAGCCATCATTTACCTTTTTTTGGCAAGTTATGATGCATGTGCTTGTCTGTGAATTGGAGCAGTATATAATTGATAATCAATGCTAATGTGTTAATGTTATGTTAATTTCATGGGTGTATATCCTTTTAGAATCTTTCCACATTAAAGATTCCATTTCCTTGTTTTAGGCAAACCATGACACAGAGCGGCTGCATTTCAGGGAAAAAATAGAAGTTTCCTGAAAAGACAGTTGCAGTGCTTCTGCTAAGCAATGAAGGAGCAAGACTACCGGCTTCTGTGAGTGACTAAATGCATTTAGTGGACTTTTGGAGAACGTTGAAACAAAGAAAAATTATATTTACACTTTGTTACTGTTATGGGATCCATGGGGCAAATTACAGATATACAGCAATAATATGTTGCGATAAAGAAATGCATAAGCGACATGAGACACAGACATTTGATATGTCTGGTCCTGTTTGCTTCATCCTATTTTTCAATAGGATTTTTGAGCTATAATAAAACTTTATGATCTTTAATATAAAATCTTGTGGACCTGATGTCTATTTTTCAGGAGAGCAGAAGCTGTGGTAGGCTTTAGGCTGGACTCACTGGAGCTGGTGCTGTAAAGAAAGATCTTGAACAAAATGCTGTCCATCATGTCCAACACCAGTCACCCTCTGTATGAAACTTTCGCCAAGCAGAAAAGCATGTTCAGTGGCAGACTTCTATCACAGAGCTGCACTACCGACAGGCTTAGGAAATCCTTTGTTCTCAGGGCCATAAACTGCTTTAACACCTCTTTATAGTGCCTGGGGATATGATTGGAATTCTTGGTCAGAGAGTCCCTTTACCAATACACTTCCGCAGTTAGAAATGTTGCTCTACCTCATTATATACTCACTGTTCAGTCATATTCGTTTATTTATCTGCTCATCATGTACCCTTATTTGCGTTGACTTGTACTACCTCAATCTTGCATCATTCACTTTTGCACTACTGTCACTTTCAATAGCTACAGTATAACTCATTGCACATCTCAATTTTCTGTGTTCTACCAGCAAATATTCATCCACATTTATTGGATGATATTGTGATATTTGCACATATTCATTTCATTCTCTTTTTTTTGACTACACTCTACATGATTGACGGTCTGTAATTGCAACGTATGTATGTATGTATGTATGTATGTATGTATGTATCTATCTATCTATCTATCTATCTATCTATCTATCTATCTATC
>JAQQZT010000033.1:27504584-27518361 GCA_030068275.1 Clarias platycephalus | reverse complement strand
TGTGTGTGTGTGTGTGTGTGTGTGTGTGTGTGTGTGTGTGTGTGTGTGTGTGTGTGTGTGTGCGTGTGTGTGTGTGTCTTATTGCAGTACAATTGTTATGCTTTGTGATAGTATCGGGGTGTGCCATTTGAATGTTCTGAAAGTGTCCTTACTGTATCCTACCGCCATGTAATGTCTGAGGACATTACAGTGCTGGGCATAAGGATAATTTAACTTTAAAATATGTTTGTATTAAACATACTGTTGTATGTCATCTTTAATCTTGCAACACAACACATACAAGTACTGTACAGGAGTTTGCATCTCAACCACAATTAAATGTCACTGTAGTACACCCAATGCCAACATAAAGACGTGAATATGTACACCACACAATGATAATAAAATGTTACTGTGCTGTGACTCATTGTAAATTCATGACAATGAACAAAATGTTAGCCTACAGTATATCCTCATTACTGGTCATAAAGTTTGTATCAATGTATCTAGGTAGTGATAGTAATTGGGAAAAAGCCACCATGCAGTACATTAATTAGCAAATGTGGTCTATTTGAGGCACTACACAGTTGTTAAAAGTCAATCGTTATCCAGGTCTGACACTGAAAAATGTTAAATTTTGTCCTCATTCTCAAGTTAAGCTTAAAAATCTTCAAAAGCTCCAATAAAGAAATATGTGAAGAGCAGAGGAACGGTTGTTTCAAGGGTGAACATTAACATGTGGCACAATTTGTATTCATGATGTGAACAGGGTTTCAGGAAGGACATAATGAATTAGTACAATGTACAAGGATAATTGTAAGTGTTGAAATTGAAATCCAATTAAGTCTAATTAAGTCATACCTTATGTATGTGTGCCACTAATAGGAAGCATGTTATAGCTCTGTGTATTTTTAATTTTACAGAAGAATCTAATACTATTTTTTTCTTTTAGAATACGTAAACATCATTAACCACACACACACCCACACACACACAAAACATAGTTTTATAGTCATATGTATTAATATTAGAAAATCAAGTATTGTGCAGAGCCTTGCTCAAAGCGACAGGGATTTTGCACATATTTCTATTTTTAAACTTAAAAAAACCAAAGCATGGCTATTAAAAATTGTGTATAACATATAAGGTTATTTCAAGTTTTATCATGGACCACCCTTAGAGACAAAGCAAGTTTAACTACATGGTGATTGACAGGGAGCGAGCAAGTAAGAATGTAGACAAAGCAAACAGATGTTAGAGTGACTTTTTCTTTTCTGTAAAAGAAAAATGATTTAGGATTGATAGAGTTCTAGCTTTATTCTTACTGTCACTATTCACCTTATTCATGCAAGTTTCCATGGCAACATATGGCATGTGCTCCTATTTCTTTTTTTTTCTTTTTGTTCCAGTCCTGTCTCTGCCCCTGTCCTGTCATTCATCTTTTGCCTAATTGTCTTCACCTGTTCTATGTTATCCCTTATTCGTTTGGCTCTGTTATGGCATTGTTTGTCCCTATGTACTTTTGTCCAAATTGTAAATAGGACAAGAAATAAGGATCCAGAGATTTGGTGGAATTTGCTAAGCATGCACTAAAAAACAGTTAACATTAAGAGAAATTAATATGGACTGCAAGGATCATGCATTTTTTTTAGTGGTCTCCCCCTGTGTGTGTGTGTGTGTGTGTGTGTGTGTGTGTGTGTGTGTGTGTGTGTGTGTGTGTGTGTGCGTGTGTGTGTATGTGTAGAATTGACTATGTAAAGAGATTTTAAAATTTTCTTCTAATGATTTGGCAGTTATTAAGCCTCTTCTTAAAAAATCTAATTTAGATCCAAACGAAATAACAAATTACAGGCCGATTTCAAACCTTTCGTTTATATAAAAAAAATATTAGAAAAGGTAGTATCAGCTCAAATATGCACATTCTTGCAGGAAAACAATATTCTCTAGGAATTTCAGTCAGGTTTCAGGCCCCATCATAGTACAGAAACTGCACTAGTTAAAATTGCAAATGACTTGTTTTCAGCTTTGGACCAAGGCTGCATCTCAATACTAGTTTTACTTGATCTTAGTCCTGGATTCGACACTATTGCTCATAATATTCTCATACAGTAGATCGCTTACAAAATCACATAGGTATTCAGGGACAGGCATTAAAATGGTTTAGATCATACTGTACCTGTCTGATCGATACCATTTTGTAGATCTAAATGGAGAACTGTCTGGTGTAATGCCAGTGAAATTTTCTTTTCAAATTTTCTTTTCATTTTTGTGAAGCTGTTTTGAGACAATGACCATTGTTAAAAGCGCTATATAAATAACATTGAATTGAATTGAATTTCATCTGAGTATTTTTTCTGTACAAGTAAGAGGAGTCAGCATAATGAGCTGTAGCTCATGTTAGTTTTGAATGTAGTCCTCCCTCGCTTGTACTGAAATTAATAAATATGTAAGTAAGTACTGTAAGTACACAAATAATATTCAAAAGACAGATGCTTGTAAAGTTTGTACTATTACCCTAGTGAATTCAAAATTTTAGGACCCAAATAGTGACTAATGGTAGTTTGTGAACAATTGTATTCAATGGTGAATTTCTTTGATTTATTGTATTTCAAACATGCCTGTATTGGCTCAGGCAAACAATGGATGATTTGTGATTTTAGAAGCTTTAGTTAGAGTTGTAGAATAGAATAGCTAACATTTTCTACTTTCTACTTTTTTGACAGATTAGACAACAAAATTCACATATTAAATAAAATTCAGTACGTGGAGGACATTGCTTGTTCTGCATGAATGAATAAATAAATAAATAAATGAGAATTATAGTTTTGGTTCTATACTATTTTTATTCTAACTAACTATACTGAGTAGGCTAAATGCATCTTCCAGCCATAGAAATGTAAGAAAAAGGAAAAGTGCATGAGAGCAAACAATTTCCTTTCAAACAGACCTTATATTTTAGATAGCTAGATAATGTTAGGTGAGTAGTTAGAATAATGTGTTCAGTGGAGGATGAACACAGCACAACCCATTTTACAAAATGGTTTATACACATGGATTGAAAAATATACCAATTTCTTTGTTTAATAGAAATGATGCCTGATGATGCATGATGCCTGATGATGCATGATGTCTGATAAAATTAGCATTTACTTAAGCTTTATTATTCCCAAAACCTCATGCTGGACTAGTGTGAGCAGACCAGTTGTGTCTGGCTACTGGACTGCAGAGCTACTTACAGTATGTGGGCCACTCAGATAACAAATGAGTGTTGTCCCAGTACTGGCCCACATTGCTGCTTTCATTTGGCTGACATGCCTCCATTAAAAAAACAGCATGTGAAGCACATTTTGTGTAACCTGCTGTAAATTGGTACCAACTTCAGTAAAGTATAATCACAGTAGGCTATAGTATTAATGAAAAGAATAAAAAGGCTGTAAACCAGCTGCAAGCAGTTTCATAGAGAATAAGATGCTTACTGTAGTTTTGCTTGCCATAATTAATTATGTTTATAGAGAGAAAGTTTGGACCGCAAGCCACCAGACTGATATAAACATGCTGCATATTATGGGACATTACACTTCAGTCAGTTAATTCTGTGGCATAATGTGAACAAAACTTTTTTTAGTTATTCATTTATTCTTTTGTTTTTTTTTCTTCTCCAAACATCAAACAGTTTGTTTTAGCCTACAAAAAAATTATAATAATAATTCTTTATTTCTCTAATGATTTATGTGTGGGCATCATGGTGGCATAGTGGTTAGCACTGCTGCTTTGTACCTCCGGGGCTGAAGGTTTTGAGACTGTGTGCAGTTACATGTTCTCCCAGTGCTTGGTGGTATTAGTGCTTAGTGGTATACGTTATAAGCTTTCCTTAGCTTATAGGAAGTCCACATTTGAATTATATTTAAACAAAAAAAATACTGTATTATACTAATTTGCCCCATTGTCATTTTTATCTTTTGTAAAACAGCCTTAGATTATTTATTTTTTTTGTGATTGAAAGAAGCATAATTGAAGTGCACAGCTATTATGAACTTATTTATCAAGTGTTTGTTAAAGATTCAATGCTGCTCAGTTTGGTCTCTCTATAGATGTAGTGGCTACACTCCTTTGTTCCAACCCATTTTTCCAAAGAATGTATTCCTTTCTAATAAATACAACCATCTATGTTTCATGATTCATAATAGATAATTGGTAACCTTGAGCAAAATTCATGTGCTCAAAACTGCAATTTCAGACGTAAAGAGAATGAAAACATCACTGAACCAACCTACACAAAGGGTGACCATAAAGATCAAGGATGTGGACACAGCAGTACTGAAACAAGAATTGAGGAAACAGAAAGAAAACGGGAACATTCTGTTACAGACTCTCGACTTGGTTGAATCATGCAGCAATTCATTATACTGTGTTTTACCATGTTAATATAATCACTGAAACATTTCCTTAAGTAATGAATTGACTTTCTTTTTTGCATGCACAAACGTGAAGCACTCAGCCTGTGTGTTGTCAATAATGGTTAAAAATGATAGATGGAGAGAAAAATACAACCCCTTTCCCCCTATTTTGAGCACTTTTTAGTTTAGCATGATTCAGCCTTTTTGTTATCTGGCTCTGTTCCTGATTGGTATCAGCTTTTTTTGAAGAAATTTAATGAAATAACTATTTTGACATTTTCTCTTATACAAGGGCTTTAATAAAACCTGAAAAACCAAGCAAACCAGGAAGATAGATGAATAAAGCAGATGATCAATTCAGCCTCCTAGTGCTGAATGATCAAAATCAAGTGCAGGGGTGGATGTGAATGTAACCTTCCTAGCAAGTTTCAGAGAAATTTTTACAGAGATAAGCCTTCAATATCTCTCCATCAAAGCATTTCATCTGCTGATTGATTATAACATGTTTTTACTTTTGGCATTTTTATCCATGTCATATGTGCGTGTCCCTGAAATATCATCCCTCTTGTTTAAATTGAAGATTTTTTATAAGTCTGTCATAATTGCCGCACTGGAAATACTTTGTCATTTAAAATTTAGCTTTCCTCTGTCTTCACCCGCTGCCATGTCCACACTAAGAAGCTTATATCCAATGGGATTCATAATGGAATCTATAAATGTAGAAATGAGTGGATCTGTAGAAGGGAACGTTAAAATTTCAAACTTGCCCAAATTTGATTAAAGGTTGCATCAGTGTTCCTCATCCTTCTGGGTCTCATTCTTATTCTGCTGCTTCTCTAGCTGCATAAAAAAAACAGTTTCTGTTTGAAATAGGATGTAAATGAATGTAGAAAGGCTGTTTAAATTATGTTTCAAAAACACTTACCCTTAAGGATGTTTATATAGAAGAGAGAGAATGAGAGCATACTGTTAATGTCTATGTATTCTATACCCAAACAAAACAAAATGACACACCTTTCATCAAAAATTTTGACCATTTTATTTTGCCTTGTATTATGACAGAAGTGCTTTGAAAATGGGAGATTTTGTATGATACTCTGATTTGATGGAAGCATGCTGCGTGACTTCCTTTCAAAAGAAGGGCAAAGATGAATGTGAGAACAACAATGGCAATACCCTACGCTCTGTTTTTTTTTTTTTGAGTCTGCTATCAAGCAGGTATTGGTGGTGGATGGGGTGCATGTGTGCCACTTATCCTATCTCCAGTGGTACAGTTTGCTGCCTGGGGGTTTGTGATATGTCATTATTCATTGAGGTACTGTTGTTTGGAGACTGGGTACAAGCTTTGGCGCTTTTTGAAGAAAATTTCATGAACCCAATTCCAGTCTTGTTAGTCAAGCTACTGTCATTTTAGTGATGGAGATTAAGAGACCAGGGCATTCTGTAGTGGCTTGCGTAAGATTTTACCCCTGGAACGTTCCCCAAATTTTGTATTGATGCAACCTGGAATTGCAAAGGGCTTAACTGAGATTAAATGTTATGATTCTACACAAAATTTCCATAATCTGAAATTTATTAATTTTTTTGGAACTGTGGGGAAAGGGTCAGTAAATGTTTTTTTTTTTCTTCTTCTAAATATTAAGGTTGAATACATAGGTGATGGTGCAGTGGTGTCTGGAGAAGTGGGTATACTCACTCGCCATACCCATTTGTTTAAGTGGCTCATTCAACAAAAGGAAAAATATAAATTTACACTAGAAATTGCAAGTATCTGGATTGTGGTTAACTTGAGCTGCAGCACTGGTGTAGGATTCTGAGGTTGTTTCTTGTGAAAGCTAATTTTACTTCATCTTCCCTGTTAATTCCCTGTGATTATTTCAGTTGACATATTATCATTGTATAAATGTAGCAAACCAAATCAATACCTTTAAATGACATTAAAGTAGGATCTGAAAGACATTAATGTATAAGACTTACTTGCGCCAGCCTGATTTAGGTAGTTGTTATAATCTACTTCTCCGTCTTGTTAATGATTCTGCCATCCAAACGAGCGGTCAGAGGGATGAGACTGTGAGTACTTATAGTAACTAGTCAAAGGTGCGGAGACATCAGCCACTGACTCCGCCTCCAAACTCTCAAAACTTAACTTGAACACAAACTAGTGTTAAGCAAAAAAAGTAGTTTTTTTTTTTAGAAGCATCTGTGAACGCAGAGTTTTGAGACAAATGCAAATGCAATGCACTTTTTTACACAAGTGACATTTGACAGTAATGTTGAAGCCAGAGTATCAACGTATCAGACTGGATGGAGAAGTGGGCTGTATGCATTGCCAACTAGATAATCATATTTTTACTATACTGTATACCAGTGTATACCCTGCACTACACCACTTTGCCCAAGTATTTACTTCAATTAGTGTGAAACATTTGCATGTCATTGATATAATACTACTACTACTACTACTACTACTACTAATAAGAATAATAATAAAAAAAAGAGTTCACCCATTTTCATTGTTCTCACTATATGTAATTCCACTTTAAATAAATGGCACCATGAAGACCAATGAGTTATCAAAACATTTTTAGACAAAGTATCAATTAAAGTTTGTTTATTAAAAAGTAACCCAAACATCTAACTAAGCACAATTAAATTAATTATTAAAAAAATAAAAAGCAACTTTTGTAACCTTTCACAGAAAAAGTCAATGACCAGATAAGAACGGAATGAAACAGACAAAATAAAATGAAAACACTCGATGGTGTTGTGTTTCTTATCAATTTTGTGTGATTTTTTTATGGCTGTTGTGACAACTGTACTTTGCAGGTATAATTTGATTTATCTACCAATTTTACAGTTCCTCTGCTAAATTACACTGAAAGTGAGCCTTTCAAATTCTTGAACACTCTGAATGCAGTAAGAATATGTATGGAACAAAATGAGTTTGTTTATCCATTTGACACAAAATTTAACAAAGCCTGAAGTAACATCAACTTGTAATATGATATTATAAATGCTAAAAAGTATACTGTGTTTAATTGCTTAAAAAGGGTTTGCTTTAAGTCAGTTACAAGTTCAAGAAACACCTATTTAAATATCACAATTACCAGAGAACAACTGGTATGCTTTTGAGCAAACTTTTAACACTGTACAGTATATAGATGTCAAATTGCATCTAATGGTTATGAGACTCCCTGGAAGGCATGGAGGGAAATATGCAGGAAGCAGGATTTACAGATCATGAATTTCCCTTTATTTCTTTTTTATCAAAGCACTTTTCAGTGCTTTGCTCAACAAATCATCATAAAAAGGCCAATGCAAGCATAAGGTTTTGCTTTGCTACAGCAGCTCAGTGAAGACACTCATTGTTCCCTTCCTTCTTTGCACATGACACATTAATAGACACACATTAATCACACACAGTTGTACGCAAATTCATGGATTCATTCGCTTCTTACCCCTGATTTCACCCTTCAGTCACAAACACTCAACCACACCTCTGCCACCATGGATCAAAATTTTCCTCATATTTTGTGCTTTAAATGGATGTAACATTGATTCATTATTCATTTTGTGGCAATTTCTATAAATTTTAAAGTCTATTTTTGTAAACCTGTAATTATGTTAAAAGTACTTATTAGCAGTATAAAAATATTTAAATGAATGCACAAACAGGACTGTAGTGAAGCAGGTAGCCAGTTAGATTCTGAGTTTGGTTTCCTGTCTAGCTGTCATTGTGAATTTAGTCCATGTTATGTTAAAAACCACAATAATATTCCATTGTGTAGTCTGGTGACTTTAAATATGATGTGTAGTGTGCCTAAAAGGGTGTATTCCCACATCGTATCCAGTGTTCCGCGGATAGTTTTGAGTTCTAGTGAGAACCTTACCAGGGAGGGAGAGAGCTTCCTGATTATGTGTTGTGTATATAATAAAGAAATAAACAAACAAACAAATAAATATTTAGTGGTTAGCACTTTCACCTTGCACCTCCAGAGTCGGTCTGTGTGCATGTTCTCTCCATGCTTGGTGGGTTTCTTCCGGTTACTCTGGTTTCCTCCCACAGTCCAAAGCCATGCAGATTAGGCTGATTGGTGTTTCGAAGTTGTCCATAGTGTGTGAATGAGTATGTGAGTGTGAGTTTACATTGGCACCTCGCCCAGGGTGTACCCTGCCTCATGCTCTAAGTCTCCGGGGATAGGCTCCAGGCCCCCCGTGACCCTGTGTACAGAATAAATAGAGAATATACATACGTTTGCCATTGGGATTGTTTTGTCAACCTTATCTAACTTCACAATTTCTGTTTCCCTCCAAAGCTGCATTGATTTTGGATTGAGATTTTGTATTGATGAGGAGACTCAAACCACTATTTGAACTCACTTTCCCAGCACAATATGATAACCTGATCATTCATTTATTGACACATAGTTTTGTTAAGCCTATACCTGACCAACTGAAGCACGCTTCTACAGTAGACACTATATATAATAGCTATATCGCTTCATGTCCTTCCCTTCTTACCCTGATGCACTCATCGCTTTGGAAATGGGTCAATCAGGACTTATCAGACCACATGACCTTTTAATTTGATCCTTCAGAAACACAGCATCACATTTTCCATGACCACAGGATACATCTTTCCATATGGTTGTTTAGAAAATTACAATCTATTCACTTCATCAGTTAGAGTTTAAAAAAAATTCTGGAGTAGCTAAAACATATTAATCACGGCTGTAATTATCCAATCAAAGACTCTTAAGTATTTGCTTACTTAAATCCAAACAGCTGCTGTGTTGTTTTTGCGTTGACTGACTGATGAACCTGAGCACAATTCCACTTCTCCAATTCTGATATATTGATTGGATAAATATGCGAAAATGTCTCTAAATGGTACAATATTTTTCTCAGCCTATGAGAAAATTAGCTCATGTCTCTCTCAAGAAAGAAAAAAAAAAAAAATGCCCCAGGGTTTCAACTGGATTTGTTCAGCTATGTCTTTAATGGTTACCTCGCTGCCAGATGCAGAGTTTTGGTTTCTGATTTTATGCTGACCAGCTGTGAAAGTGCAAAAAGAAACGCCTTCAACCCTGATAGTTCTTGCAGAAAGGAGCATATGTTAGTTTCTTCTGTCAAACATTTCCCTGGATGTTGCATCTTGCTTGTGAAAAATAACACTATTGTATATTCTGGTCAGTGAGTAGTGAGCTACATAGATTAAAAATAATTCCAGAACATTTATATGCCAGGGTTTAATCTTCATGTTTAACATTCAGAAATGTTAGGCATGTATAACAACATTGAAATACCACAACGGTTTCTTTTCTATCATGGTAGCTTTAATGTGCTGGATTTGAACAAACTGGACACCTGAGAATTAATTTCCATCAATCTGAAAACTGAACTGGAAATATATTCTGATTTGTCTATAATAGTGTCTATCATGTATAATAATTATAGGAAATAATTCACTAGGTAGATTGTCAGGGTTATACAGTAGTATGTTTGATGTTGGTTTTACATTAATTGAGGTGATTAATGCTTCCCAAGCATGCTATAGAGAAAGAACCTCTATTAACTCAGGGCGATTTAATCTCCTGACAATGTTGACACTTTGATATAACACCAAAGAGTATAGCAATCTGTCAACAAAATTACCAAACTATGCAAAGGGTGTTTGTGAACATACTGCATAGTCAGTCATTAATAGGGAAATGTCAGTGATCGCTATCTACGAAGCCTTATAATGTAATAAGAATTGATCTAATAAAGACTCTTTAATGAAAAGTTGTTGTAGACAAGGGCTATAATACCACCACAAGGATTTTAGGAAGATTGTTAAGACAAGGCAAGGAAAAGTAATTAACATCTGTTAATATACATGGTTTTCAGTGAGCTGATTATGTATGTCACATTCAATCCATCTGAGATGCCAGGGTCTTGTGATAGAGATATTCAGTAGACACAACATCTGCCACCTTCTGGGAGGTCCCCCGTCCCAATCCTTCATATCTTATCACATCATCGAATAATAAGCATGCCAAATCAGTTTGACCATCACTACTTCTAAGACGGCTTTGATGATATCTCTCTAGGTTGGACAATGGTCATGACTGACACATTGCATTATTCCTGAAGAGTCACATTGGTTGACAATACTTTATTGACTTGGCTGACTTTTAACTATCCAACATGTATAATGCGCAACAGCTGTCATTGTGAAAGTCTAATTGCATCACTTGTCAGATCAGGCCCATGAGTGTGCTAAATAAACCCATGGGAAACAAACCATTTAAGAATATGGAATACTTCAAAACTAAACCTTCATCACTAAGATAATGTGCTTTATGTGAAGAAACTGTTGATGAGAACTGATACCTGGTTAGCAGAAACAAAAGCAACAACATTTGCTAAATTCCTGAAAATCTCTGACATATGTGATACATTATATTTGGGTTTTGGTTTTATATAAAAAAAAATATATTTTGTTTTTGTGAACAAAATTATAACTTGCAAATACAATAACATAAAAATACTCATAGTCAGTCATTACTAATAAACACACACACACACACACGCATACACATGCACACACACATACAAAAGAAATATGTGGTCATCAGATTTAAGTATATATTATGTTTTACATAAAAATATTATGTTTCTCATTAAAACATGATTTCATTGCTTACACTAAACTTAATTTAAGCACATTACCAATTTTGTATTTCTATGTAGCGTGGGAATTCATGAATATTAAGGTAAACCAAATAAGTGACAGGAGATATAACTGTAGTGTTGTAATAAATGGAGTAGCCTATAGTGCAGTGGTAATGTGGCTATTAAAGAACACCAGTGGCTTGGGTTTGCTCTACGGTTCAGCTGAGAACAATGAGTTAGATTTTATTCAGAGTTTTGTAAATCCATAATCAGGTTATGTACAGTATAATTCTAATGTAATTCTTTTTCTTTTGCTATTCAGGAATAGACTGACTATGTGAAGTGATGTTCACTGCTCTAAAGAGCGTTATGGAAGGTCATTTGTACCTGCAGTCATTAGGCTCTATAATGAGTCCCTTCAAGGCTCGGGTGGTTTTGACCTTCCTGCTTCTGATGAGAAGTGAAATGCAGCTGTATATTTTTTTCCTTAAGCAACTAGACCATTGTACAAACAATATGCACACAGTTGCACAAAATATTTTTTTTGTGTTTAACCTCTGTGTATTGGTTGATTTTCTATATATTTGGCCTGTTTGCCTGCCTATCTGTTAATGTAACTTATTTTAATTGTATGGAAATTAAGTATGCATTTGAATTTAGTAAATCCTCTGGGCATTTTTTACTCGTTGGGTATAATCTTAAAGCTAGCAGATACTTCCTCTCTGCATTACTTAAGTCAATACTTACTGAATGGAAAAAAAAAAACACTTGTTACTTACAAATATACTGTATAAGACCATGATAAAAAAAAATGTCAGCAGAGTTGGATGCTAGATTATTATTTACTTTTATTAATTATAAGTATTACTAATATTACCTCTATGACACATAAAAAAAAATGGCCTTATTTATCGTAAAAGTAAAACAACACTATGAATATGTAAAATAATGAATGCGTTTTTGTGCACCTTTACACGTTTGTGCACAGCAGAGTTTGACATCTTTCAGATATGCAACAGAAAATATCTAATAGCCCCTAAATTTGAGAAAAGTGGGAGATCTATCTATCTATCTATCTATCTATCTATCTATCTATCTATCTATCTATCTATCTATCTATCTATCTATCTATCTAGGTTAAATGCATGATGCAGAGGTACACCCTGGGTACATGGAGGGGAACGAGGAACAAGGAAGTTGTAAATCAACTTTGAAACTGATTTAGTGAACAGTACATCAGAGAAAAGTTTATGTAAGGCTGTATTGCTTGGGGCGTGATCGTTTGTAGACATAACACATCAGGTTTGCTTATTTTCAGACAAGAGCTTGAAGACAGAAGATCAGCACAACATCTGGGCAGAAACCTAATGTAGAAGCAACCCACATGCCTGACCTATGACATTTTCTCTGTTGAATAAACAGAATGAGCAATAATATGCTGTTTTCAACTGATGACTATATGTTATATTGACATACTGTATAGCCCATGCACAGTGCTTTTGTAAAAATAAGTGTTATAAGAGTGCCCTGTTGAGGTACTTCATGTAAACTTAAACATACATACGTGTACAGTATTATAAAAGCTCATTGGAACACCGTTTTCAATTGTCCTTTAATAAGCACTGAAATATAGATATTATACTGTTTATACACACACATGGTCCTCAAACTTGATGTGTTGGGAGCAGGAAAAATGGGCAAGTATAACTGAGCAGTTTTGACAAGGGATAAATATGATCGCTAGACGACTGGGTCAGAACAAATGTCAGGTCTTTCCTATTAATACCCCGCAGTTCTTAGTAAGTAGCAAATGTCTAAGAAATGACAACTGATTAACCATCAACAGGCTCATGGGCACCCAAGTCTTATTGATAAGCATGTGGTTCAATCTAACTAAAGAACTACTGTAGCACTAAAGAACTACTGTAGCACAAATTGCTAAAATATCTTAATAAGGGCTTTAATAGAAAGGTTTGGGAACATCTGCCTATGGGTCTGCAGGCCTTGGAACTGGTCAGTGTTCCCAAAGCGACCCCTGCAGAATGTGACAACAATGGACACAAGGGCATTAGAACTGGACCAGAAGAAGACGGCCTGGTCTGGTAAGTCATGTTTTCCTTTACATCATGTGTATGGCTGGCTGCATGTGCATTACTTACCTGGAGAGATGGCACCAGGATGAATCATGTGAAGAAGGCAAGCCGGCAGAGTCAGTAAGATGTTTTGATCAGTGTTCTGCTGGCAAACTTGGTACAGCTCTTATTGATATAGTATTACTTCCTCTTTTGGCAGGATAATAAGCTTTGTCATACTGCATACATTGCTCAGGAGTACTGTAGGTTGAGGAACATGATAAGTAGTTCATCGTGTTGGCCTGCCTTGAAATTCCCCAAATCTCAATCTGATGGATCATCTGGGTTTGTACTTCACAACAAAATTTATTCCATGTAGACCCCACCTCGAAGATTACAGGACTTAACGGATCTGCTGCTAACGTCTTGATCCCGGATACCACAACACACCTTCATACTGTAGGTCTATTGAAGTCCATGCCTTGACAAGTCAGAGCTGTTTTAGTGTCACATACACAATATTAGGCATGTGTATGTGAAAGTGCATAATATTTATGTACTATTTGGGTGTATGTGTGTATGTATGTACTGTATCCTGATTCTATCCATAATGTATAAGTTTATCCTTTCCGTGTTTATGCATCCGCTAATTCACATCAGACCTAAAGATAA
>JAQQZT010000033.1:27465618-27480912 GCA_030068275.1 Clarias platycephalus | reverse complement strand
TTAAATAGAGCAGTTTTATTCTGTTTTATTTATGTGATTACATTGCTTTTTGGGGAAGAATTGCTAACGCATTTATCGTATTTATCGCATTTCTTCTTACCTCAAACACAGATTGTCATTTTAGATCCTAAAGCTGGTTAAGGTGATCAGCATGTAAATTGCAACTGTTACAAAATAACGCGTTAGAGTACTGATTACTTTTTTGATTTAATGAGTAATCTAACGTGTTAGGTCTGCCATTTAAGTACTCAGTTATTTAGTTCTTTTTAAAAAAATATAATCCGTTATTCAGACAATTTATGGAATTTGTGAGCCAGAAAGCAGTCATTCCCAATCAATTTGTGTGTGTGTGTGTGTGTGTGTGTGTGTGTGTGAGAAAGTCGTCCTACAAGCCCTCCCCACCCCCGATAACATGATAGCACTGTTATTCCTGCTGTTATACCCCTTTCTCACCTATGCGGTTTGACTATGAGTCTCGATTTCTGACTAATCACAGCACCAAAACTCACGGTGAATCATAATGAACCGTACCTACGACTACCGTGCGAACGTAGATATAGGGGTATTAATAGTTAACAGATTATGGGCCAAACTTCGCGGAAGGATGATGGTAGAAGTTTTAAAGAGCTGATTTCAGGTAAAACGGACTAAACAGAAACAAGTTCATACTTTAATCAAATGCTTTGCCAAAAATGGCAACTGGCTTACATGCAAAATAAGCAGTAAGTAAGACTGCAGAGTTGTAAGCTGATGCTGACCTATGACTCAGCTTCTTTACAAGATAGGGTTTATAAATAAATAATTGTTGTTCAATTTTTTCCTCATGTAGTGGTCTTTATACATAAATTATTTACAATTTTATTTCACGCCGCATATAATAAATTGTAGTCAGCACCTGAATATGTGTAAACACTTCTCCACTGACCTCTAACACAGTAAAACACATAGAATGGATAAAGAAGGAAAAAATTACCACCTACAGTAACCCCTCAAAAAAACTAAACAAAAAACTGCACCTTCAAAAGATAGAGAAACAGTTAGAAAAGAAGAAAGCAGGTGAGAGAGCAGACATACAAAGTACAGACGTACTGTAGTAAGCTTTTGTTATAACTGAAAGACATTCCATAGATTTCTCTACTTATTGAAGGTTTTGGGTTTCGTGATTGAGGAGAATTAATTTCAGATGCAATTGTATTGTATGTGTCTATAGGTACAGTATAGTATGATGAATATTAAAACTGTCTTTAGGAGATATCACAAGGACTTCTTGCATGTTATTGATTACTTTCTATGCTACGGAAGTGTCATGCTGAATTTATCAGACTGGCAAACATCACAGAGAGAGTCAACTTTTGTAGATCACTCTGGGGTATTCTTGTTTATAGAACAACACAACATGGTGGATGGTATTAGTAATTAAAAGTTGTGCTTATTGATGAAAAGGCTCTTTAGTGGTACATAGTTATTAGTTGGAGATAATCATGGGATCTGCATTTCATTTGTACATGGGATACAGAATAAACTGTGAGTACTACCTCTTTCTCATAGCTTAAAAAATACCAAGACCTGATTTCCCAAAGGAATTGTATCAATTGTAGCACAAATGTCATCATACAGTGGTTGAGCAAGGAGAAAATTAAGTGCTCTCTCGAAATGTCAAGATGATTTTACAGGGCTGACTCTATCTTCCAAGAAAAAAAAAAAAGGCTGGATTTATGAACTAAGGTAAATAAATTTTGCATGAATTGATAGTTTATCAGCAAACATAATAATAATAATATTATTATTATTATTATTATTATTATTATTATTATTATTATTATTATTAACAACAACAACAACCTTGGCTATTTTCATTCTTATTACTGAGGAGTCCCACAGCACCAGTGACACAAATTCAGATCCTATGCAACATACTGTAGTGTGGCTACAAAACTTCCGTGCAATGCATGTAAAATTAACTTTCAATTAACTAAGGCAGCAGCTCATCGTGGACACGCTCTAGATGAGGTGCAAATTGCACTTTAAAAGCTACTGTGAAGTGGTGGAAATGATCTACTGTCAAAAAAGCTTTGGCCTAAACAGGAAATGTGAATTTAGTAAAGAAGAAATGTGTTAATAAATGGAGTGCTTATTAAATAAATAGTCTCTTGTCAGAGCAAGTCAATGATGCGGCTGGGATTAATACGGTTAAAATGCCATTTGATAACTTAGTGGTTTTAATATCAAACACTGTTTTGTAGCAAATAAGCCACTTCATATGAACATTTATTTATACCCTTAGCCTATACCTTTTCATTTGACTGTTGTTAAAATCATGCAAGTAAAAAATTCAAAATGAATCCAAAAAATTTACATTTTATATCTTACTTTGTATTTGTTATTTTGTATTTTGTGGTTTGTAAAATTCTAAAATCTGACAACACATCTCATGCCTAAGTGAGTATCTCTTTCTATCATTTCATATTTTTGTGCCACTTTCAAAATACCACTTGGTTACTTTTTAAGCAAAAGCAGTTAAACCCTCTCGTCCCCTCAGACACACATACACTCCAGGTATTGCTGCACTGTAGGGATTATTTTCCTATCTGGCTATATTAAAAGAAGGTAATAAGGTTTTTCATACCGTAAATTGTGGTTTGAAATATGCTGTGTTGCCTCACTCAAGCGTTGCCTCTGCCTTCTGTGCTGCAATATTCTGCTGTCAGCAACACATAAATAATTATAAATAATAATAATAAAAATGTATTGTCCTATAAAATACATTTAAAATATTCATCATAAATTAACCAAATAACTAACATTAGCTGAAGCAGAACCATGACCTCAAGCTAACCTTAACTATTAAATAAGCTTAAATATGATACAAATGTCCCCATAAATGGTACTCGGTTGCAAATGTAATTACTAAAACCAATCTTTTTTGAACTTTACACTACAAGAAAAGGAACATTAGCTAGGATTGTTTGATGATTTAAAGACAAACGTCTTAAACGTTTATACAATAGCAATGATAAAGCATGATAGCGATTATAAATTATTAGTTATAAGTATTAGTACACATTTAAAAATGATAATAAAACCAAAATTACCATGCCAGCCCCTCTAACTGTGTGTTAATTCCAACATGATGTACATTTCTGGGAAATATGATTTCTTGTTTCATTTTCAGAAAAAGGTTGGGTAAGGACTCCCAAATATAATCTCTATGGGCCGTTTCTCACCCAAATATGCTCATAGATGGACATTGGACAAAGTGAGAATAAAAAGATAAGATGTGATGATTCCACATACCCACTTGTGATTCTGAAAGGAGGTCGTTAGGTTTGGCCTCCCTGGTGGACATGTGAAGTGTTCTTAATCCTCCTGAGGATGGATGAAAGGGCAGCATGTAAAATGGGAGATGTGTGTCTGAAGCCTCCACCTCTGTGGAGGGAAGATTTTTTTCACTTTTGTATTGATGGCTTCTTTCACCCCTCTCTCAAACTATCTATTCGCTCTGTCCAAAATGTGCACATTATTGTCTTCAAATGTATGCCCTTTCTCTTCTAAATGCAGGTACACTGCTGATTGAGGTCTAATAGAAGTGTTGTTCCTCCTGTGCTGACCCATCCTCTTGGGTAAAAGCTGTTTGGTTTCTCTGATAATCTCCCTGAACACTCCACACTGCACTGGACTTCATATACTGTACTTAATTTCTCTACTTGTGATTTGGTGTAAGGTCTTTTGGATTAACCACCTGTCTCAGTGTGTTGGTGGGGTTCAAATACTGTATACAGGTATGTGATGTTTTACAAAAATCCTTTTGAGATGTTCACACACACCCACCATGTAATGATGACAAGGTTCTTCTGTTGACTCTGGGTCTCAGTTCTGTTCATCATTCTTCTGCTAGAACTGGGTGCCTTTCTTCTCTTTTGCTTCCATGGAAGTGGGGATCTTTCTTGTCCTCTGATTTGGGGTCTTGATATCTTCTAGTTTGTGTTGCAGTGTATGATGTGAGTCAAAGAGCAGGTACTGGTTTGTGTGTGTGTTTTCTGTAGATTTATACTGGATCCTATGAGAACTGTGCAGTTGAGGAAAGTCAGCTTGGTCTGACCAAAGTCTTTCCTGGTAAACCTTATGGTCCACTGTATACTGTATATGTGTTTTGTGAAAGATTCTACTTCCTGGGCCTTGAGCTCATTCTCACCTTCTCTAGTGCCAATCTTTGTGCTTTTTCAGATGAGAAACAGCAAACAGAGAATGTATTTGTATTTCCTAATCAATCTTTCTCAGCCTGAAGAAGGTACTTGAGTAGTGACATGTTTCAAAACAACAAGTCACCGTCCAGTTGACATGAATCATCTTCCAGATAGCACAACAAGGAATTCTTTTTAAACATACATGAGTAAAACAAATTCTCAATTCTGAAATTAATACCTCTACTCACTGATCAGAGTCATGCCAATCAGTTAAAAAAGTGAAATGAAAAAAACAAACTCCCCAGTGCTGAATGAACATCTACAATTTTAATAAAAGTTAATCTGGGTACAAATACATGCTATAACATTAATTCAGAACCACAGAGTTTGTTGGAGAGCGTTTGAAGAGTAAATCACTGGAAATATGAAAGGAATAATCTCTAAACACTCTAAAACCTTGTTATGCGTTTTTATATCAAGCAAAAGTTAGCCTCCTTGGGACACTACATTTTCCATGTTTCTGACTGGATGTGTAAGTGAATGAGATCTACACATATTTATTTTTAAATGTAAGCCATATCACATAATTAAACATCCTGAACTATTTCTGAACTGGTATTTGACACACTGGCCAAACAAACCTAATGTGGCACATATCTGTAGCGTACATTAGTGGCTAGCTCAATGTTATTAATTGTGTACATGTAAGTATCTAGTGTTTCAGATATGCTTAAGCGTAGCTAGGCTAAAAACAAACCTTATGCTGGCCAGTTCTTCTGAGAATCCAGCTCTCCAACCTCCTTGGATGGTGAACAAGAATGAACAAGAGTAGACTTAGTATACAACCCTGTGGGCCTCAGTGCTCAGTACTGATCTGGCCTGACAGATGTTTCCCTTGCAGAAAGTCTAGAACCAGGTAGAGACAGGTTTACAATCAGTTGCTAAGAAATAATTGAGCTGAATGCTGAACAAAAGTCTATGAAGAGCATTCAAATGTAAGTGTCCTTATTGTCCAGGTCAGATACTGTAGATGGAGGGTTGTGGCTAAGAGAGTAGCTGAGCACTCTGTTGCCTGGTCCACTTGTCTTCCTACGGTTGACTCTGCATGGATGTTTTCTTGCATCAGCTGTGGTAAAAAAGAGTAACTTTTCATTGGGGGAGGAGTGGCCTTCCTCTACACTAATAGTTCTTATGTTAAATCAGGTGTGCTGGGAGCTGTGAAAACTAAAATGCTCAGGGCAGGTGGTCTTCCAGGACCAAAGTTGAGAACCACTACTCTACACCATGTAATTTTTCTCTTTGGACTTAGCATAGGAGTTGTTCAGTGCTTCTGGAAAGGAATGCATCACTGTCAGAGACAGGTATTGTTCTGTAGTTGGTGATGGTCTGGATACTCTGCCATATGTGCCATGTATTGTCCTTATTCTGGAAGAGACAGTGGGTTCTCTGGGCTTCTGTGTTTCTATTTGCTTCAGAACCAGTATGGAGCTTCTGAAAAGCGGCCTGTATGCTGGCGTTAGCATAACAGAGATGTGATCGGGGTAACCGAGATGGTTACTCTGCATTTACAAAGTTGCAAATACAGAGTTGCATTTCTGTCGGCATGGAACATGGCAAGCCCTTCTTGCTAAATGGTGGAGTCGTGAACTCTGGAGCTGAGCCATGTCTCTGTGAAAGCAAGATGCAACAAGCTCCTAGAGAGAGTTGAGAGCATACTGAGGAGCTGTATAACTGCCTGGTTTGTAAACTGCACCATCTTGGATTGCAAGACACTACAGAGGATAATTAGGACAGCTGAGAAGACCACCAGGGTCTCTCTTCCCTCCATCACAGACATTTACACCACACACAGGATATCCAAACCCACCAGCATTGTGGATAACTACACATAGCCATTAAACAAACCGTTCACCCTCCTGCCAATTGGCAAAACATACCAAAGCAATCAAGCCCACATGGTCATACTGTGTAACAGTCTCTTCCTGTAAACCCTCAGACTTCTCAATATCAAGGGACTGGACTGACAGTAACACACATATACTCAACTGAATATTATTTCTTTCCACTCTACTTGCATTTTTGCACATTTTATCCTTTTTTGAGCTGGCTGCTAAACACAAAATACTGTATTATATTGACCTGTAATACAGCTACAGTACATGTACCAAGTAGCATGTTATGTTTACCCTTACCACACTTAGTGTTATATTGTAATATATTCTTTGCAATATATTGGCATTGCATTGTTCTTTTCAGTGCCCAGTGTTTCTTGTTTCTTTGTGTTTTTTTTTCTTTTTAGTAGAATTTTCCTGTCTTGCACATGCACTTATGTACTCTTCTATTTGTAGTTTAAACTAGTTGTGCAGTCTCATGTCATTGAAATATCAATAAAACACTTTTCTTGAGCATATGATTCCATATACTTATATGCATATCCACTAGTATCCATAGTCCAGATGTTTTTTATATATATATATATATATATATATATATTAGTATATTGTTTATGCAAATATACCTGGTGGATATTTAAAATGATGTGATATTTTGTGTGAAATTATTCTAAATCTTGAAAAAAAAAGAATCCTCAAATTCCCCAGCCTTGTTGTTTACAAGTGATAAATTATTCACTGACTAAATGTTGTCAACAGATGGCTAAAACTGTTCAAGCACATTGTGCTGCTCTGTAGGGATATGTGACTGCAGTACTCACTTCTCATTATGGCACTGAAAAAAAATAAGAAAAATCATTATATTCTCAACTATTTACCTACAAATGTCTCATCAAAAAGTCTGTACAATGGTTTAACTATTATTTCAGTCATGACACATAGTACTACATGAGAAGAAAACTGAAAACAAACAAAATATTCTTTTTTATTTTAAACAACTTTCATTGTATTTTGATTGTAAGATTAATAAGCCTCTACATGGCATTTAGTAATTGGACATGCTGCAGAAGTGTGAGATTGACCAGTTCCATGTCTGCTCTCATTGCAATTACCTGGCAGAAGACTTCCCAAGTCGTCTCATAACATTAATATTGGTCATCTATGGGAGGAGTAGGATATGAAGATCAAAGAAATCTGCAGGGAGGAAAATCTAATTGCTGTCATGATCTTCTCACATATCTGTAAAGTTCATCAATGCCTTCCAACCTATTACATGAATTACATTGTCGGTATGAACCAATACAGTGGCAGTTGACACTAGGATCTTTATCTTTATCAAGGAGCATGACTGACAGGCCAAACTAACTAAGCATTGATCAGTAAATGGTTTAAAAAGACAGAAACCAAAAGGGAAAAGAATCACCTGACATTGTTGTCTTACATTGTATCACTCAAGTAGGGCAATCAAAAAGATAATTTTATTCCAAAAAGATCACCCTCACATGGGTGTACATTCAGCTTATAGTTTATGTAATACAGCTTTTGCAATCCAGGATTTGCAATGCCTCTGGAAAGGTAGGGTCAAATTACATAATTTCCCAATCTCTCTTCGAAAATGATTAAGAGTGACATGCCTTGTTGCCTGGTGGTATCTCTTGACACCTGTGGCCCCAATGTGTTGACACAACAGCAATTTCCTTTCTCCTTTGTCGGCACAGCTTTCTCCTTTACAATGCTTCCTGCCAGGACAGCCTTTGGAAGTATACAGATTATTCTCTCTGGTTTTCAACCTCTCTCAAAAGAACAATTATTCAGTAATCCAGCTGCATCAGTCTGTCTCAAACATTGTCTGTGTTTTGTGGGGGAAAAATTGCACTAAACAGAATTGCACCAGTATTCAACCCTGCAAAACACTTCATATACCTGAAAAAGTATATACACCAATTCTGTTTCAAGTAAAATGGTCAATTTAGCAATCTTTATATATGTAGAGTAAGAGTAGATGATTGAACAATGACGTGTCTTTCCAATTATAAAACTCAGTAAGCTAAAAAGGTACAAGACCAAAAAAATACAGCAAAACGAGAAAATGAGTGAGTCAAGGTGGTATGTTGAAAAATTAAAAGGGCTGGTGGGGAGGCAAACTTGTGATGTTTCAATCCATACCTGTTTTTACTGTGGTGGCACAGTGGTGCAAGGCATTTCCGCCTCAGTGCTCTAGAGTACCTGGTTTGATCCTGAGCTTGAGGTACTGTCTGTGTAGTGCTTCTGTGCATTGTTTCTTCTCCTGTTCCCATGGGTTTGCTCCAAATTCCGAGGTTTCCCATCACTGTTCAAAAAACAGTACAACTAGGCAGATTGCTGAGGATAATGTGAATGTTTGAACTGGCTTCCTGTCCTGAATACATTTGGAACTGTAAATTTGGAACCTCCTGCAACTGTAAAATCAGTTCAAATTTTTATTTATATTCATTGGATTACATAGAGGAATACTACAGTATAAGAAAAGAAAATGCTATAATCTAAATCCCCTTGTGGTTCTTTGGTCATTCCTCAGTTTTTCTCTGTAGAACTATTCAACAGAGTGTCCATATCAAAGAATTTAAAAAAGTAAGTTCAAAAGAAGTCTAAGAAACATTAAACATATAAATGCATCAATAAACATCACTAAATGCTTGAATCGCTTTTTTTTTTTCTGATCGGATGATCAACAAACAAGTTCAACTTCTAGCTCACTTGCAGCCAGTTTGTTACGCAAACAATTGATTTTACTTACTAAAATATATATGATGTAGGAAGAATTACCTTAAAGTCTTTGCAGCTTCACTAATCTTTGGTGCTATTAATTTCTTTTTCTTTCTTCTTTTTCGTTCTCCATGATTCAGAAAACTGATGCAGTTTTTTCCCTCTCAATGTTGGCCACATTATGTTGTTTTATTATTATTATTATTTTGTAAATGGCCTTGGGGCTCTCCTTTATACTGCATCATGTAATGACTGCTGTAAATCTAGCACTATACAATGGTGCCAGAGCCTGGATAAATGGCACTGATTTTTATCTACATCTCTGCCTCAGACAGGGTATACATAAACGTGTACAATTTGACTTAAGCTTCAAGATTAAGGATCTATAACTAAGCTGTATCTTAGTAACTGCTTTATCTTGGTCAGGGCCAGTGTGGATATGAAGCCTATTCAGGAGCAGTAGACACAAGACAGAAATGCTCGATGAATGGGAAGTCAGTTCAATACACAGGACCATACACACACTTGCGTGTCCCTGAGCGGTAGAAATAATTATGTAGTCATATTTCACTTCAATATTACTGCAATTTATTGTATATTTTTAATACATAGATGCTGTTTTATAGTTTGCTGTAACATAAGATGGTATGTCATTTTTGTTGTTTAAAAATATATATTTAAAAGAATATTACATAACACTATATTTATATGTATTTTTAATTATGTGGTTGCATATAATTTATTTAATTATTTCTTTATTTTTAACTACAGAGAGTACATAAGTGGTTTGTTTCCGTTTGAATAACATTAAACTTTGCAGGCAGTTTTATGTCAGAACATGAACCCTAACACTAGACATTATAGAATCCACATCCTTAGTGTTATTTAGACACTTTGTGATCAAAGTATCTTAGGGCAGACTATCTCTACCACAGAAACAGGGCAAAATAGGTCCTTTTAGAAAACTGAATACAGCTAGGAAACTCACAACATTAAACCATAATGACTGCAATCTCTCCAGGGGTGCAAACTCCTGGCATAAGTGATATTCATATTTGTATCTCTAAATGATACATTACAAAAACACATGGCTGATGAATATCTTATTATACTAGAGAACTTCCATCTGGTTTTTGAATAGGAAGGATTAGTGCAAGTGCCGGAGGACTGAAACGCACATATGGGATTTTTTAAACGGTTAAATAAAAATAGCTCAGGGCTTATAAAAATCTATGCAGGGTTTATAGGCATATATTCTAGCTATAATGTATCAAAAAGTTAATTAAAATATATGTAATAAATAATAAATAAAATAAACTTACGTTAATGCCAGTGTTCTATTTACAGTATAAGAAGTGTACATAAGAGTGAAAGACCAAACACACAATATACTGTATTAATAAATATTATAGCATTGGACTAGTTTTTGCTTTGATTACAACCTACATTTAACATGACATTGTTTCTTAAGCAAACCTATGCAATGTCACAACATTTATTTCTGTCCTGAGGTAATTAATTTCTCTCTCTAAGATTTTGTACTGATGATGGGCCACTGCATAATGTCTTCTACAGCACATTGCTGAAGATTCTTAATGGGGAGTCTGAACTCTGTGGTGGCCAATCTATGTGTGAAAATGATGTCTCAAGCTGATTTCATTTTCAGCCATAATGGCTGAAAGAAGAAGCTACTCACTACATCAGTTAGAGTTAAACACATATTTATTACTGCAGTAAGTATCCAAAGGAAGGCTCTTACCTATTTGCTTAGTTAAACCCAGGTAATTTTATTTATTTATAATTTTTTTGTGAATGAAGACATACAACTAATTCACATGTACAGAAGGTCACACATGTCACAGCATCACGCAAAACTGGCTGGACAGAATTTAATGAATCGTTGCCAGTCCTTCGGTATTTGCCTGAAGTTAAAACTGTGCAATACATTTAATTATTTCACGGCAACTATCATTTTTGTGGACAAATATAGTGCTTTTGCCCTCAAAGTGGGCGTGGCTATATGCATCACCCAGAGTATGCAGAAGACACAGACCAAATCTTTACCCAACACAAACAAAATGGTATATGCAGTTATGTGTCAAATGCTAATCAGCTTATTTTTAGCTTTAGCCTTTTAACTATTTATACAAACTCTTTACCCATCAATGACAAAGATATATGGACAGATTATTGTATGTTTATCCTTTTTGCAGAAACCAGTTTGTCTCATATGGTCCAAAAACATGGTGCTAATAACAAGCAGTGACGTAAAGCACCACTATGAGATACAACACGGGTCATTTGAGCAAACACATCCGCAGAAGTTCAAGGTGAGGGCGTGTAAAATACCCTGAACTGACAATGTGCTGAAATAAAAAAAAAATGTTGAGTAAAAGTGAAGTTATGAACACTCATGTGTTGGGTGTAACAATCTACTTTCAACAGGGAGTGTATTTGGCTTACAACGAAAGAAGTACAACTTGGTGTAAATGAGGCATAAGATACTCAACCTTACAAAAAAAAATTTCTCTGTATTAATATATATATATTAGATGAAATCAGAAAGGCCAAGTTTGGACATGTTCAGAGGAGAGATTGTGAATATATCAGACTGCCGGGCAGGAGGTCTAGAGGAAGACCTAAGAGGAGATTTATGGATGTAGTGAGCGAGGACATGAAGTTAGTTGGTGTGAGAGAAGAGAATGCAGAGGATAGGGTTTGGTGGAGCCAGATGATTCTCTGCAGCGACAACTGAAAGGGAACACCCGAAAGACAAAGAAGATATTATTCCATATTTTATTGATGTCAGTTGATTATTCCTACTATATATTCATGTTTACAATGCAAGTATTATTATAAAGAATATTTTAAAAATATCTTAATTGTAAGTAATCATAGACTATAACGATGATTAAGTAGATAAAAAAATGTAAAGGAGATGCATGATAAACTGGTTAGAGGAAACAGAATATGTAATTTTATAATATCTCAAACATTATTATAATTTAAATCTCTTGAATGGGACGGCACTGCATGCAGTGGCTGTTTAGTAGGGGTGTTGCAAACTGCCAATAGTGGGGCTTGAACCCAGATCCCTAAATCCAAAAATTAACAACCTACAGCCTTTGCCACCTGAGACAACTCTGCCACATGTTGTGTATATAGTTTAACCCCATATTATATAACCCCAGTAAATACAAAATGCAGGTTTTAAATTATGATTGTATTCATTAAGGGGGAAAAAATGTCCAAAACTTCTGGATGAGTGAAAAAGTAATTTTCTCTAAACCTAATAACAGGTTACAACAACTGTAAGCATTTGCGATAACTGGCAATAAACCTTTCAGATTGCTTTGGAGGAATTTTTCCCCCTCTTCTTGCAGTATTGTTTTTAATCAGCCAAAGTAGAGGGTTTAAAGTCATGCCACAGCATCTCAATCTGATTTAAGTGTGTATTGCACGGCTACTCCAAAACCTCAATTTTGTTTTGTTTTTAAAGCCATTCCGAGTTGGACTTGTTGGTGTGTTTTGAATCATCTTCCATGCCACGGCTTGAGGTCATGAACTGATAGCCGGAAATTGTTCTTAGGATTCTCTGGTAGAGCACAGAAATCATGGTTCCATAAATTATGGCAGGTTGTCCAAGTCCTGAAGCTGCAAAGCAGCCCCAGACCATGACACTACCAGCATCATGTTTGACTGTTAGTATGAAATCTTTTTATGAAATTCTGTATTAGCTTTATGTCAGATGTACAGTTACAGTATGTGATGCACATTCAGCTTATGTCTCACCAGTCTACTAAATATTTGCTTAAAAGTTTTGGGGGGAATCAAGATATTTTTTCCTCTGATTCTTGATGGTCAGCAGTGGCTTTTGCCTTGTACTGTATCTCTCCCATGGATGCCAATTTATCCAGTCTCTTGTTCTCTTGTTGAACCCTGAACCTTAATACTGACCCTAACTGAGGCTAGTGAAACCTGCAGTTCTTTAGATGTTGTCCTGGGTTCTTTTATCTGCTCCTTGGATGGGTCACATTGCACTCTTGGGGTAATTTTATAGGCCACCTACCCCTGGGAAGGTTCACCATTGTTCCAAGGTTCTCTGGAGTCCAAAACCTTAGAAATGGCTTTGTAACCCTTTCCAGACTGACACATGTCAATTATTTTGTTTCTCACCTGTTCATCTCTTTAGATCGTGTTTCTCTTGATCCCTTGATCTTTCAGCATCCCTTGCTTTGTGAGAATGGAGGTCTGGCAGTAATCAAGCCTTCATGTGGCAAGTGAAATGTAACTCAGCTTTTTAAAAATCACAAGGGGACAATTACTTTTTCAAACAGGGCCAGGCAGCTTTTTTTCTCTTAATAAAGGAATCCATAAATTCATTGTTTTTATTTATTATGCATTTTTATCTTCATGCAATATTACATTTTGTATAATGATCTAAATCATTAAGGGTGACAAATATGCAAACAATTCAGAATTCATAAATATGTTTATTCTATATCTATTTAAATATATATCTCTACCAGTTTGGACACACCTTCTAATTCAATGGGCTTTTTTTTTGTAATTTATTTTTGTATATTCTAGAACAATTCTAGAAATTTCAAAACGATGAAATAACCCATGGAATGGTGTGTTTAAATAACAACAAAAGCAACAACAACAGCCAATTGTTATTTTAAACATGAAGGTCAGCTGTTCTGAAAAAGTGAAGAACAGTTTTCGCAATAACAATATTGTCGAGTGCATTTGCCAAACCCATAGTGTCATAATAAAAATAGCTCTCATGAAGACCATCCAAAGGTAAGTAAGACCAAAACTTACCTCTGCTGCTGCGGAGAAGTTCATTACTGGCATCAAAAATCACCAATTAACTGCACCTCAGGTTAGAGCTTTAATAAAGGCTTTATAGAGCATAAGTAGCAGATACAATATCAACCGTTCAGAGGAGATTATTGCATATTGTATATTGGATGCCTTCAGCATTGTTTTTCAATGAAGAAATAAATAATAATCAGGAAAGATAACTGAATTTGAAGGTGTGTCCAGACCTTTGACTGGTATAGTATACAGTATATACTGTATAGCCTGAATTGTGTGCCATATAAGGGCTTCTGCCAGTGCTGGAATTGGCATGCACTTCAGCGTGCTGTGTTCCTGCTATCTATTGAATGATTGCCCTCTCTACACTAATTACTCCTGCCTCCTGCTTAACCGTTGATTGGACAATGGACATGAAGGCTATATAAACTCCGCCTGTTTATAACTGCTGCAAAACTGTCCCGTTGCTTCATCGTGTTTGTTGTCGAGTCATTATTTAGAAATACCTTGTACGACCATCTGCTTGCTATTACCGACTATGATTGTGCTTTCTACTTTGAATTTGTTCTGTTGGCTTGGATAATCTGTGCATGACCTCTTGCTTGTTTCTGACTATGTTGTGCTTTGCTCTTAGAACTTGCTTAAGTTGTCTGTGCAAATAGATATGATTTGAAAATAGTGGTTATTAGGAAGACTGTGTTTTATACACCCATTTTCTTCCTGGTTTTGGTTAGGAGTAAGGAAAGAGCTGTGTATTTGTGTTTTTTTTTGTTGCCTAGGTTAGTTATTTCACTTCGGGACAGTTATGGGGAATTTTTGTTTATTATTTTTGCCTTTTGGGGAATTGTAAGATTGCATTGTAAATATTGCAAAAGCACCATTGGTCTCAAACCATTTTTAAATTATTTTTTTACTTTATATTGTATGCCGTGGCCCGACCTAGACTGGGAGCGGGGGCGAGGGGGGGCCCTCCTGTAGCTCTGTGACTGAATCCTGAAAAACATCATCAACTCTCTGCAGGACACTCAAGGTCTTCCACACCGGCTTTGCTGATACTTGTCCTCATGAAGCTTGCTTTATGCATAGAGACTCTTCTTTTCTTATAATGGGTTTGGACCTCTTTGTTCAAATGAAGGGAAATCTTAATGGTACTGCATGAAAAGTCATTGTAGAACATTGTGTGCTTCCACATATAGATTTATACACACAATGTAGATCATTAAGATCTATGATGCATTGCTTAACTGGAGCAAACCAACAACATCAACACTAATACATGATAAATCACATTAACAGTAACCTACACTTGCATTATATTCATTTATGTTATCTTTTTTAACAGTGCAATACAACATATTATGCACAGAATGAACAACTCTCAGTTAACATTAACTGTAACCTACACTTGCATTGTATTCATTTATGTTATCTTTTTTAAGTGTAATACAACATATTATGCACAGAATGAACAACTCTCAAAAACAAAAAGCAAGACTGAAAATCATACATATTTAAGCAAACCAGAGTGAAAACACATTCTTCTTCTTCTTCTTCTTCTTCTTCTTCTTCTTCTTATTATTATTATTATTATTATTATTATTATTATTATTATTAATAATAATAATAATAATAATAATAATAATAATGTA
>JAQQZT010000033.1:27445967-27463317 GCA_030068275.1 Clarias platycephalus | reverse complement strand
TCTCCACATCATTGCATTCAGTTTTTATTCACAATTTGTTAAGTGTCCCAACTTTTTTGGAATCCGGTTTGTATTTCATTAACTTATACTTCAGCAGTGAAGATATTACATAATACCAGTAAAATATTTAGTTTAGCTTTTCTAATTAATACCTATTGGTGCAGCTGTTTACATTGACCAAGTAACTTATTAGTAGCTTATTTTAAAGTAGATTATTCAATCCATAACATCGCTTTTTATTCGACATTCTGATTTGAGCCCATAACACTGTCAGTTCAGATATTTTACATGCTCTCACCTTGGACTGCTGCGGATATGTTTGTTTTAACAACCTGTGTTTTATCTCATAGTGAAGCTTCACATCACTGCCTTTTATTATCGCCACGGGTTTTGGAACATACAGTATGAGACAAACTGGTTTTAAACTTCCCACAGGAAGAATAAACATGATGATAAACAATGATCTGTACATCTTTAAGGGTTCATTTTTCATAGTCTTCATAGTCATAGTAAGCCATGTTGTGTCATGCATTTGTTTCTGTTTGGTGAGGATCTACTGTAGGCACTTTGTATCATGTTGATTGGCTCTGTTGCCTGACGAGCATAGCCATGCTTCTTTACGAGAGGAATTGATTGGCTCTATTGAGTGACACTTACAGCCACGCCTCGGGGGGAAAAAGCGTTATTTTTGTCCAAAAAAGCAATGTCTGCTGTGATTTAATCTGACACATAACTGCTCATTGCATCACTTCTACTCAACATTTTGATTAAAGTTGTGGTGCTCATTTAATTTCAGGCAGATACTAAAGGACTGGCAAAGTTTCATAAAATTCTATTCAGCCAGTTTTGCATAATGCTGTCACATCAGCTGGACAGTCATACAGACATATATACTAACAGGATTTTAGATTGGTTTGAGGTCCTCCAATGTATGAAATGTAAAGATATCATTAACAAAGCGAGTTCTGACCAATATACAGACAAAGCTTTATCTTTATACTGTATATCACACCCCAGTGGCACAGAGGCTTAGTGGTTAGCACTTTGGATTCGCATCTCCAGGGCTGAGGGTTTGATTCCCATCTGGGGTCTGTGTGCATGGAGTTTGCATATTCTCCTTGTGTTTGGTGAGTTTCCTAAGGGCACTCTGATTTCCTCCCACAGTCTAAAGACATGCAGATTAGGCTAATTAGTGTTTTGAATATATGTGCCTGTGTGCCCTGGGATGGATTGGCACCCTGTCCAGGATGTACCCCACCCGGATAAGCAATATAGAAGATGAATAAATGAGTATACAGTACTGTATTTATTCACCACTTTTTAAATTATATTCCTACACAGCACCCTGTCATGTTTTATTCCCTATTTAAATTCTTCATTATGGGTTTATTAATGTTGAAATTGTTGCCGCTGTTGAATTCTGGATATCGAATGCAAATATAGTACAGATTGTCCAACTACATGTTTCACCTTAAAGACATTTTCAACTTTACACTTTGATTATCAATACAGGGCTTATTAGTTCACTGAATTATGTGATTTATTTATGAAAATAGACTTTTCTGTAGACATTGTGCATAGATGATCTTCAGTGAGCTGGCTGAATGGCTATTTTATTGAGCAAACTCTCTTATGGCTCCAGTAATTTTTGGCAGCGTAACAATGGCTTAGATGCTCCACATGGCACAGGAGACCCAGCAGTAACCAGAAATAATTAGAGTGTTAAAGCAAATCTTCTTTATCAGACACATGGCAGCACAGACTGTATTTGTGTGAAGGACAGTGCATACAATATTCAACTGATGTCTCTTTCACTGTAGACATATTGCTTCCATATGCACAAGTGACAATTAAATTAGACGGTTGTTTTTTTTTTATTGCAAGAAAATTTAAGGATAAAATTTAAAGAAATATAAAATAGTAATACTTTTCAGAAACCATCTATATCCAATGCACTTATGAGCTGATACATGCTATGCATAGTGTTTTATAACAAACATGTGTATAGCATAACATTTCAGTATTTATATTTATATAAGGTTGAATTATCAGGTTGAATAGGATATGCAAAGTTTCTCAGGTAATAAAATTTCATGGTAAGATATTTTTGTGTGATAAACTTTGCTGACAGACAATCCTTAAGTATACCAAGACATATAATTCACATTAAATGTTAAATTTCCCCATTGCTACATGTTCATATAGTTTTATGAAGTGGCACATCCCCCTCCTCTCATTCTGCTGGTTTTCTCAGTCATGCAAATAAGTTTTTGATGCATCCTGCTGTTTCATGGTGCTTGGTTTGCTTCTTTTACATCAGCTGTTAATTGGCCCAGATTATTGTGGTTATGATGTTCATGCAGTAGTAATATAGATTAAGTAACTCCAAAACCTCTCTCACTAGGAAAAGAAGGAAAAAGATACAAAGCACTTTGTTTTTGCTGGATGCATTTTTATTAATAAATATGCTTATATAAGCATTTTATATATATATATATATATATATATATATATAAGCATACATCCGGCATACATTGTCATGTGTGTGATGTCTGGAATCAAGGAGCGGCTATGAAACTGGTACTGCTAAGAAGTGTCAAGCAATAACGATGGAGACAAAAGTGAAAATAACTGAAAGAATGGGGCAAGGTGAAAAAATGGCAGACATTGCTTGTTTTTTTAATAGGAATCATTTGACCATCGGCATGATTCTAAAGAACAAGGACAAGATTAAGGAACATGTTTGTTTTATACTGTGTGTAGCCAATAGTGTTAGTATCCTAGTACCCATACAATGTTTGTTGGAATAACAAACAAATTACGAACTTACGAACAAGCTCTCAGAACAGAACGTGTTCCTATCTTGGGGATCTTGGGGATTTATACGTATATATACAGTACAGTACATATAGTGGAGATCTCAAAGATCTCAGGAGAAGATGGCAATCTTTTAGGTGCTGATGAGGGCTTGGAGTTGGTGAGCAGAGTCTGTCACAAGCTTCTCCACATTGAAGTTTGTGAAGAACAGATTTAGGACCTCCATTAATTAGAAGATCCTTGAGGCTTGCATGTGCAAGAAATAAGGACTGCTGTACTTCAAAGTTGCTTATAAATATTTAAATACGGTTTTATACTGTGTGATACATTTAATTTAGAGTGAAAAAAAAAAAAAGGATTTCTATGGTCTAAATTTATTTGGGTGCATAGGATGGCCTGGGTTGGTGTGGGATAATAATAATAATAATAATAATAATAATAATAATATAAACCACTCTAATAGTAAGAGAAGCAGGGGAGATGATTACCCACAATTCTGCAGCGCGAGAGAAAGGAAAAACGTTGACTCAGTTGTGATCACGTGATGCTCAAAACAAGAAGCGCATGCGTGATACATGATACTCGGTACTCGTAAACCAAGACTTGCTTGTTTTCCAAGTCAAAATTAAAAAAAAAATCTTTGCTCGTCTTGCGGAACTCTTGCAAACAGCGTTACTCGTAATCCGAGGTTTTACTGTATTATTATTATTACAGTAATAATACCTTAAAGTACATGCATTACTTAATACTTATAATTAGAGTTAATACTCTAATTATAAAATTGATCATTTCTGAATGATACACACATTGTATGGTCAAGTGTTAAACATCGTTGTATAAAATGATAATTATTTTTGCATATCCCAGATCCAATTTTTATGGAACAATTGAGGAATAATTTCCATCATGCATGTACAGTTTATACAAGAAATAGTTTTGATAATATAAACATTTTCATAATAATGTAGAAATATGGCATTTATAGAAACTGTTAGTCATTGCTATTAGCTGTTATTATTGTATTATATTGTCTTTTTTCTAACACTATTTGTACTATGATGATGTTCTGCTCTTGATGTAGTTTATTTTATAATTCCTGACACTTGAAATTAATTAATGTGTTAGTTTTTTTTCCTACTGTCTCCCCTTGTATGATGTTGCCCTACCTGTATGTAAAATGGTGGTCCGGGTAAACTGTATTTCATTCCTGAATGTCTGTGATGAGAGGGAATGACAGAAAAGCTCTTCTTGTCTTGAATATAAATGATGAGGCCCCAGCGGATCAGTGCAAAAATACCATCAAGATTCAAAAGTCCAGATGTCTATGCTTGCTATAGCAAGAAATATAAAATTGCATGTCTTTTTAAATCAGCAGTTTCATGTGACATTCTGACAGTCAACCAAAAGAATGACAATGGCATTTATGGCTCGCATGAATGCCTTACCTGTAAGGTGCATTTCAGATTTAAATGACTTGATTCTGGCTTGGCAGAATTCTTCACAAATCAAATGAACAACATTAATTATAATATTGTATATGCTACAACCAAATAAGGCCTAAACAGATGATGGATAGTGGGAGGAATGTGGTAATGGGCTGTTATTCAGCTTTAAAAGGTTAATACTCTAATTATAAAACTGATCATTTTTGAATGATTCACACATTGTATGGTCAAGTGTTAAACTTCGTTGAATAAAATTATATTTTCAGTTATAGAAAGTCTACTGAAAGTATGTGACTCTAATTAGCAGAATGTTGCTGCTTTTCTTCATGAATGCTGAATTATTCATTTCCTCTGCTTCTTATTTTCCACCTCCTAATGTAATTCTTTCTGTTCACTGTGTTCTGTGCCACATTTGAAATCTGGCAACAAAAAAGAGCATGCTACATTCACAAGCAATGTACTTTTTCTGAAACTGTCTTTTTATGTTGACATATCCGGGCATCCTAAAATACCACGTGTGTCTTCCTTTAACAAGTTCAGTAACAAGATGTTCTGGTCTTAACAACGTTGCTTCAAGTCACGAGCTCAGCTGGAGCATGACAAAATCAGGTGTTAAATTAATACCTCAAGTGTACAGTGAAACGGCATTGTTTTCACTGGGATGCTTTAGGTGTTAATTTAACACTGGTAAATTTGTTGCTCAAGGTTGTTTTTAATGGTATTTGTGAAGTGTGCACTAGCCCACTCAAGTGCTTAATACCATCCATCCACACCTCATAATGAGCAGCTATGACTCCTTATGAGACTTTAGCACTCAGAGGTACTTTACTTTGCATCCCTGATCAATAGAGAGAACTTGAGGACCAGTGAGTAAGAATTATAGATCCTTTTAGAATGTTTTGTAAAACTAATAATTGTCCCAGCAACAATCATTGTCCGCAATCAATTACACTGAGGGATCTCTTCTTTTCTTAATTTGCTTAAGTCAAAGATGTAAATCAATAAAATAATTACTGTTACACCATGCACAGAGATCTGCAATCCAAAAGGCTTTTTACTAGACATTAGATTGTGGCTCTGGAAATGTGTAGTGATTCAGCCATAGGAGCAATAGTAGGGTCAGACACTGATGTTAGACGAGGAGGCCTGGGGTACAGTCAGTGTTCCTTCTTTCTAAAGGGTTGACGTCAGGGTTCTGAGCAGAACATTCGAGATCTTCCATTTCAACCTTTCCAAACCATGTCTTCATGAACAGCATGTCTTCATGAGCTATACAATTTTGTGGTTTCATTTTATAAAACAATTTGGAAATGAACCACATATGGGTGTGAAGCTCAGATGTCCACAGAAATTTTGGCCATATAATGCACTTCCATGACAGATGCTTCACATAATGAAATCCTAAAAATGAACGTATTTATACAGTTATACTGCTGTTTAACAAAGAAAATCAGCATCCCTATGCATTAATGCAGTGATATTTTTTTGTTAAGAAATTACGAATGAACTATAACAACACAACTTGTTGCATTTTATTTAATCTGCATGATGCATTTTATAAACAGTGTTGGGGGACGTTACTTTTTAAAGTAACTAATTACAAAATTACTGTCATTTAAAAGTAATCATTTACTTTCTGATAAAAGTAACTAGTTAGAGTACTTTTCCATCTTTCCTCGCACATCTTGCAGAACTTTGCAGAACGTTGGCGGCTAATAGTGCCTAACATCGCTTCTCATCCCGACTCAAACCGCATAGGTGAGATAGGGGTATAACAGCAGGAATAACAGAACGGGGCAGGTTATTGGGGGCGGGGCTTGTAGGACGACTTTCACATACACACAATAACGGAATGACTACTGTCTGGCTCACGGATCACATAAATTGTTTGAATAACGGATTACATTTTTGAAAATATAACTAACTAAGTACTTAAATGGCGGACCTAATGCATTAGATTTAGTAATCCAAAGTAATCCAAGTACTACAGTATAACAGTTTAACTTTAACGTTACTTTGTAACCCAACCCCGTTTATAAAAGTATTTCAATGTAAAAATTGCCCATACTGTATTAAATATATGTGCATATCTTTAACTACTTTGCAATCTATAATTTCTATACAGTTTTTCTTATAAATGAGCCAAGAACACACAGTAGATTTAAATTAATCCCCAACAGAAAACTGCAGTGGCCTAAATTATGCAGATATTACAAAAAAAAAAAATTCCTCTTCTTCTTCATCGTCTTCTTCTTGTTGTTTTTTCTGGTTACGATGGTAAATGGGCTATGGTGTAGATTAATTTTTTTAAAAGAATTTTAAATTGAGATGTTTTTTTGGTTTCGTGAATGCACGTCTGAAGTTGTACCTCTGTTTCTCTATTTGGAAAAGGATCATCGTATATACTGTAGTAATGGGGTGGGTGATGACTTTTTTTTCATCCAAAGGTTTTTTTCCCCCTCTTCTTAATAATCATTTTGTAGGCCAGCTGAGTAGGGCGAACACACATTAATTAATCTGTTTGAGTAGAGACTCTGAGAATGGCCGAGAGTTAGCAATATTTTGTGTTAATTAAAATGTTAATCAGACAGGATCCCTGAAGCCAGCGTCTGAGTCAGAGACCTTTTTTTTTTAGGTCAAAATGAGCTTGTCTTCCTTGGACATTGCCAACACTAATAAAAGACCATAATAAAAACTTTAAAAGTCAAAGCTGGCTATTTCTTTTTCTCATGAAGACCTAGATATTTACATTTATCAAAATAAACGTTACTTAAAAGTGTAATGGTTACTTAATGGTTAAAAACTACCATTTCATATCATGTGTTACACGTGCAGGCTTTAGTTACATTCATAACGGTGGCATTAATTAATCTGTCAACACAAAAACAAATATGTTATTACACATTTCCATTTATTATAATATCCTCAAATGCATAATCTTGAAGAAAATGCTGCTGCACATTATAATACCAGAAAGTGTTTAAGAAAATTTAGATTCATAGATTCAGTTACTTACTTCCTCAAGCATTATGCTTAACGGCACCATCTATCTATCATTTTACTCTAGTTAAACAGGCATTAATTATCTTCCACTTACAGAGTTATCACCATTAACTGACAATCACTGGCAGTGTCCGCATCAATAAATATCAGTCAAGTAATGGCCAGTCATTTCATTTTTATTAATATGCACAGTTTAGCTTTTTATGAGCAGCACTTTAATGCTTAACTCATCCTAAAAGTTAACTAAGAGGAAGGGCCTGCTCCAAATTGCTTCATAATGCTTCACATAAGTCATACTTTGCAGAGAGACATGAATGAAGAGATGACAATATATTACATTTCTCCTTCATCCTTTCATCTTGAATGGCCTGGACCACCTCTGCTTGGCGCCATGGCTGACTCATGACATCCATAATAAAGCTGTTGGATTGAGCTGGAAGAATGAAATGGAAAGTTCTTAATGTCAGAAATGATTTCTTTAGAATGACTAGAGGAAATGTAAAGAGAAATGGGCAGCAGTTCAGGGAATTTATTTTATATACAAGATATCACTGAGTAGTGCAGATGACACATTTACCTAGCTCAGTTTAAATCCCGGTTGCACTGTGTGCAATCCACAGCAAGAATTCCTCAAATCTCTGTGAAGGTGTGACAACCACAAAATCTGAAAAATTGCTGCATTTGCAGCAAAAGTGACACCAGAAATTCAGAGTGTTTTATGGTATTAAGCGATAATAAATGTTTTATTTCATTGGTTGTATTTGTTTGTGTTGGAGGCACATATTCATTGGATGCCATTTTACTGGGGTCCTCATTAGAATAGGAATATCTGGCAGGCTTACCTTGTGGAGACTCCATGGTCAGGTCTCCATGAGGATAAGCTCCAAGACGAAATTCCAAGTGATGGAAGATAGTGTTGGAATTAGAGGCCAATTTGTATTAAGAGATGCCTTGTTTGTTAATGCACATATTACATGTTAAAAATGACTGACAGTAGCACTTATTCATTTGGCAAATAAATCCAATGTTATTATGTTTCTTGATGACTCACTGACATTATAGTTCAGCTCTCTGCATGCATTTTCAAATGGTACTTTTCACTCCACTGTCATTTCCATTGTAGTGTCAGTGCTAGCTTTAATGAGCAGAGGACCAGGCCTTTAATTCACTATCGATCATGTGTCATGCTAATCCTCTCTACACTCTCTGCCTCTCTTCTATTTTCCCTTTAAAAGCACAAATATGTTTGGATGCATTATCCCTGCATTGTTGAGTGCTTCTCCCATTTCCCAAAGCCTCCATATATCTCTTCAGTCTTCTCTCTCTCTCTCTCTTTCTCTCTCCCTCTCTCATAACTAACACCCACTCATGACTTGCAGCTGTTTCAATTCCCTATTCCCTGCCACTGCATTAGACTCACAGGGACAAAAACTGGCCTACTTGCTCTCGTGTGTTGCTCTTGTTTAACACAAGCAAGGTCATTTCTTTATTGCTCAAACAATTTGAAAGATTCTGCATCACTCTTTATTAAGATACCAAGGGAGAAATTAAAATAGTTTCTTTTTGTCCGTTTTCATCACAGTCACCTTATTTCTCCCCTTTTAAGTTGTTTTATGGAGAACAGAACCATTATATCAGTGGTGACAGATTGAGCCACAGTTCATTAATGTTAAGAGTTCTGAGGTGCCATTAAGGGACCTTACATCAGTGTCAGCTGCAATTGATTGCAATTACAGATAAGAAATAAATAATGTAAGCTTTTTTTTTTTTTTTTGTATTTAAGAGGATGTGACCAGTTGAAGAGCTTTTTTTGTTTAGAAAGATTGCATTTTGCATTGATGCACTTCATTTTAACCACGGGTCACATCTCTAAGCAGTTATTAAAGTGAGTGACACTGTGTAAGATTATTTTTATCTGACATGACCTTTGTAATGCCTCGATAATCTAAAATGTTACCACTGAACTTTACTTAATATAACAATATCATTTGTCTATTTCCCTGCCCTCATTAATTTAGTGGTTTGTATAAATGCAGGCATATTGCTTATTCAGTTGGGCATTTACCCTTTTCCCCATATTGCACCACAAGACAGCATAGAGCATTCAGAGTAAAGCTCTATTGGCCAGGATCACAGACACTTATGATTTACTAGTGTCATTGTGATTTACTGGGGAGATTGTATATGCCTCACACCTGCTCAGAGAGTTCCCAGAAATGGATGGCTGTGGCAATACTGGATTTCAAACTGACTTTCCTATTAAGCCACTGGGAGCAGAATGGTATTTTCAAATCTACTTTTGATCCAAAATTGTGCTCACTTTTTGGCTGCCTGGGACCATGGCACAGACAAAATGCCAAAATTATATTTACTTGACATCAACTATGCCATTTCTGTGGTTGGGTTTATGTCACCCCACTTTTTTCTGAACCCCATTATTAACTAAATACACTTCCAGACCAAAATATTACTTGATGCCTTTAATTAGATATATCCCTAAGAACCTTTGATGACACAATTCCAAAGAATATGTTATAAACAGCTTAACTGATGCAGTGAGTAGGTTTTAATTTCTTATAGCCTGTTTTCATGAAAAAGATACTTCGTTTCAGAATGGTCAAATTATTTGGAGGCAGTGATAGCTCAGAGGGCTAAGGCACTGATTTACTGTACTGATCGGTTCGAGCCCCAGCTGCATCAGGTTGCCATTGTTGGGCCCTAAACCCTATCTGCTCCAGGGGCGCTGCATCATGTCTGACCATGTGCCCTGACTCCAGTTATGCTGGAATTTCACCGTGCAGTAATGTGTATATATATATATATATAACAAATAAAGGCTTGACTTAAAATGTAAAAACTTAACTTCCATCAAGCAAAATAAAACATTGAAATTACTGGAATTGGATTAGAACCATGGAACACATTATTAAAACTTGGAATGCTACAGCTTGAAAGAAATGTGGTCAGGGAAAAAAAAACTGATTAATGAGATCATTTAAACATTTGGTGAAGTTACACCGTAAGAAGTCGTCAGTAAAAATCATAGCTACAGTATGCTTAAGAGTGAAATAAAGAGCATTTCCACATGTACAATGCAATGATAACTCACAGGACTGGGCCTGAACAGCTGTGTGGCTATAAGACACAACTTGTTAGTGAGACTAATCTAAAAAAGGCTTTCAATTCTGCTAATGAAGATTTGGAGCAATGGAAAGTGGACATGTGGTCTGATGAGTCCAGATTTACCCTATACCAGAGCGATGTGCACATCAGGGTAAGAAGGGAAGATCATAAAGTGGGTCAATCATGCTTAGAGCCCAAGCAGCCAGGTGGCAGGTGTTATGATCTATGGTTGCTTCCGTAGCAACCATATCCATACACAGATGTAATATCATCAATAAATTATCTACTATATATACAGTATATACACACACTGCATATATTGTATATTCTCGATGACTTAGGCACTATAAACATTTCAGCATGTCAATCACAAATAAAGGGAATGGCTCAGAGTGTGTGGAAGAAAATGTTAAACTTCAAAAAGTATTAAGTCAGCTTGGAACAGAGAGATTTAGATTGGATATCTAATCTCGGCTATAGATGATAATGCACAAAGTATAACTTCTGGCAGTCCACAGTATCATTTCAAATATATACTGTAGAAAAGCTAATATCTAGGGGTTTAAACTGCAGAAATACCATAAAACCCTGCAACAGATTAAAAAGCTTTTTTTAAAGGGAAAGAAAATCATGCATACTGTGCTGATTTATTCATGCTGCAATATCCCACCAGCTCATATCTGCACAGAGCTGAAGGGGATCCAGAACCCCAGTGAAAGTGCCAGGGGAAAGGGGCTGCTCATTTCCACACAAATAACCATGCAATGTTGACCAAATTAACAAACAGAGACCCTGGAAATCACTCGCCACTTCTCCCCCTGGGTCCCGTTTCACACTCTGCCAATCTCTGTTCGCCCTCGTTTTCCCAGTCTCACTGATTACACAAACCCAATGACGTTGGTGCGCACAAATATCAAATGTGAATTTCAAGTGGCTTTTTATCTTTTTCCCCTCCACAAAATAAAGATCAGATGAAAAGTGACAGGCGCATTTCTTCAAGACTTCCACTGAATAACAAGGTCTCTGTCAAAATGAAAAGAATGCATAATTGGGTGAGATGTTGGACAAGTGAAGGCTGCCTCTCCAAAATAAAAAGGTAACACGAGTTCTTGTCAAAAATTGTCTGATTTCTTTGGCAGAGAAATGTTAACAATGTTTGAGTCAATTTGAGGTTCTTTTTTTAATGTAGGTCATGTGTACAGTACATTCATTAGTAAGGCTTTGCTATATGAGTGTTTGACTGAGTATGGAATAGTCCAGGGCAGGATACTAGGAATGTAAATTTGGTAATATGGAGACTTTTAGCAGCAGAGAGTCATAAAATTTACATACAGAAATATATGGAGGCAATTTTAGTATCTAAATAGTCAGTATTACAAGTCAATGTAGAACACTTATATTTCGGAGCTTATTCAGAAGTATTAACCACAGCTGCCCAAATACTTGCTTACCAAAATTGGCCTGGGCATATTTGTAAATACTGTAAATCACGGAACTTCTATTCCGTATCAGAGATTCTAAAAAAAAAAAAAAAGGCTCTAAAACTTTGATAAATGCCAAATGAATCTGTCAACCAGCAATGATTAATTACATATTACATCTTTATTGACACTGCAGTACAAACCGCTGCACTGCTTTTCAGAGTGTCAATAAAACAATCATAATATCTCCATGCTCTGGCAAATAGACCATTATGATTTACAAGAAAAAACTAAATCAATACAAAAATTGGATGAAAAAAAAGCTTAAGAACATCTCAATGTTCTCTATTACGACAGCGTTTTTTAAAGAAACGCCTCCTTACAGCTCCCATATTTTCCAATGTAACACTCATTTTGAGCACATATTAAAGTGAAAATAGTATTAGACAGAGATTAGTAAAATCTGAAAATCAAATGTTTGTGGAGTTGTCAAGTCTTTTTTGGAACCACCTTTATAAATCATGGACAGAATTGTAGAGAACACACTTTAATGTTGCTGAAATAAATGAAGACAATCATGCTGTTTATGTAATTTACTGTGGCTTTTACAAAGACACTAAACAAATGTAGATGCCAGTTGTACAAGTCTAAAGCTCATTCAAAATACCTTCTCATAGTCATTTACAAGAAAATTGATTTGATTTCGTAGGCTACACAGGAGCCTTTGCTTCATAAACTGAACTCAAACTGAACTCAAGTGTTCACAAAGACAATGATGTGGCATTTATAGTATGAACTGAGTGCAGAATGAACACAGGGGGTACACTGCATAATGATGACTGTTGGAAAGGTCATGTCCAGATGCATTTATGAAGTTATTAAAGGTGCCAAGGTGTCATTTTGTCTTAATGATTAATTTACAAATCTTGAAATTGTCATGACCCCAATCTTAAATAGATTAATATGCCAAGAGCTTAGTAGATGGTGTATTGGTTTACATTAGTGCTTGACTGTAAAACATATGTGATGTTTAATGATTTTACTAATTATTAGCATGTAACATGTAGTAGCATATAGATTTTTTTTCTTTAAAGGACCCAGTGTGCACTGCTAGTAGGAAAAGTAGATGAGTAATGGATGAGCTAAATACACTGCCCAGCCAAACAAAAACAAAAAAAGTCATACAATCTAATATTTCATGTACTGCCATTTGCTTTGATTATAGTTGTGGCATGGTTTCAATAAACTTATGCAATTTCATAACATTGTCACAGCATTTATTTTGCATTAATTTCTCTCCAAAATCTTATACTGATTATGGGAGAATCAGACTGCTGTGTAAAGTCTTCTCAAGCATATCACAAATATTCTTAATGGAGTGAAGGTCTGGACTCTGTGGTCACCAATCCATGTGTGAGAATTATGTCTTATGATCCCTGAATCACTGTTTCACAATTTGACCCTGATTAATCCTGGCATTGTTATCTTGGAATATGCCTGTGCCATCAGGGATGGAAAAATCCATTGATGAAATAACTGCTCATTCGGTATATTCAGCTAGTCAGCAGACCTAATTTTTTTGGGCACATAATGTTGCTGAACCTAGACCTGATAAAACAGAAACAACCCCAGATCATAACACTGCCCCCACAGGCTTATACGGTAGGCACTAGTCATGAGGCGTGTATCACTTCATCCACCTCTCATTTAATTCAATTAAATTCAATTTTATTTGTATAGTGTCTTTAACAATTGTCATTGTCACAAAGCAGCTTTACACAATCAAAAGAAAACACAATAAAAAAAAAAAAAAATCTCACAATCTCTTCTTACTCTGATGCGCCCATCACTCTGGACCAGGATTAATCTGAACTTATCAGACAACATGACCTTTTTCCAATGCTCAACTCTCCATTCTTTATGCTCCCTAGTAAATTGAAGTCTTTGTTTTTCTTTTTAGCCTCACTAATGGGTGGTTTTCTTAAGGCTATGCAACTGTTTAGTCCCAATACCTATAGTTATAGGGAAATTATTTTACTTTGACTATTAAATATGGCTATGCGTTTTTAATAACATGGTTGTTTAAGAACTGAGAAGCTACTCACTGCTTCAGGTAGGGTTAAATAACTTCTTGTCTGCTATAACTTTAACCACAGCAGTAATTATCCAATGGAAGGATCTTACCTATTTGCTTAGTTAATCCCAGGTGATTTTTATTTAGCCAGGCACTGTATCTGTAAGTGAGTGACACTCTTTGTACATCATGGCTTTTCTGTTTTCCTGTCCATGATACCATAATAGATCTATTGTAAATGTTATGGAGTCAAATCCAACTAGGAGAGAGGGGGAAAATCAAATAACAACTGGCCAGCCATGGTGGAAATTCAATGATCGAATGAAATGAAGAAAAGCAGATGGTCAAGAACTTGTGGAAATGAGGGTGTGCTTATAATAATAATAATAATAATAATAATAATAATAATAATTAGAAAAGAAAATCACCATATCATACTCCAGTTGGTCGAAATAGGATGAAATACCAAAAACACACATGCACTTAAGCATCTTTAGCCAGTAAGACAATAACATATTCATAGGTCCACAGACGTTGACGTATTTCCTGTCACATATTTTCTCCTTTCTGACAAAGAAGGGAACCTTTCATGCAATATAGAAAGAGGTCAATATTTTCCGTGTTAATTATCAGTTAATTAGCACATGTCCCGGCATATTTAGACATGCACATGATGTATAAAAAAGAGGGGTTTTTTTTTGTCCTGAAGACAAACCAAGACTAACAGGTTGATAACAGAAATAAGCTCACATTTATTATGCAAAATAAAAAAAAAAAGAAAGAAACGTGTCAAAAAAACCTACAACAACAAAAGGAATAGCATGTGCATTTGAGCACGAACAATCTGCATAAAACTAAATCAGGAAACTTCAAAGCAGATTAAAACACAGAGAACATCACATAGTTAAGCAGAACTCCTATCCAGCCACAATATTTACTTAAATGTCAAAGCTGTTATATTCATATTTATTTCAGTGTCCTTGAACACATAATATTCCAGGATGAATGCAGGCTGTACAGAGTCCAAGAAGGTTCAAAATCATATCATTATATATGTATCTGTATTTATATTTATATAATACACAAATATAAATTCTTCCCAGGCTTTAGAGCATCTTATAATAAATTCACAGCTGGATATGAATAGAAAGAAAATACAACCAAATTATTAATTATTTCTGGATGAGAGATAAGTCCATAATTAGTTCATGTCCATCCAATTTTGATATCAGGGTCACCAAATACATGTCCAAAAATACAGTCTTATGCTATAGGCCTTATAGTTTTGACCAAAAATTATTCTGGTATAGATAATTATAACATGGAGTGCAAAAACTGGGGTAATGGTGGTGTCCGTGCTATGGAAATAGCAGATGATTTATTATTTTTTTTCTTGGCTTTAAAAGAACAGTGAAAGAGAGAAAAAATAAAGTCCCAGACTATAGCAAGGCTCCCCTCACACAAACACTAGCAAAAAGCAGGAGAGTGAGTCCATAGCTCGTATCTATCCTGGTTCCTGGAGAAAAAAAAAGAATTACAGGCACATTTGTTATCCTAAAGCTGACAGAGAAAACAGTAAGCAGTGAATCACAGGTATGAATTACATCCAAGTCAGAATTCATATATATCCTGAAGCGCAAACATTTTGGAGTTATAGATTTTTTATAGTCAGAATCCACTTTAGACTCAACTTAGACTGAATAAACATGTGGAATACTGAAATGCGAGGCATACCAATACCAATTTCCACAGCTAGTTATACAAAAGAAGATGTTATCTTTTGGGAACTCATCTTTATCTGAACATCTAACAGTCCTGCATTTCTGGCAGTGCTCTAGTGCTGTGGCTCTATCTAACACTCTTATCTAACATGTGCCACTCTGAAGCCCAGCATTTTTTATTTTATTCTTTTTAACCTGAAAATTGTGTCAGCAGATTATGGAATGTGCTCATATTTTACATCAGGTTAGTAGCGTCAAAGACAGGGAATTATAGTTGTGTGTTTAATAGGAAGAGAGAAAAAATTTGCAATGTCTCAGTTTCTCATTATCAATTTAGAGCCTGCATGCCTTTCCACTATCCCTGTCCCACATCCCCCTTATAAAGTGATGTGTTTGTTTGTTTATTATGTTAATAAATATCACACATCTCATTTCTGTAAGGGCTTTAATGTCTGAACTATACCAGAATTCATCAAATATACAACTATTCACCTGAAGTATGTTTGCACTATTCTATTAACATATTACATAAAGGAATGATTTATGAATGAACATTTTACATAAGAAGGAGTGAATTAATGGATGTTGTAATGGCACTCATAAACTGGAGCATCCTTTCATGAAATTCCATCAGAAGAATCACAACATGGAGTATAGGCAATTAAAATGTGTGCCTTTCTAAAAGAAAATCTTTTTGAATTAATTTATTGTTACCACAAAATTGTGGTAAAAAATATCAAAGAAGGTGCACTACATAAACTGAAAAAAGAAGGTTAATATGTTAGAAAGGAGAGAGAGAGAGAGAGAGAGGAGGGAGAGATAGAGAGATGTATATGTGGCCATAAAACCCCTAATAAAAAGGTAACATTGAGGAAATGGAAAATGAAATTTTCGGTAAATCACTGTGACATTTACGGGATTCTTCCTTTAAACCAAGCACTTGTTTCAGAGAAGGAGTGTCTAGGGAGTCTCTCTCAGAAAGAAACAGAGAACAGAAAGAAGGGAAGAGAAGAGATGCGAGAGATACAAGCTTGAGCCCTCATGCTCCTCCATGCCAAATTTCATTTGGCCCATGGTGATCTACTGAGCATGAGCTTTGCTGCAGAGAAGCAATCACAGTTGGCTGAAGCATCCTATGGTTTCCTCCTTCTCTTTATAAAGAATAATTAATCATTTGTCTCCAAATCTCCACCCTAGGATACTTTGTGACAAGAATAATGAAACCTAATGTTACATCATCCCTGCTGGCTGTTTCTGTTCTCTGAGTCTGTTGATTACACATCATATCTGCACTTTTATAACCAGTTCTGTCCAATTAGCTATAACTAAAGTGAAGAGTCATGTCAAAATATCACCGCCTGTAATTAGAGGTTGCTGATCTTCTGGATAGCATACTGTGAAGGTGTAGTTAGGTAAATGCCTGTAGCCCTGCATTGGAGTAGGTGGGAGTTACACAGAAAAAGATAAAGTACACCTAACTATAATAAATCTACCTAACTCATATATTTTTTATTAGTTATATATTTAGTGATAGGCCTAATATTTTTATATACAGTATAAATCCACAAAAGCTCAATTTGAATCCAGGTACTGTATTACTATGTACAGGGTTTTTGTTTTAGGTGAAGAATGTTGTAATGTGCTATATATCTATTTTCTTTCCCTCTATTTCTTATTGTGTGTGTGTGTGTGTGTGTGTGTGTGTGTGTGTGTGTGTGTGTGTGTGTGTGTGTGTGTGTGTGTGTG
>JAQQZT010000033.1:27429808-27441388 GCA_030068275.1 Clarias platycephalus | reverse complement strand
TGTGTGTGTGTGTGTGTGTGTGTGTGTGTGTGTGTGTGTGTGTGTGTGTGTGTGTGTGTGTGTGTGTGTGCACATATCGCACTTTGGTGCGTTGATGTTCTGTTGGTTCAAATAATACATCTCTAAGCTGCAAAGAATTGTTATACATTTGTAGTCATCTTGAAGGAAATGACTTGTTAACTCCAACAAGTCTGAGAAGAGACAGATGTTGGTGATTGATTTTTATCTCATGTATAGAACAAGGGAATACTTGTCACATTTGTTCATGACCTCAGGGTATTACATGGCTTACAAATCTTGTTACAATTTGCTGAGGCTGTGAGCACTAAAATGCATCTTGCTTTGTGAGTACAGGGAGAAATTATAGCTTTAATAAGGAATTAATAATTAATCTTTTTCCTTTAAATATGGTTTTGCATGTAAAGTATAATGTTTAGTTACAGAACCTAGCCAAAACAAAAAAAAAAAAATGGTGTACACAATTTCATTTGACCGCCTTTAGCTTCGTCTACGGCGTGCAACACATTGGCCGGTTCATGTGTGAAAAAGATTCCTCATGCTCCCAGAAACACTCTTTCACAGTTTGAGTCCTCGAATATGCCCCTGCCATTAGGGAAAAAAACTCCATTCACATGGTATCTTGGATCATCCAGTGCATTTCCGTCATCAACTGAGTTCATTTTACTGCCACATAACATTGTTGAGTCTAGACCTGACCATCTGAAGCAACGCTAGATCATAACACTGCCTCCAAATGCTTGTACTTTACAGTGGCCACTTTGCATGATGGATACAAGCTGAAAGTAAGACTGCAAGAAAACCACAGTCAGGCTTTGCGCTAATTTAATCTCCAAATCATCCATCCTGACACATGCTAAATATTCTTATATTGAAAGATCTGTGAAATGTTGAATGAGTCTGGTTTAAATTTTTTGGTTGACGCTGTTGTTATCTTTCTTCCTGTGAGAGGGGACATTGTTAGCAAAGGCATAAAGATGTTTCAGAGTGGAGAACGCAAGAAAAAAGACATTTATATTCTGTCAAACTAATACCAAACTCAGCTTAATTTATCACTTATATTTAAAATAAACCATTACATTGGGAGTTCACATAAATCTCAAACTAAGTTCACATCCACAGTAAAATATCCACAGGATTTATGATTGCACAAATAAATCAAATATCTCACTGTAAAAATTCCTTTTCACTGACTGTCAGCACTGTGCTGAATCAAGTAATAGTACCTTTTACTTTGTTCTTTTAACTTGATATTCCAAGAAAGTGCATGTGTTGCATTATTTAAAAGCTGGGCTTCAGTTTATGGTTTTAGACTAAATATAATCGATTTTTTTTCCATAGGATATAAGGAGTTCACATACAAGATGGAAAGCCCCGAATGCCCTCTCTCACAATTTTAAAGAGACTACAATATTTAAATATCAGAGTAAAGATTCATAGAGTGGATTTTTAACTGAGTGATGCAATCTCACTCTTATTTTGTGTTTAGAGATCCAGCAAGAAAACAAGTTTTAATATGTACCCAATTACACATGCATTAATATTTCAGTGTACTTCCAATTGTACCTTTATATTACACTGATAAAATATTATTCGTTGACATGTAGATCAATAAAAAATGGAATACAGTTAAAATGCAGTTGCATTCCCAAAGAAACACCAAAATTCTTTGTTGTTAAAACACCCCTTGTATGCTTTTACAGTTTTTACATATCCAAAATGCAAATAGTGACATTTCTAAGATAATTATGCACTTGTCAATCTAATACCCATGTTGAAATAAAGTTTTCTCACTTGCAGAAGGTGCTGACGTCTTATGTGGGCAAAACATAACTATAAAATAACTAAAATTTAATGCATTTTATTTATTTTTTTTTTTTTTTTATGTAGATCAGAGGTTGCAAAAGTGCAGGCTACATACTGGCTCAGAGTAGACAAACACATCTTTATTACAGACAAAACAAAATAAATAGAATCACTACTCTGAATTAACACAGTTCAATCTCACTCTCACTCACTCATTCTCTATACCACATATCCTGTACAGGGTCATGGGAAGCCTGGAACCTCTCTCAGGGAGCTGAGGGCACAAGGCAGGATACACCCTGGATGGGGTACCAATACATAGCAGGGCCCATAAGCACACACTCGCACACTAAAGGAAAGTCCAAGCCTACAATAATCTACAGTTATTGGATCTGTGGAAGGAAACCAGTGTGTCCAGAAGAAACCGGCCCAGCACAAGGAGACTCCACAGACACAGATCAGACCTGAGGCAGGAACTAAACCTTTGACCCCTAAGGTGTGAGGCCACGGTGCTAACCTCTAACTACTGTATGCCACTCAGCTGACACAGCTTTACTATCAAAATAATATATTTCCTGATTTCCTGCTTCTTAAGGTTTGCTCTGTTCTGTAAAATATTCTGACTGATTGTCTGATCACTTTTGTCCTACCATTAAACATTTCTACCCTGATGGATGTGGATATTTAAATTTCACCATAGGCTAAATTCAAATGAGGCTCTAAATTTATTTACTCTAAATCACAATTCTGGTCATTTAACTTACATCTAAATGATCATAATTAATTTTCCTGGTAACTCTAAGATAAGCCATTGTTATGCTCACATAGGTGAGACTAAATCATCTTACTGTGTTTAAACAACAAATAAGGATATTCAGTGGAGTACAGATGAATAAAATGTCTTATTTTTTTGGTGGGAGAGACAGTTATTTGAATGAAAAAAAAAAAACCTTTAAGAACTACACCATCTATGAGGACATTTCTCATACAGTTAGTTCTGGCTCCAATGCCAAGCGTAAAATTAAAGGCTTTGGACCAAATACAAAGACAGTAAAGATAACAGTCATCACAGTAGTAACAACAGAGTCACTTTTTTTGGCCTTCAAACAGATCTAGTCCTGGATGACAAACCAAGAGGCAGAACAGAATCTAGTTTACTGCTATGAAATATTTGAGTTGGGCTAAATAGTTTACATTATGACAATTATATAGCTTATATTATTTAATTCAGTCATATGTGGAGCAACATATGAACTATGTGACAGCATTATGACTTCACTCCCCTATGTGCTGGTTGAACAATGTGCCAAACTTTGTCCCTAAAAATTTGCTTCTAGAACTGCCTCCAGTCAAAGCTTTCCTTCAGATTTTGGAATATGGCTAGGGGAAATCTGCCCATTCAGCTACAAAGAGCATTTGTACAGTCAGGCATAGATGTAGGTTGAGGAGGCCTGCGGTGCAGTAATTGTTCCAAATAACCCCAAAGGGGTTAAGCAGGGTTGTGGTCAGGGATTTGTTCAGTCCAGTCAAGTTCTCCTACACGAAACCTGCCATTTCATGTCTTCACAAAAGAGCTTGCTTTGTGCATACTGTAGGTCATTGACATGCTTGAACAGTTTTGAGCCTCTTATTTTCAGTACTGGGAAATCAACATGCTACAGCATACTGTCAGCATTGCCCCCTAGTGCCATGCATCTGCAGGCTCTGTGGAACTTTGCGTGTTTTTGAATTGTTCTAGGACTGTCATTTTCCACAGCTGAATGCTTCAGTTTCATCAGACATGTTGTTTTGGTTATACATTGATCATCCATAACATTTCAATGCAAACAATTATGCACAATACTACTGTATGTACAGTAGGTTCTCCTTTTGCCTCCTGGGCAGCTCTGGTCCCTTGGAGTATGATTCCACAAGACCTCTAGGGTGTGCTGTATTGCCCAGTAATAGGACGTTGGCAGAGGAGCCTCTGGGTGCTAGGGGATCTGGGGAGTTTGGACACTGGGTCAGCAGCCTTGGCCTCTGTGGGGCACTGTGTGCTCTAGTGCCTTTCTATCATTTAAGTTTTTGACATGTTGTGATGCATGAGCTTTCCTGTGGGATTGGAGAGAGTTTGTTCACCATGGGCAAAAATGAGCCTTGCTTGCCTATGATCCTATCACCAGTTTACTGATATATAATTGATAATCAATATTGATGTGTTAATATTATGGTATATTATACAAGATCTACAAGTCTTGTGCAGGTCCTTGTCTCGCATGTTTCCTATGTCACTGTTTGTCATGATTCATGTTTTGTTTTTGCATCTGTTCTGATTTTTGTTGTGATTCCAATTTTGTTTCTATTAAATATAATGATGCGCAATTATGCCATGTTTGTGACCCATAATACATGACGCACACAAAGACATTCTAGACTTTTCTTTCAAAGTTTGTGGCAACCGTCTGGGGAGAGAACCACATGGGTCTTATGGTCAGGTGTCCACATGCAATTGTCCACATAGTTTATCATGACAAGGTTTTATTAGACATTTTGGTAAAAAAAAAAAACATGTGACAAAATATAAGATCTGTGTACAAAATATTGTAATGCAATTCAAGGCCCATATTATAATTAAAGACAATATCTTTTGTTGCAGTATTTATAACAGTGAGCATTTAAGCTTCTATGGCAGCTTGTAGTGGCCAATACCTTACTAACACAATTTATGCTGGCTACTCAGTACATGCCCCAAAAGGTGCAATTAACACTGTCTTGTATGAGGTCATTTAAGATCTGCAGATGTGACTCACTATGACTGGAGAGACACTTGATATGATTGATGGCTTTAGCCTTGAACCAGACATCCTATCTGCCCATGACTGACAGCATGGAATGAATTATTTTCCTTGGATTTGGAGTGGTTTCGCTCCACATCCTTCCCTGAAGCACCTGTTTTTTTATTTTCTTCTCTTTTTGGTTGTCTGGGCATTGTATGTGTCTTATGTCTTTGCTGTCCCCTGACCTTACTCTCTGGTCCACAAAACACAAACCAATACATCACAAAGAGTTTTTGCAGTCCAGTGCAAAATTTAAGGGTTCTTTTTCTTTTTTTTATAATGTAGGATCCCTTCTCTATCCCAAATCTATTCACAAAACATTATGTCCTGGACATTACTTTGAATTTGAGTGGATAAGGCAGACCATAATTCACACAATGCAAGAAGGTATTATCCACCCATCCATCCATTATTTATAGCGCTTATCCTTTTTAGGACCGCATAGGGGCTGGAGCATAGGAAACTTAGGGCACAAGGCACGGTACACTGTGGAAGGGGTGTCAACTGATTGCAGGGCACAAGCACACACTCACACACCCAATCACCCACACAGCAATTTGGGAATGCAAATCAGCCTCCGGTGCATGACTAGAAGAAACTTGCATACCCAGAGGAAACCCACAAGTCTCACAGAGAACATGCAAAGTCTGCAACACTGTATTATGCACTAAAAATTTTTATTGATTAATAAAAAAAACCTTAAACATTAATTTACAATATGCATAAAAGATAGTAAAAAATGCCTCAATGACAAAACTTTGATAAATTACAACATTTTCCTTTGAAGCATGTCAGGCTTAACTAAATTGAAATACGTACAGTAGGTGTAGCATTAGAAGTCAGAATCTTTACTGCAGGAAAGTATTTTCTTTTAGAATTCAAGTGAATGCTTACTGTATGTACCATCTTCATTTCATTCAGGCTTATTCTTAAGTACACTACCCTAGTTTTTCTTATTATAGTGTTTTATTTTAGGGTGAAAGATTCCAGATTCAATTTCTTCTGCGTAGGGACAGAAATATAAAAACTCTTAACCTGGTTTCTTGACATATCATCTCTATTTCTGTATTTTGTACAAGACTGAATGCTTGCTCAAACTATTAATTCCGTATATAATGCCTGTAGATTAACCTGTTAATAAAAATAAAAAAAAAGACATGAAGTTGTACATAAAGGAAACCATACTTTTTCTTGTGTATTTGTAAATACCAGACGAGGTTCTCATAGCTACACTCTATTAAAGCAAAACGATGTGAGTTAACAACGACCAGCACAAATTGACTGACCTGAAAAAAAAAGAGAAAAAAAAAAAAGCTACTGTGGTACTAATCATTTCAACATCATTCTGGTTCACGTATAACCAGCTAATCCACTGTGCAAACACACATAGACAAAGACACAGAAGCTTGACAGAATTAATGTGGACAAATGTTTGCTTGTGCCACATGACTGATGAATTCTTGATTCTGATTTGTATGAACGTTTTGATTAACTTTCTATAACAGCACAGCTCTGACAGGAGTGCTGATTTTAAATCAAATCACATAATATATTAATGTGCTTGTCTTACAATGTTATCATTTATATAAAAGCTTTAAATCTACAATGTCCCTTTAATTAATTCATTAAGAAAAAATTAATCATTGGCAAATAGCTGTGGTGTAAGAACAATAAAACACTTGGACATGCTTTGCATCAAACTTCATCAGATAGGCTGCATCAGCTGCATCAGCCTGTGATACTGTCTCATTTTTTATTCCTTACTACAAGGACATCAAGACTCTGAAATTACAGTATAAGGTTCTATCTGGCAATTTTTTACATTAATATATTGCACGCCAAAGTTATAGCCCTTAAGAAGGTCTCAAAATATATGTTGCTCCATCACACTGAGCCATGTTCCCACTACATCTCAGAAATTTGGTGAACACAATAAGAACCAGTATAAAATGGCAGGACTTCACTAAAAACCAGTAAGGATGTAGTACTGTCTACCTTGATGTGTACTTTTATTTGGACATGATGAGGAGTGTTCAAAGCACAATGCTTAGTAAGAGTCTATTAACGATGACATTGACCAGTTAACAGTATAACTAACACCTCTTAGGGATTTCATTGACGTAAGACAAGCATGGCACAGAAGGGAAAGATTGAATGGTGTTCTGATTGGGATGCCACTGAGTTGTTCCTATGTCAATGGAGTTCCACAACGACCACTTCAGGTTTGTACTGTGACCATTCAGACCTACACGATACTGTAGAAGACCACATTAAGTTAATATTATGTTCTTCTGGTGCTTACCACATTTATGGCGCTCAAGCAACAGATTATAAGCGCAGATATGGCACGTTCAGAGATGGTAGTATTAATACTGGATCCAGTTTCTCACACCATCACTTTTTGAAAAAAAACAAACAAAAAAAACAATGCGCGTTGCAGAATTACAAACCTGCAGGACGCAATGACAACGTAGTAAAAGGGTAATAAGTGCATGGTACATGTGTAGCGCATAAAGTTCTATACTGACTGAATTAAAATTCTACACAAGAAGAATAAAAATCAGCAACAAAAATGTCTGACATAACCCTACAAATGTTCCTAATTCTAGGTGGCAAATTCCATGTTTATGTTTGAAATCAAAGAGTCAGATGGTGTTCTCCACATGGCGAATATTAATTAATATAAATTTAATATTTAATGTTGTAATTGCATAATTCCCTAGACATATAAAACAACAGGGTTTTGTCTAGGCACTAGAAACATCTATTGTATTGATGATTTTTTTTTAGCTTTTAAGACTATTATTTACATGGTACTCATGAAGCACAGCTGTGAAAAATCCACAAATATACACAATACCATTTAATCAGTGCTCATCGGTTGCCATGCAATACAATATGCTTTTTCTACCCTCTGCAAACGACTTTCACACAATGAGGCGCAGTGGCAATTACAGCTTCAAATCGACATCCTTAATCAAAACAGTGTGGCAGTTCCATTTGAGCAGGCTGCATGAGCCAAAGCCCTCCTGTGTTTTATTTGGTGGCAGGAATGAGAGGCAAGAGGCCTATTGGCAGAGCAGAGGGCAAGAGGCTAAACCCAGAAGGGGGTCAAAGTCATCCCACACATCAAACTGAGCCGTCTGTGTTTAATCTAATCTGCCACTTTTATGTGTGGGCACTCATCTCCTTTACAGCTGCAGGCAGACATCCACAGGCTTCTCGTCCAGAGTAGCAATTGGCTCTTAATTCATCCCATTATAGCAAAGAGCCGTGGGGTATTTAGATAGGGACTGTGTTATAGTTTAGCATAGACAACTGTTAGCCCAGAATATAGAACAAATAATGCTATAGATTGAATTCTATATTAGTCCTAAAGGCAAAAAACCCTAAATACTCAGGCTGTACAAAATGAATGTGTGAAAAGATTTTAAAACAAACAATTATATGCCATTTAAAAAAAATATATATAGTGTGAAATAAAACTGAGGAACATTTTTTACTCTACTGACTCTCTCCTCTAGGGACAATCTAATAATTATTCTCTGTTACAATAACAATAATTAATTTAAATAAAAATAATAAATCTGATAAAGAATCAATGAACTATAATTAAAAACCACAAGGAACATGAAACGTTTGGATTTCACTTAAAATCTTTATCTAAACTGTATGAGCAATATTAATCCTACAAAGCCAAAATTGTTCAAGTTACAGTAAGTATGCCTGCCCCTATTAAATCTTGAAATTGCTAAAGGAAATTCTACAACTACATTGAAAAATATCAAGATTTTTGAAATGAAATGTAAAGTGATGCTATAAAAATTCAGTATGTTTTACTCACCAAAGCTTGTAGGTACTCTACTGTATATTTTGCATCATCCATGAACAGCTATGTGATATGAGATTTCGTCTTTGATGTTGCAGGTGTGCATTGAAAAAAGAAAGCATGGCTCAGTTCTGTGTTTTGTGGTGTTCATGCATTTTTGCACTTTTAATCAATTTGTACAGGAATTTTACAAAATGTAGTAAACTTTTTTTTTTTGCATTCAGTCTGAAGACTTCACTGAAATACTGTAATGTATAAATTGGCAAGTAATAAGAATGATAATGTACTGCTGTGCTTTTTCAAAATATTTTTTTTTTTTAAAGCCCACCCTCCCTGCAACAAATAAATTATTTGGAGAGCAATTTCACCTCTGCAGTAGGTGCTGGAACATTACCAACCAACTTTCAAAAATTTTATAGGCTTTTTAGTTCAGCAACTTACAAAAGCCAAAAAAAAAGTCTTCTTTACTTTAGTGCTTATGACATTTACAAGCTTACCTCACAGATTTCCTCTAATCCTATGGAATTGAACACTGATTAGCTTGAGATTCTAATCAATTCAAGTCCATGAGTAATTTCCAGCTAAGCTCTGGATTATAGTCTAACGCTAATTTCCCAAATGAACAAAACAGCAGTATTTTCTGCTTCCTTTAGACAAGTGACATCAGCACTTGCAGACAAAGTTGAATGACCGAACACAGATTTGCTGGCACAATGTGATCAATAAAGCAGGATCAAGAATAGCAATTTTGTCATATTTACTTTACTTTCCACCTTTTTAGAACGATGCAATATATCCCAATGTAGAAAATAATAGGTTGGCACTACAAACTAGCATGCATATTTGCACATGCGACAAGAACAGCTCGAGCCATGTTCTTGAAAGGGGCTGAGACAGATCAAATGCAAGTCATTCACTAATTGGGTGCCCTCGTGCCCAGTGTCTTCAAAGAGAACAACGTTTGTTTTGATCTAGTAAATTGAATTGGACCACGCTGGTGGCATCTTCACTGCATAGTGCATGTTCACTGTATCCTCCTCCCCCTCTATCCCTGGGTCCGCTCATTTTCTTTCTCTCTCTCCTCCATGACTTCCTCTCTGTGCCACACACTTTCTCTCTAGCTTGTTGCAATATCCTCTGTCCATGGGTATGGTGGGAAAATCGCTTTTGTGGAGTCATTATAATTTAAGACAGCACAGAAACCACACATGCACTGCAGATGCACTCATTTAACACTACAGTCACACCAATTCTTATTTGTCTGCTTTCAGGAAAAATTGACTTTTCACCCATGATATATGAGGACCTTCACTGAAATAGCTTCCAAAACAAACCTTAGGAAATCACAGACTAAGGTTATCTCTGCAGATAATTTTACCTATCAGGGTTTCCTCCTACAGTTCATTGGATGTTTTCTCAATCTGATCCATTTGGGGCTTGAAGCATTTTGGTCAAATGTATGCACATTTGTACTGTCTTTGCAATATTTATAAATCAATCATCAATGTTATACAACAATTATACCAGGAGGATTACACATATTTAGAAATTGAATATTGAAAGTTGCTATGTTCTTTTTTGGCTCCTTATACTTATAGTACACGAGTTATTTAAGATAGGATTTTTCCATCGCATCTACAATGAAACAACATATTTAGAAAATGCAGACTGGAGATGGAAATGGTGTGGTATTTCTCGCTGTCACATGTAATAAAATACAACAAGAAAGAATAAGAATTTTAAAACAAAACAAAATATAAATATACATATATAGGAAAAGATGACTAGCATTCAAAAAAAGTTAATAACAGAGTCTAATATATTGCCAGTGTAGCACTGCATCCTATACTAAATCATATTGTATGTTTCTTTTTATTTGTATTTTTTTATATATATATATCATGAGCAAAACAGTTAGTTATCCACACACCACAAAAAAGCAACAGTATATTAAAGGAAGATCATCGAATAGTATGTTGTGCATGTGATATAAGCTATTGTATCACTCATTCAATTTAATTGTAAATTGTAAAAGTCAACAAACAATGTATAAATAGACTTTAAAGGGACATAACAGACTATGTATTTAATACCCCCCTCAAATGATATTCCATATTTTTTAAGGCGGACAGCCCAAATAATGATTTGAAACCTTGTTGTTATTTCAAATTGTCTGAAGTTTGTAGATATGTCTAAAGTCATAAGGATGATGAATGTAATTTCATGATTCACTATATGCACTTAATGATCCAGACCCCCTTTGCCCCCTGGACCTGTCTGACTCATCCTGGTGTCCTGCTTCTGGTTGTTGATCTCGTCGCATGGATGGCCCGTGTGGTCTGCTTGGGATACGTGTGGTGACTAGGAACAGTTCCACTTCTCCACGAAGACGGCCCTGTCCTCGGCTGATGCAGACAGCTGTTCTCTGAGGACTTGTGACTCCAGTCACTCGATAGTTCAGGACTGGAGTTTCCTACAGTTTACCTGAGCTAACTTAAACACATCTCCTGTTATACTGAACTTCCAGTCTCACACAGTTTGATGCAGATCAATCCCTGCTATCCATTTCACCCAAATGAGGATGGGTTCCCTGTTGATTCTGGTTCCTCTAAAGGTTTCTTCCTATTACCATCTCAGGGAGTTTTTCCTTGCCACTGTCGCCAAAGTCTTATCATTTTGATTCATACACATTCACATTTAATTCAAACTTAAATAATTCTTTTGATTGTGTAAAGCTGCCAATTGTTAAAAGCGCCATACAAATAAAATTGAATTGAATTGAACATAACTCCACTCTGAATATTTCCCAAACAGTTTATTTTAAGGGTTTTTTTCTCCTTTCCCCCCCCCTATGTATAATGCTTTAAATACCAGTCCTCCTGTTGATGTTCAATTTGCGCCATCATCTATTCCACATGAAAAGCAACCATTTGCTCTGACACGCTGCAGCACTCACAGATTATTAAGGTCAAATGTCATGACATTTAGAAGCAATCAAACCTAATTAGGCATGCCAAATGTTGTACCAGCACACTAAAATATTTATAGTTCAACCACTATGTTAATCTGTTTCTGTCATCCAAATGAGGAAAATGTACTGAACTAATGTTT
>JAQQZT010000033.1:27415443-27429708 GCA_030068275.1 Clarias platycephalus | reverse complement strand
AGATTATTAAGGTCAAATGTCATGACATTTAGAAGCAATCAAACCTAATTAGGCATGCCAAATGTTGTACCAGCACAGGACAAGATTTGAGGTAAAATATTTATAGTTCAACCACTATGTTAATCTGTTTCTGTCATCCAAATGAGGAAAATGTACTGAACTAATGTTTAATCATGATAGATTTACTGAGAACATCACACACATCTTCCAATTATAATCTAATTGGTACACATATACAATACAAAATAGGGAATCCAGGCTCTATTGTTTAATTAATTAAATCATGTATTGCTTTAATTTATTTTTTTACCCAGGTCCTAAAGGTCAAATGTACTGTGTGTTCTTAAATTAGGCCAGCTATATATCACATAGACAAGCTCCACTAAACTTTTCAAAGAAGTTCTAATGAAATTATGTACGGTAACAAAGAACACAAACAAAAAGGCCCTGATCAATGAGTTCTTGTCCTCTTTTTGCTGTTCCTACACTTTCTTTTGTAGTGCACAGCAATATTATAAACTATGTCTACGTTTGCAGATACAGCTCTGTCTTGGACCAGTTTTAGTTCAAACTCTATTAACTGCCATTTGCAAAGATTGTGACATTCATTCCATTACAAATTTCACTGTAAATTGTACAATTAATACAACTATGTCATCAAACAACAAACAAATAGATTTTAAAGGGACAGTCCATATTTTTTTTTTTTTTGGGGTGGGGGGATACAAATCTCCACTAGAAAGTGTTATAAATAATATAAACAGAGACACAACCGATATTTACAGAACACATTTCCAGTCAGTGTATTAACTTTAATTACAATTGGTAGATTTTTTGTTTTAAAATTGATTTATGAAATTGAACGTTTTGTTGTAGAAACTTTTTGGAAAATGTGCTATCTTTATTTTGCTTGTGAGTTTTACTGTAATTGCACTATTTGCACCAATCCAGCTATTAATAATGAAAGGAGTGGTAAGATTTTACTGAAAAGGACCAGATCAGTTTTGTGGTTTTTTAACATTATGCTTCAAATGACTTGATTTAGAAGGGCACTAGTCATAGATCAACATAAAAAGTCATTTTTAAACCCAAAAACCCATTTGCACATAGCAAAATGATCAGAGCAGCAACAACACTGATTGTCAATGTGTCTTCTTAATGAGAAGCTGGTCGATTGGAGTAGTTAGCAGAGCCAAGCATTTTCATTGAGCTGCCATCCTTATTGTCACCAAACATCAGGGCTAGGGAACTTGCTAGAAAATTGACCGGAGACCACGCTGAATAAGAAAGCATGAGAGATGGATTTTGTATTTACTTGTGCCAGTGAAGGGTCTGTTCTCATAAAAATAAATACATCATATTTCCATTGGAGTATACTGTATGTAGTCTGTTAAGCACAATGTCTCTACAAATATGCAGCTTATTGTTGCTAATTTCATCAGTGTTATCAAATGATGACGATCACATGATATGACCCATGCACCATTTGTAATTGTCTTATGATAACTAATAGTGGCATACTGGGCTTTACTTTACTATTATTATTTAAAAATATATATCTTATTTTAAATAATTATTTAATACACCCCCATACAAAATTTAGTCTTTAGCCAATCCTCTTACATTAAATTTAATTAATCAGATTACATAAAATAAATGGGAACAAATATTTTACTGCAAAGTGCAAAGAGAAGTAATTTAAAATTGTATTTTTATGTAACAATCCCAGTAGCAACCTTATTTACCCTCTTGTCTGGTCCAACCACTAAACATTCAACATCACCAGTATAGTAATTAACTAATCTGTCATAATCCGCACCGCTTTCTCGGTAATTTATTATTTTTTTTAGCTTGAATGATTCATAGGTCACTGTGTGTGTAACGCATTAACAGACAAAAAGCATTACTCTGAAACTGCTCAGGTTTAGGAACTGGACTGAAAATGAGAGTCAAAGTGTCCAAACCTAAAGGTTTGAGAATTATTATTCAAGACTGTACTAAAAATACAAGGTCTGGCTCTTTGGAAGCAAAATATGAACAAATGAGGGGTGGCTCAAGACTTTTTGCACTACTGTATATTAAAATGCAGCATCGGGTCGCCTGCCTTGTTCAAATTTTAAATAAAGAAGATTGGTCAAACTTTCAAAAATCTACCCTTTTAACCTTTTTAAAACCGTGATTTGGCATCAATCCTGTGAGCACACACAAAACATGATAACTCACAAGGCTTCACGAGTCCTCTCTCGAACAATCCAATAATCAAACCTCTAGCTCCTACAGTTTTTTCCTATCGTTCTCATTGCAAATTTGGCAGTCCAAAGGTTATACTGAAATTGTTAAGGTTTATACAGTAAATTACTATTATGCACATGGCTTTGTCTGGTGTTTGAACATACTAAACATGCTTGGTAGGCAACCCTGAATATCCACCACACATACCAGAGGTGCACAACAAAAGTAGACCTGATGAGAGTCAAAGTGATCAAATAATTCTGATGGTAAGAGCTAAACATGCAGATATTGCAGTTGAGACGACTTAAGCTTTATGACAACGTAATAGACACGTAAGCTGCTTGTAAGTAACCTTCAGTTGGCACACTTCTGTTCTGTAGTCTGATATCTGGTTTTAATGTATATTAATTCTTACATAACTACACTAATAAAGATTTTGTAATTATGCAAGACATTTGATGGACTTTCTAATTAGTGGAAAATAAAAAAGAAAACTGGACCAACTGTTTAAAATGAATAAGCAGTTTAGTATGCATGACATTCCCTTTATCCAGAAATCTCAATGCAGCCTCTTGTTAGTATTGTTTCCCTAAGCATAGCTGAAAAAAAAAAGATAAGAAGATAGAAGAAAACGGTTCTTTTAAAGATACTTATGTAGCACTTAAGATGATCTTACAACTAATATGCTTTTGAGAGTCATAGACTAAACCTCAGTTGGGTGATGATCTTGTCTTTGACATCTTTCAATTTGGGTAAGCATAGAGGAACAGAACACATATCCCTGCTCTGGTAGTACCAGATATAAACTGCTATCAAAATTAAGATACAAGAATCATTTAAAAACCGGAAAACATTATTTTTTCAAGTATGACTTATCTGTAGACCAAGATTTCATTTATTAGTATGCACATCCTAGTTCTGCCCTTCCAGGAAAATTAGTAGGCTAGGTAGCTACCATTGCTAAGTAGGCTACTAAGAACCTTTTAAAGGAATGAGAAACAAGATGCTAAATAAAATAAGGTTTTAATCAAATGTAAAATAGAAAGTAAATTGTTAATTTCAGCAATATATGGTCATGTATTTCTAGACATTTTCAACAAATAACTGAAATGCAGAGCCATGTATATATTTTTTTATTCTTTTCTGGAAGTTTCAAATAAAATTTTCAAATAATTTATGAAAGGTGCTGTATGATGTACACACTGATGACATCAAACTGCAGTAATTAACAGTAAGTAAGGCTATTCTAGCAATATTTTTTTATTATTCTTAAGGGTGGGTGGTCAAATGGATTAGCACAGCAAAAATATTCAGTATATTACGAGTTCCTTAATTTGAATTAAAGAACTGGCTGGTGGCAAGTTTACCATGTTTGCTGTTTGAAGACAGGACTTTTCTTAAATGAGAAAACAATTAATGTATGTTTTCTTTTGTGTGTGCAAAAAAATTGTATGCCTACAATAACATTCACTCTCATTACCAGTCATTACTGATCTTACTTGAGAAAATCAGATTTACCCATTAAGATTACAGCAGCAAATGATCAGAACAAACAGAATCCAGCCACACGCAGGTGAGAATTCCTAAGTACATCATTACAAATATTTAAATGAATATTTCTCAATTCATTATTATCAAGAGTGCAAAATCTCAAAGGGCTCTCTGCCTGTAATTTTCAGACCAATGCATGACAACAGTTTTATTAGCCTACCACAACAACACTGCTGCAGCCTACATTACCAGTATACTAAATACAAATTCATGTTTATGTTCTTAATGGATAACCTTCATAGTTGAACGCTTTTAGTGTAACATAATTTGCTGTAGTCACCCATCTTATTTCTCTAACTTGTCAATAACATCTTTTTATAGAATACCTCTTTAATCCTTGTTTTTGTCAAAGCCCCAGATCACCAAAGACCCAGCTGTCTGTCATCTAAACCGTGCTATTGTGGAAAGAATGAGTTTCAATGAACAGCGCCACATACCGCATGGCAGCTATTGTCATTCCAGATCCGAAATTGATAGAAATTGTGGATCAAAGCGTCAGCAATATGTGCATGATAAGTGACAACAATGGTTCAATAATAGGGGTATTAAACCCAAGCATATTTTTCTAGGTAAAGAAAAGAGTCACTTTTACCTCATGTGCAGACCAGGTGAAGGAAAAGGCACTTATGAAAGGAAGCAAGTCTGCATTGGTGTCAGTGATGACAAACTGTAAAATGCCCTCAAATACATGACTGAGTGAAGGCTTAACACGTGCAAGCAGTAGTATTACTGCAGTGCCATTGATGGCAATTCCACAGTAATAAAAAACAGCTCTGATGACTTAATGGAATGTCACAACAAGTCAGGGCATTTGCTCAAAGTGATTATGAAGCATTGTGACAAGGTTAAGTATATCTGTGCCCCTCTAAAATGTGAGCCACGAGGCAGTCTTAGACATGATAAGGTGTAACACAGATTACAGTTTACTTTATAAATAAACACAGAACATGTCAGACGCTGCAAATGGATGCCACAGTGCTTTTATAATGCTGTCACAAATGTTTCAGGATCATCTCCTTTTAGAACTATAACAGACACAGACTGTCACACACAGACTTGTTGTCATTCAAGCAATGCTGTTACTAATAAGCCTGCTGGAAGCCTAAGATGCCATCTCCAGATATGCCTCAGTCCTACATCCTGTCCTTCAAAATGAGTTCAGTTGCCTCACAGCAAGTGTGTAACACAAATCTATGGGGATCTAAAAAAAAGGTAAGACTTAAATTTAGTGGGAACCATGCTGGTGGAATTTCACTGATACCGAATCACACTGACAGCCAATTATATGAAAAATATCTTGTGCATGTACAGTATAAGATTTTTTTTAACCAACAAAAAAGAAAGCAGATCAGTTTGAGGTTTTGAGGTCTATACAACTGATGTGATCATAGTAACTGTAGAAAGAAGTCATCCAAATCAAGCAAATAAGTAGACAAACACGATTCTATTCTATATTCGAAAATGCACCTACTCAACCTCATCGATAAAATGTTCCCTATTTAGTAGGCTAAAATTCAGTAAATGTCATAAGATTATTCCATTTTACCTTTGTCTTGCTGACATGATCAGATTGCTTTGTTAAGTGAAATGATCAAGATCGGTTTCGTTGAGTGACACAGATGCACATTAAATGAAGACATCAGCCTTGACATAACTTTGAAATTGTTCATTTGTCTTTTTTTTTTTTTTTAGTTTATGAACGTAAATTCTTTCATGAACATGATGAAAAGTATTATTTTATATATGATGGACATTATCTGTATGTCTGCCTGTCATGATTTATGTTTGACCATTGTTCTTATCAGTGATCTTATATCGTTTTTAATTTCTAAAGGGTATACAGATGTTATCATGCTTACTGCGGAGATATCTTCATATATGACACAATCCTACAAACACACACACACACATACACACAAGCACGCAGAATTTTCCCCATCTTGCGCCGTGATATTACCTCTGTCTCCTCCTCCTCATCCTCCTCCTCCTCTTCGCTCGTTCTCGGCTCCTCGGGAGCGCGGATGAACCACCACTGGATCTCCAAGTAAACGGAGGAGGTGCCGCTCTGGAAAGCGCACGCCATCTCAATGTTCTGGCCCTCCCTGGCAGTGATGTTTGATGGCAGATCGGTGAATCTGCCTGCGAAGCAAATGCGCCCATACATGAGGCATCGCAAATGCGCAACAGAAAAGCGCAGTCTGTTGCGCTGTTACTATTTCATGATCAGTGAAAATGCAGCCGAATAATATTATTCCTCACGCGATAAAAACTGCCTGGCAATGTTCAAGATCAATACTGAATCTCGTGGACGAGTATGGACTACTTTAGGGGAGCATGCGATTTTTTTTTTCCCACCAAAAAAAAAAAAAAAGCAGTTTGGTCTAAGGTCCATACAAATTAATATTCGTCCACATGGTCATAATAGATTTTTTTGCATCCACGATTTTTGTTTAATTCTATTTTATTTTATTTGTGGTGGTGTTGTGGGGGGAGGGTATGTGGGGGAAGCAGAATACCAAAACCTTGCTTTTGCACATCCGACAACTTGAGATGCAGCTCGCGCGTGACGCCCCTTCAAAGTTTATTCTCTCGCGTTTAACGTGCAAGAAAAAAAAAAGCATCAGGAGATCTACCAGAGCGTACACCGTGCATGGTCACTAGTGAAGCCAAAAGGCACATTATTCAAGTTCCACTATTCTCAAATCAACAGTTGTTACTAATAATAGGCGATATACCCTTAAAAAAACAAACAAACAAAAAAAACCATTCTGCCAGAATCAGTTCAATCGCGATTAATAGTCCACTCTGATCAATAGAACATCTAAAGAAAACATAAAGACTCACTTAGATCAAAGATAGAAGTATGCACAGAAATATGATCGATCTCGTTTTGATCTTTTTTTAATCGCTTACCTTGAAGAGAAAATCCGATCTGGATGGACAAACAGGAAAAGAAAACCAATCCAACAGATTCGTGTAAGGTCCACATCGTTTCCATATGACGGAGACGGTCTCTCATCAACCGGGAAAAAAAACCAACGCGCTTCGAAGAAAAGAGGTTAAGAAGATAAAAAAAAAAAAGAAAAGAAACAAAATGTTGTTTTGTTGGTGTTAAAAAGAAACCGATGAGATGTGGTTGGAATTGAAATGGCGTCTGTGTTGCATCGCTCTAACTTCAGGCTCGGGGATGCGGCTCCGCGTGAAGTTGCGCGCTGCTGCTCCTGGGCTCGTGTGCGCGAGCCGCTCAGATGGATGTGAGAAGAAGCGCGATGTCTTCCCTCTCGGCGCGCGTGGCCGCTGCTGCTGCTGAAACGTCAGCGCGCGCAGCTCCCGCCAACGGCGCCAAGCTACTCACTGCTCGTCAGACTGCAAACCGAGAGCCTTTAAGGTTTAAAAACACAATGCATGTGGTAAAAGTAGGCTATTAACGTACATGCGAGTTTAGGGGAGGAAATCATCCTTGAAAACTGCAATACTGAAACGGAACACGTTTTTCCCCCCACAAAGATTTTTTTCTCGTCCGATTTGGTCAAAAAGTCCTAAAAGCAATGATGTGGAATTGATGTGAGGTGCCATTTGCTTCTGGGGTTTTAAAATCGGGTAGTTACGTCACAGCTGACCTCTCACTGCATGGTTAATGACTTTCCGAGATGAATGTGAGCATGAAAATACACATCCTAGTAGGTTTTAGCTTAGAATAGAATAGAATAGAATCTTTGCCAATGGTGCAAGAAAATTAAGACCTGACTGTGCATAAAAATAAAATAAAATAGATTTAAAAGGATGTAATATTGAACAATTGTATTGACCTGTAATCCTAAAATCAGAAGGTCTTGGCACCTGTAACAACCTAACATTTATGTAAAGAGGAAAAAAAAAAAAAAAAAATTATATATATATGTGATGTACTGAATGCATTTATTACAAGATACACTGCCTGGCCAAAAAACTTCAAAAGAATTTCAGAAGGGACAGATTATTGGGATGCAAAGAAAACAACTAAAGACATCTGAAATGACTGGGACTAGGTTAAGAACCTCTTAACACATTATCAAAACCTTGAAGAATCAACTGTGGAAGAAATGTGTCGGGAAAATAAATCATGAATGGAGATCACTGAAAGATATGGCGACGTTGTATGGTAAAAAAAAAAAAAATCAACAGTAATGTGGCATGGTGGCTTAGTGGTCTTGCACCTCCGGGAGAGAGGTTCGGTTCCCGCCTTGGGTCTGTGTACGTGGAGTTTGCATGTTCTCCCCATGCTTGGTGGGTTTCTGGTACATGTGTTCCCAAATTGGCTGTAGTCTGTGCCAATATGGAGTTAAGCTGGCAACCCGACCCCTTTAGTAACTGTAATAGAAACAACGAATACATTTCCGATTGTGGAATACTGCCGCATGGCATGGGGATAGATCAAAATACCAAGATGTTTAATAGTAAAAGTAAGAGCATTTCCATTCACACAATGTGATGATAACTCATAGGATTGAGACTAAACAGCTGTGTGGCTATAAGAAAACCACTTGTTAGTGAGGCTAATCTGAAAAAAGTTTCAAATTGCTAGGCTGCTTAAAGACTGGATTTTGGGGCAATGGAAAAAGGTCCAGAGTGACCCTATACCAGATTGATGTGCGTGTCAGGGTAAGAAGGGAAGCGCATGAAACAATGTTCCCACAATGCATAATACCCATTGTACTAGACTTTAGAGTCAGTGTTTTTATATGGGGTTGATTCAATTGGTCAGGTCTAGGCTCAGAATTGTTATGTGGTAATAAAATTAAGTCAGCTGGTGACCTGAATATACTGAAAGACCAGGTTATCACATATTCTTTCCCAATGGCACAGGCATATTCCAACATGCAAATTGTAAAAAAATAAAAAAAATAAAAATAAAAAATGCTTCTGGAAACATGAAGGATTTTCACACATGAGCTGGCACAATGGTGATATTGTTTCCTATGGATGAGACGGAAAATAAGGCTGTCACCATTTCACATGACCACTAGCAAGTGAATCACATTGCTATCACTGTTATTTATGTCATGGATTTTATAGTACCCTTAGTCAGTCTTTTGTCATTTTCATTTTGATTGCCATCATGTTCAATTTGTTGTCTAACAGTCTCTGTGTTTCATATTTTTCATTGGTAATATACATTACCATGCAGTTGTATCTTTATCTACAACCCATTCCTTACAGGAAGATCAACTGAAAAAAATGGATTTTTGGAATTTCAGCACAGACTACTAAAAGACAAGAGCCAGATTTGAGAGTAACAGAGAAAGAGTGAATAGATCAACACCATGCTGGTACTGTATAGCTTAAAGCGTGGCACCTTCACGGGGGTGGAGGGGAGGGGGGATAATTAGGTGCTTCTAAACAAGCTAGGACCATCTCCCAGTATTTTCCCCACAACTTCTTTAATCCTTGTTGCTCTGCCATATCACTATTAGCATCATTCTGTCTACCTGCACAGTAGTACAGGTAGTAGTAAAGTACCTGGCTCCACGTTGGACATCATGCTACATTCTATATAATTGTATATTTTCATGACACATGGTGGGCAATGACATACTGTAAAAGGAGGGACCCTAACATGACACTGTGGACAAAAGTACTATGGATTAGAAAATACTGTAGCAGGAAACGATTAATCAATGATCAAGAATGATTTAAAGATGCATCAGATATAGATACAGACCAAATATCTGATATAGCAATATTGCATTGCTATTAAAACATCATCTTTAGAACATTGCCAAAAAAATATGTAATGCAAATTACTTATTAGAATAAGTAAAACAATATGTTTGGCAATGGGAAAATTCAGGTCATTTTTGCAGACTGAATGGTTCTTTTAAAATCAGTTTGGTTAGCAGAATTGTGCTACACCAGCAACAGCAATTGGCAGTGCGGCTAAACTAAGCTTGACAGTCTTATTCATTTACATCTTCACAGCTGTATTTTTTCAATCAGGTAATGAAATCCATTATATTAACTTCTTTTGTTGTTGTTGTCTATTGTTTTAATTGCACAAAAAGTAATGATCATCATCAAAAAGACCAGAGTATCACCAAAATGTCCTTACTGACCTCTCCTACTACAGTAAATAATATACTGTTGTACAAATAAATTATTATTGATTGTGACTTATTTTCAAATAGATTTTGAATTTCTAAACTTTGTCAATTATTGATTCATTATAACGTGATAGAGATTTACAGTTGGGGAAATACATTTAAAGGTAACCTACAGTATTACACACATATTGCTTTTTTGTTTGTTTGTTTGTTTGTTTGTTTTTTTACACATTTAGGTGTGTCTAAAGTTTGCATGTACAAAAAAAGTTAAAAGAAATAAAGAAAAAATAAACAAGCCAATCAGATGACCTCTTATTAGAAGATCCTCTTCCCATCATGTTGCTCAGATCCATCCAGCTGTGTTTAGTTCTGCTGTTCTCTTGGGAGCTTGAGCTCAGCAGATCTTTTGTACAGAAACTGAAACAGAGTTTACGGAAGAGGAATAAAAAAAAAAAATAGATACACTTTTGATGCCAATGAGACTGCTGTTAACATGTTAAAGAATTAGTAAAACACGCCTTGATGATTTATTTTATAATAACATTCTAGAATATATTATGTATGGCTAAATGATTCTGATGAAAAGACCAAAGCCATTTTTGGTGATTTTAACCCGATTCTTTTTATGTGGTTCTGTCCCATCAAAACCTCTGGTCATTAACCACTTCTGCTTTTAGATATGCTGAAAGATTTATATCAGAGATTTGGTGATTTTTCCTTGTTGTTTCAAAGCAAAAAAAACTTTAGTTAAATTTATATTTTGCCATAAAACCTGACAATATGAGACATTGAAAGCAAAAATACTGCTAATTGAAGAGCTGGGCAACAGTCCACGGTCTTGCCAAGGAGGTAAATAAAATTTGGCTAAACATGGGTAGTCTTGTCTATTTAAACATGGTTCTACCACAATTTATATAAGAGTGGCCAGCAAATAGCTGCAGACCCATTGATTCCCTTGGAATCTCCTGTGCAGCAGTTAGTTTCAGCTATGTATTCACTCTAAAATGAAAAAGGGAATGTATTAAGACTGAATTGAAATGCAGCCAATTTGGCAACCTTTTGATTTGAATGATAGTTTGCATCACAGATGGCAAAAGCAGAGCAAGTAACAATGATGACCAGCACAATGCCAAGTGAGGAACTGCAACTGCTTTGACTGAGAGTTTGCTCGAGGAGGAAAACAGAATGGAATGACAAGGTTTGGGAAAAGTAGTGGAGGTGCATGAATAAGAAGGTGCATGAAGAAGAAAACTTGTGAAGCAGCTTCTATAATCTTGCTGTTTAGTAGATATCCAGTACACAGTCCTGTATCACTAATCAAATGGTAGCATTTGGCAGCATCAATGCGCAAGATTCCAGCTTCCATACATTCCCAATGTCCCATGTACATAACCAACTCATAGTGGGTCAGTTTTCTCAACCCCCTGAGTGTTTACTAGGAGATGGCCCTACTTTTAAATGTAGAAAACAAAAGGGCATTTCTGGACTCTAGCAGTGACAGTTAATGTCAAGCAGTACTGTAAATGGAAGAACTAGTACACTTTGTGCATTGACAGCCGTTAATGGTTGCACTTTTAGAGAGTAAAGTTTTCATAACCATCGGACAGAAATAGGAAGAATGCACACCATTCTGTCTATGCAGTCCACTATTCACTTAAAATGTCGACATACCTCTCACTGCAGTCCATACCTCAGTTATAACTCCCACAACTTAAGTTGAGGCAAATTATGGTAGACCAAATTCACAAACATCGAATTAGCATACTGTTCTTCCATGCAGAGGAAATCTTTGCAAGAGTAAAGTACAGTAATACACAGGCTATCAGAGTCTCCTTTAAAGATCCCTGACATAAACCTTTCCTATTAGACTGAGTGATGTAATTCTGCTAAAACACATTGTTTATGCACTGATATTTAAAAAAAAAAATCTCCAGACAAACCTCATCAATCCCTCCAACTTTGCCACTTATTAAATTATTAAAAGCAAATAATTAAAATATAAATGAATTGAATGAATAATGTATTAAATAAATAATACAGCAGCATGGTAGCTTAGTGGTTGGCACTGTCAACTCATGCCTCCAGGGTTCGGGGGTTCGAATTTCACCTTAAGTTGTGTGCTTGGAGTTTGCATATTCTCCCCATGCTTGGCAGGTTTCCTCTTGGTATTCTGGTTTCTCCCACAATCCAAAAACATGCAATGTATGTTGATTGGCATTTCCAAATTGCCAGTACTGTATGACTGTGTGGGTAAGCGTCTGTGCTTGTATCCTGTGATTCGTTTGCACCCTATCCAGGATGTACCATGCCTTGTGCCCTGAGTTCCCTGGAATAGGCTCCAGAACCCCGTGACCCTACAGTACATAGGACAACCGGTATTGACAGTGGATGGATGGATAGATAAAATACAATTTCTGAAACACATGAAACTAAATTATTATGGCTTCTATAAATTCCACCCATGCCTGAGCCTCACCCTAGCTGTCGCCACAGCACAATCCTCCACAGCTTTGAACTTGTCCTTGACGATGAGAAGAGTGCATGTCGTCCGGACAGACTGTCCGCGTTTCCATGTTCTTGCAATGAGAGGAACCAGCGTGTGATGCCAGGGTTTGTGTCTTTAGCCCTTGCCAAGCAGTGTAGCGGAGCGTGATCTGTAATTAGGTAATATTTTAACTCCTCTACGGCCCATTTAATAGCAAGGGCCTCTCGTTCTATGGTAGCATTTTTTTATTCTGCTGATGAAAGTTTCTTACTCACATACAAGATTGGATGCTCTTCTCCACTGAATTCTTGTGAGAGGACAGCCCCGAGCCCTGTCTCTGATGCTTATATGTGCACGACAAACAGTTGGTCAAAGCTGGGGGGAGCTGGTGAGGTGGGCTTTTAGTCGTTCAAATGCTGTTTCCGCCTGTCATGTTCAGTGCACCTTTTCTGGCTGTCCCTTACTGAGAAAATTAGAAATGGTTGCTGCGATAGTGGAGAAGTTAGGTACGATTTGTACTTACGGACTGCTTCAACCTTTTTCTCTTGTGGTTTTAACAGGCTGCGGCCGATTCGGGACCACAGATACTGTGCTTCGGCCAGCCCCAGATAGCATTTATTTGAGTTAGCCGTCAGACCAGCTTTTCTTGCAATATTTCTCGGAGATGATGGAGGTGCTAGTTCCAATTGACCGAGTGGATAATCACATCATTTAGATACGCTCCTGCGTATGGGCGGTGGTGGTGAAGCACTATGTCCATCAGAAGTTGGAAGGTAGCATGGATGGACACAATACTGATAGAGTTACACTAAAGAGTTACACTAAAGGCAGTTTTCTCTTAGGCTTCAGGTGTCAGGGCTACCTGCCAGTATCCTTTTGTTAGGTTGAGGGTGGAGATAAATCAAGCCTTTCCCATCCAGTTGATGAGGTCATCTACTCGGGGTAATGGATATGAACCAAACTGAGATTTGATTTAAGCAACAGAAGTCATTACAAAGTTTGATCGAACTGTCGGGTTTGGGGACCATCACTATAGGGCTAAACAAGGGATTGATTGACTCCTCTATAATGCCATTTTGAAGCATATTATTCGCCTTTGCTTCTATGCTTCTAATATAAATGATTCTAATGATCATGCATGAGGTGTGTAACCCCCGGGTCAGTGAAGAGCACATTTTGGAACTGATCTCTAAGCTTGTTTAGGTTCTGATGTTGACCTGCCGTTAGATCCTCTCCACGTTGAACCATTTACTAATAGTTCCTAAATGGATCCTAAAGCTGGGGGCAAGAGAGTATTCAGGGATAGGCATTAAAATGGTTTAGATTCTACCATTCTGTAGATCTAAATAGAGAACTGTCCAATGTAATGCCAGTAAAATATGGGGTCCCACAAGGGTCAGTTTTAGGACCTCTGCTGTTCTCTACAGTACATCCTTTCCTTGGGTAACATCATTAGAAGACAGAAGATTAGTTTCCATTGCTATGCTGATGATACCCAGTTATACATCTCATCAAAACCAGATGAAATACCCAAGTTGTCTAGATTAACTGAACGTGTCCAAGATATAAAAGATTGGATGGCCGATCATTTTCTCTTACTAAGCTCAGATAAGACAGAAATATTACTTATTGGTCCAAAAACCAGTACACAAAAGCTCTCACAAATTAGCTTGCATCTAGAAGGATATACTGTACTATTACTACCAGCTCGACAGTGAAAGACCTGGGCGTAATATTAGACAGCAACTTGTCCCTTAAAAAAAAAAATCATATTTCCAATATTACAAAAACAGCCTTTTTCGACTATAGATATATTGCCAAGCTTAGAAACAGTTTATCTGTATCTGATGCAGAAAAGCTAGTTCATGCATTCATGACCTCCAGACTGGACTATTGTAATGCATTACTAGGTGGTTG
>JAQQZT010000033.1:27402691-27412726 GCA_030068275.1 Clarias platycephalus | reverse complement strand
CAGTAAACAAGACTGTTTAAAAACTTGTCTTCATGTATGCCAGAGACAACTGCAACCGTTTCTGCTTGTGAGCATTGCTTAGGGGTGGCCGAATAGTAGGTTTATGCACAACTGCAAGCCTTTAAAGGATCCTACACCTTGAGGTTCGTGGGACTCCAGGGGCACCAGCAGCTTCAAATACCTGCTTTGTAATGGCATTTCTGCAGCTGCTCTCTTAATCTGATGAATTTGTCTTGCAGAAGCCTTCTTCATTCTGCCTTTATCTGCACGAACCTGTCTGTGCGCTGAATCAGCCACAAGTGTCTTCACAGTACGATGATCACGCTTAAGTTTTCATGAAATATCTAATGTTTTTATACCTTGTCCAAGGCATTGAAATATTTGAAGCTTTTCGGCAGCAGAGATCCTTTTTCTTTCCCATATTGCTTGAAACCTTTGGCCTGCTTAATAATGTGGAACAACCTTCTTCAGTACTTTTCCTTTAATTGGGCTTATCTGGCAAACTAATTATCACACGTGTCTGAGATTTATTTCAGTGATCCAAAGAGCCCTGAGACACAACACCATCCATGAGTTTAATTTAAAAACTAAACATTTAATGTTTGACACTTACATCCAATTTGCATAATTATTTGGAACGCGGTGTACGTAGATCATAAAACTCTGGATTTCTGTAGTTCCTAGAATATCAAAATCTACAAAACGGGTTAGAGCGTTTTCATATTTAGCTCCTAAGCTTTGGAATGGCTTTCCTGACAGTATTTGGGGCTCAGACATAGTCTCCCAGTTTAAAAGACATAGACTCAAATCTCTCAAATCTCACATCTCTTTAACCTGGCATACACATAATTCATCCCATAACCTCATAATTCAGTACATTTAACACACTTTCATCTAGTTCTGCTAATATAATGAACGTTAGCTATGATAATTCTGTTTCACCTTTAGTTTCTTTTTCTACCCATATTGAGCAATTTGGAGTACACAGAAGCCAACCCTGTGAGGATCCTAAAACATCCAGAGAAGGACCACCTCCAGCTGGATTCTGCTTTGTGATGGTTTGGAGCTACTGTACACATGCTGCTCCTGAGCTCCCAGTGATCCACACCTCCTCTGCACCTGTCGGACTTATTCTGGTGCCATCCTGGTGCTCAACTGCACACCATGTTAACCATCTTCTGTTATATTGAACTTTCAGCTGTCTAACACACAATATGTCGGCATAAAATTCCTGCTGTCTGTTATGGCCCAAATGAGGATGGGTTCCCTGTTGAGTCTGGTGCCTCTCAAGGTTTCTTCCTATTGTCATCTCAAGGAGGTTTTCCTTGCCACCGTCGCTGTCGCCCTTGGCTTGCTCAGCAGGGACAATCTGACACATATTTCTCTCCGCGAAGTGTCCGAGTTGGTGTGCATGGGCGAGGTGCATTACGGCGTCTACTTTACCTTGTGAACCAACCAGCAGATTGTGAGACCCTCCTCCTCTCCAGTCAGTATGGTAGTACAATAACCCATTCTTAATTATAAAGTATGATGCTGATCGCCCATTTCCGCCTTCCTCTCCCTTTATCTCTCGCACATGGCTCTAGCAATGTTTGAGGCGTGTATCTTCACGATGGAGCTGTGCAAAATTCCCATTTCTCTGCATCTGCTGAGACAGGGGAAGAAAGAGATTAGAGGGAGAGTTTGCCTCATCTTCTGCCTCATCCGATTCATCCTCTGTGGTCTGTGCGAGCCATGCCGGCTGTGATTACACCACCATTGGCTTGTCCTGGGGTGTATCAGAGAGGGGAGCTTGTCGGAAATGTTTGCGCCGCTGTGGTGGAATGTAATGTGCAGGATTGCGGATGAAGTTGGTAATGGTGGAGTGCAAAAGTGTTTTATAATCCGTGCTCTGGCGAGTCATTGCACTGGGCAAAGCAGGCTATTACCAGTTAAAAGTTTGGAACACCATTTAATTCTGTTTTTTCTGTATTCTGATTTTTATTTTGTTTTACAATGTAAAACACTGCTGAAGAGGCTGGCAACACTAAATGAAGCAAAGGTAGGTTTTGGTGTTTCTTTTCTGTCAAAGAAAGACAGAGCATCAGCAATCAGTAAAAAGTTCTAACATGCGTACAAAAATCAGATGCTTCCAAGTGTGCCGATAATGGGGTGGGGGATTAAATTATGACAATTTCACCCCTGGCAGCCATTATGCAGATCAATAAATTATAGTATTTCTATTGTATTTTACCAGTCAGTTCAGTAATGTGCCAAAAGAGGTGTAGATTTTACCCCAAATTAAAATGTTTCCCTAAACAAGGAATTTTTAGTTAGAACCTATTATAATCAAGCAACAAGGCATATTGTCTCTTGATAGGTTCACCCTTGGACATGTAGAGGTATTACAGAAAGCAACAAGGCACTTGCAGGCAAAAACAAACCGAAACAATCTGTGATTAGGTACCATGATTAATGGAACCATTAATCCATGATAAGGGTAATTACATGACATAGCCTTCCATTTATGGTGTGCCTCTTAAAGTCCCAAAACATAGGGGGCATGGACCACTGGGCACAGCATACACACACTTCTAGGGGCCTTAATGAAAGCATTGGCCAGAAGGAGTAACATCTTCAGCAGAGTAGGTGGGTGGAGTTGCGGAACACAGAAGCAGAGCATCAGATACTACAGAGAAAGGAGGCAAGAGGCTCTCTGAACAAGATGTTCCTTAACCTCCAGTCATTACAGAGTCAGACACTCAGTCAACAAGGTAAGCTGGGAACCAGATGGACAGTGAACATTCTCCATAAAGAAGAAGGGTGATCCCCTTAGCTTGGTCTGAAGCTATATTTGATTCCTGAGGAGGGAATCAAACCATTGACCCATGAGGTACCATAGTGGGTAACACTTTGGAGGAGGCCACAGTGCTACCCACTATGCTACCATGCCACCTACATGCTGCATCAACTTAGCAAAGGTGAAACATGTATATATTCTAGAATCATTACATGTAAAGTAAAATATTTCAAAAAATTTTTTGGATTGTGCTCATGAAAATAATATAAAAATCTGATCCTAAGATCAATAAAAAAGGATTTACAATATAAATTCTTAATTTTTTTTAATTCTTTAAAAAAAAAAAAAAAAAGAAAACTGGTGTTAATTCATTACCCTTAATACTTGGACAGGGCTTCTTTAGCACAAATTACTGTATCAATACAGCATGGCATGGAGGCATCAGCCTGTGGTACTGTTTAAGACCAGGTTGCTTTGATATCAGCCATTAACTCGTCTGTATTTCTTGGACAAGGGCTTCTCATCTTCCTCTTGATAATAGTCTATAGATTCTATGGATCATTATGGCCAATCAAGCACTTTAATATTCTATTAATATTAATATCTTAATATGCTGCAGATGGAAATCAGCATCTTTATAAAGGTTTTCAGCTTTTCAGCTATAAAGCTTTTCAGCATCTCCTCCTAGTAGATGGCTATGTTGACTTTGGACTTTTGAAACACAGGGGACCAACACCAGAAGAAGACATGGCAACCCAAGTGGAAACATCACAATGGACTTCAACCAACTAGGATTGCTTGAACTATTCCTAGAGACTCTGAGACCATGATTTAGAACTTGAGTTTAGACCACTGAGCAATGGTCTGGGTCTGTTTCTTTTTAGCTCATGTAAGACACTTCTGACACTGTCTCTGGAGTGGCTTGATACTAGTAATGCAATAGCTGTATCATATTTTCTGAAGATGCATGATGACTCTTTATGGACTGATTACCGCTTCACACCGCTCTTTGTAAAACTCTCCCAAGTTCTTTAACCGGCTTTGCTTGGCAATATCCTTAAGGCTATAGTCATTCCTGTTGCTAGTGCACTTTTTTCAAGTACACTTTTCCCTTCCAGTCAACTTTCCATAAATATTCTTCAATACCGCACCTTCTGTGACTTACCCTTCATTGGGAGAGTGATGATGATTATCTTCTGGATACCTGTCAAGTCACCCATCTTCCTCCATGTGTGTACTGAAATAGACTAAGAGATCTATCACTACCTGTGAGAGATACACAGTATTTATAATGTATGAATATGAATTTATTAAAATTTAGAATGAAATATTGTAATATTTTGGGATAATGTTTTTTTGATTTTCAAGATCTGTAAGCTGTAATAATTAATATTGAAACAAAAAAGGCTTGAAATATTAAATTTTACACACACACACACACACACACACACACAGATACAAATTTCTTAAAAAAAAAAGCTTAATATTTGGCATAAGACTACCATAAAAATTAGTATATACAGCTAGAGTCGCCTATAGAATTATATTTAAAATATCCTCCATTGATCTCCCAAAGCTTTCCTATAGTGTGTATGCATACACACATACATACACACATACATACATACATACATACATACATACACATAAACACACACATGTTTATGATCATTCTTGTTATATATATATATATATATATATATATATAAAAAACATGCAATGTATAATATGTTTCTTCTTATTATTAATTATTGCCCTTATTTAATTTCTGCCATTACTCTGCCATAAATTTTCTTTGATACTGTTGTAATTACAGTAAACATTATGACAAATTACAGCTAGTCTACTTTACAAAGCAGTAAAACATACATGTAAAATATCCTCGCAATGTGGGCATTTCAGATGCAGAGCAATGTTATAATATTAATAAGTCCAATAAGTTATAACTATTTCAAATTACATGGGAGTTCAGCTACCTTCAAAAAGGACACAAGCTCCCTTGAAAACCTCCCATGGGATGCTGTAACTCACAACCTTTTGTGTTATAGTTTATATTTTATTTTCCATTTCTGAAATACAAAATAATAGTATGAATATGGCAATTTTGTGTTTATTCACTCATTACATTCCATTTTCTGAAACATCTGTCTCCACTAATTCTGTGTCCATTCCTGCTGTGCCCATCCATGTGTGACAGTGCTGCACTTGAATTACCAGATTTACGTACAGTAGCCACCTGAACTCCTCATCACTGAGTGGCGAGGTATTTGTACATACTGTCATTCATTAATTCATTATTAAGTATTTTTGGGTTTATAGATAATCTGAATGTCAAAATGGAAACAACCCTACCTGTTTGGACAAAGTGAATTCACCAAGCAAAAAAAGACAACAACGAGTGATGAAGTGTTTGAAAAACAGAAAGACGTTACCTGTCCCTTTGCTTTGTGATTTTTTTTTTTTGGTTCTGATTAGGCTATTAACCTTCTTGCATGATTTTTATGTTATTGCTATTGTCCATCCATCCATCCATCCATCCCTCCATCCATCCATCCATCTTCAACCGTTTTTGTGCCTTTATAAAATGTTAATGACAGTGCCTGCAGTAGTAATTGTACAATGTTTTTGCAGTAACCCTGTTATTGACCGTGCTGCGGTGCTCTTACAGTAGACGTATGCACGTACATGTGACTTGGGAAATCATGTTCACACCAGAAATTATGGCTCGCCCAAAATCACTGTTTAATTTGAACCCTGTTTATAATGGTTGATGATTATAGACACAATCAACCGATACAGTTCTTGCAGAAAGAGATGCAGTGGGAATACAGATCCTGTAGACAACACTTATACCCTTAGGAATTATAGCAACAGAAAGCAACAAATCACCAAGTTAGCTAATGTAGGCAAGATCAGTTTGGTTGGCTTAAATGCCACTGTTGGAGCTTGATAAAAATGGACTATCCCAGCTGTCAAATGGACTTGACTTATGCACAGAAAGGATTAAGTAATCCCTCTTTACTTTCTATGCACTAGAATCATCATTGATGTGGTAGTACAAACCACCAACATGCTTTAGCACCATGACAAAGCATGATTTGCTGAAAATGGCAAAAGATCCTGGTACCAGTTCTCCATGCGAATAAAAAACCTTTATCCTTGATAACAGCAGATCAGCTGCTAATGGTCCACATACTGTAGAATCATTATTTACAGCTTCAACAGCGGCTGGGTTCAAGACCCAGTTTAATAACCATATGGATGATAGTAGGTTTGTTATCTACATACCAGGCAATTGTAACCAGAAGGATCATAATTTCCTGACTGTTGAAGTTTTATAAATAAAAGACATGCAAAGCCAGGACCTGTGCCTACTTTCCTAACTAGTCTGATGAGGAAAAAAAGGTACACATTCAAACAATCCTTTAAATTACAGAACTTATTCACTGGGGCATTGTTTTGGTAACCTTATGCAAGATCACAAGATGTCTTTCCATCCAGAGCTGCTTTGATATTTATCTAAAGATTTTGCTGATAATAGCAGAGTCAGCTCCGTATTTTTTTTTTTCTGGCCATCCCTAAGAATTTCAGTGGGGTTGGTATTCAAATAAAAAAAAATATTTATCACATACACAACTATTCACAGTATGATATGCAGTGAAATGCTCACATGACGGTTTGTGACCTTGAAAAGGAAAAAGGAAGTAAGGAGGCAACTTTTTCATCAATAACATTCCTACATATTGTTGATGAGTCTAGACCTGACCAACTGAAGCAACCCTAGATCATAACACTGTCTCTAGAGGCTTGTACAGTGAGCACTATGAATGATGGGTGCATCACTTCATGCACTTCCCTTCTTACCCTGATGCACAAATCACTCTGGAATAGAGTAAATCTGGATTCATCAGACCACATGACCTTTTGTTATTGCTACAAATTGCAATCTTTATGCTTTTTTTTTTTTTTTTTTCACATCTGTGTTTTTGGGGTGGTCTTAACATGCTCAAGAAGTTATGAAAATTGGCAAACAGGTTGAAATCTGCTATGAAACCCCGGTGCACATTTAGAGCTCATTGAGCATAACAACTTTTACATTGCATGTAATGGGCTCAACTCAGCATGAAGTCAGTTATTTTGAGCAGTTTGCATAACACACCCAATGGAATTTGATACCATCTTCCTAGGGAATTTATATCATCACCACCAAACCGGCCTGAGAGTCTGGGCCCCAGGCGTGGTGAGATTTTGCTGCATAGCTCATACACACTTAGACGCATGCACGCAAGTCAATTATTTTAGGTCATTTGCTAAATGCACCCAAAGGATTTTGATAAACTCTTCCTAGGGAATGAATTCGATCGCCACCAAACTGGGCCTATGTGATCTAAAGACAATGAGGATGCAGAATTGTAGAGGAACATTTGACGATGCCTCAAACTTAAGTTGAAAAGTGGTTTTATAAAAACCTTGTGTGGCATTATATTGCGTGACATCACATTGAATGACATCACTTTGAGTAGCATCATAGTGTGATGCTTTTTTTCCAGCATCTGCAGCTTTTTGGAGGTCTTAACATAAAATTTCCACTTTTTTACTTAACAGAAAGTCACTTATTTTGGGTTGTTTGCAAAACGCACTAAATGTAATTTGACACAATCTTCCTAGGGAATTTATTCCATCACCACCAAACCAGGCCTATATGATCTCAAGACAGTGAAGATACAAAATTACGGAGGGATTTTTGATATCTCAAATGGGTCAGCTGCACAGCTGTGATGATGCCTTAAACTTATGCAGAAAAGTGGTTAATAAATTTTGTGTGAAATCATATTGAGTGACATATTGGGTGACATCATAGTATGATGCTTTTTTCCAGCATCCGTGGCTTTTTGAAAGTCTTGAAACTCCCTCTATTCTAAAATCATATCCTAATGGTATTGGTATATCCCTTTTAAATGTGCTTCCTTACGTTTCAAGTCCATCGTACTCAAGTCATCTGTCACCACCCCATCCAAGCGTATGTTGGTCTACTTTCATAACGGTGCATTTATCAAACAATTCTTTCCTTTTATATGCGATGGACATGTCCAAACTTCCTTTTTTTTTCTTCCAACAATATTTTTATTGATTTTAAACAGGGATATAACAGGGTAAACATGTAATGCTTCAATACAGATTTTAGAACCCCCTTATAAACCCTATAGCACCCACCCCGCCCCTCCCTGACTCCAAGACAGTTTTACATGTATAAGAAAGGCTAGACGCCAGGTATAAAAAAATAAAAAAAAAAGGACAAAAATGAAGAAAAAAAAAAAGAATATGGAGCTGGAAGTTTTTTGGTTCTGCGTGCAAAAAAAAGGGAAAAGAAAACAAACAAACAAACAATTAAATAAGAACGGAATCAAACTATAAATGTATGTGAAAAAAGCGAAGGAAGGGCCCCCACACCTGTTGAAATTTCAAGTCTAAATAACGGATTGAGTAATGAATCTTCTCCAGGGACAAACAGGACATAATATCTCTGAGCCACTGGGCGTGAGTGGGTGACGTAGCATCCTTCCACTTGAGTAAAAGAGAACGCCTGGCCAGGAGTGTCGCAAAAGATAAACGCTGTTTAGCTGGAGTTAGACACTTGTCTTCCTCTCCAGTGATACCAAAAAGATCAATCAGAGGGTCTGGTTCAAGATTGCATTTCAATAGTTTGTCGAACTTTGCATTCGACAAAGTTTTAAAAACATCCCTCCAGAATTTTTCCAAATTCGGGCATGTCCAGTACATATGAATAAGAAACGCCTCTCCGCTTTTACATTTATCACAACAAGGATCAACGTCTGGGTAGAAACGGGAAAGTTTAAGTTTGGAAAAATGAGCCCTGTGTACAACCTTAAACTGTAATAAAGAGTGGCGGCACATAAGGAAGTTGACAAGTTTAAGAATTTAATTCCAAGTATCATCTGACAGTGACAAATTTAAATCTTTCTCCCAAGCAATTTTAATTTTACACAAAGGGGTGTGACTCAGACCCATCAATCCACCATAAATAGTGGCTATTAGGCCTTTACGCAGCGGGGACAAACAGAGGAGATTATCTAGAATATTTGCAGCAGAATTTGGTATTAAAGAGCCAATGAAGTGTCTTACTTGCAGGTATCTGAAAAAATTTGAATTGGGTAGGTTAAACCTTTCAGAAAGCTGTTCAAACGATGCAAACCTATGATCAACAAACAGGTCTTTGCAAAGCTTGATACCCTTATTTTACCATTCTTGAAACACTGAATCATGTAAATCATGTAAAGAAGGTTGGAAGAGATGTTTAGAGACGATAGGACTGGACAGAGAAAAGCCCAGAAGACCGCTGTACTTTCTGAACTGAGCCCATACTCTCAAGGTATGCCTAATAACTGAATTATTGATTAATTTTATTGAGGGGATGGGGAGTGCAGATCCAAGGAGTGCAGAGACAGAGAGATTTTTGACAGACTTTATCTCCATTTCCACCCAGACAGGCCGTTTAGGTTGGTTATGAAAATATGCCCAAAAGATGACACATTGAATGTTTGCTGCCCAGTACTAAAAAACGAAAATTAGGTAGAGCCATGTCACCGTCTCTTTTAGATCTTTGAAGTAGGGACATATTCAATCGTGGATGTTTACCTTTCCAAAGGTAGGAAGATATAATTGAATCTAAAGCACCAAAGTAAGGAATAAAAACAGATACAGACTGGAAAAGATATAAAAATTTAGGAAGAATACTCAATTTTAATGTCTTTAATGCGGCCCACCAGGAACATGGACAGTGGTGACCATTGTCCGAAGTCCTTTTTTGTTTGGTTCAACAACCTAATCAAATTTTCTTTAAAAAGGTGTTTATGTTTCCTTGTAATTGTAATACCAAGATAGGTAAACTGATTTTCACTATGTTGAAGAGATACCAAAGCTGCAAAGATAGGACTGAAGTAGCGTGGCGGATTTACTCAGAGGTATAGGATTGGGAGATGACCAAGTGATGGATCTAAACAGCAGTTAAAGTCTCATTCATCACATCATCATAATTAGGGGCATATAAATTAGCCAACACTACGTTAGTATTAAATAATTTCCCTGAATGAGGAGAATGATTTAAAAAACTCTGCAGGGAACCCGTCAGGACCCGGGGACTTACCAGATTGCAATGATGAGATAGCTGAACTGATTTCCTGTTGTGATATGGGCTCTTCTAATCTTAATCTAGAATCAGGGGACAGTGTTGGGAT
>JAQQZT010000033.1:27315844-27326966 GCA_030068275.1 Clarias platycephalus | reverse complement strand
GATGTTCCTTGCTAATTTTTCCGATAAAACAGTCTCTCCGTTAATGTGTGTGTGTGCACGCACATTACACACACACACACACACACTCAGTGCCTGCATGCACAAATGGAAACACTTATCTGTCGGCATTTATTTTTACTTTTTTTAAGGTAAAGTGCAGGTTCATTTGTTTTATTTTTACTTTATATTTTGTATTAATCATTTTTATGTATTTGACTCTTTAATACAATCAAAAATACAATAATTTTAAGAGTTGCAATGTATAAATGTAGTGATAAAATGGAAATATGCACACTTATAGATGGTTAAAAATTTGTGGTACTCCTGGAATGTCTGTTTTTGTGATTGATCTTTCTGATAGAAGCTGGCACTGCCAGAGACATTGGCTACAGTTTTCTCAGAGCACAGCTGCAGAAAGTGTTCATGCTGTCAGGATCAGGAAAAATCAATGGTCACCACAAATGCTGTGACATTCTCTTAACTGAAAATGTGACACGCCCAACACAGTTCCCCTGGATATCCTAATATAGACATTTTGACAGTCTGGTGTTAATCTGAATGTTGTAAAGTGTCTGCTGGGGTTAATCAGGTGCCATTTGCTCTAGCACTAATTGAAAAACATTCAACTCAGATTAAATACTAAATGAGTCTTATTACCCTCACAACCAATGGCTAAAATATGACTAATGATAAGATAAAGCCTGATTTCTGATGTGGTCCATACCTGTGGCTGTTCATTATCTTGGCTAATGATCACCTAGTATATTGAAGCAGGACACATAAGTAAATAGAATGTTTTTGCAATTACAATGAGATTATTATATAGAATTATTTAAAGCATAAAAAGAACATGATCTGCTCACCTGCACTTTTCTGAAACTCTTTTCTGACTCATGCTCATAATTTACAGAGTATGTGAATCATTCATCATTCACTAACTAAATCACATTTCACTGCATCTTTGTACAGTATACTCTAGCCATTGGTTTCTATTTTTAAAATTAGCTCTAATAAGCACGTTGATATTCTTGGTATTTTAATGCTGACTTCAAACAGAGAGCACACATGAGTCATGAGTGTGAATCATTATAGCGCTAACACTACACGCACCAAGAGCATTGAACATATGGGTTCAAAAGAAGAAAAAAAAACAGTTCTTCAAAAATTAAGCTGCAATAGAACATATACTGTATTATTACATAGAACCTCAATTTTTAACATGCAGAACTGATCCTGTCAATTAAATGAACAAATGAAAAAAGAAAAAGAAAAGGAGACATGACACAAAAGAGGGAAAACGTAACCAAAATAGAAGTGAGCCAAGATCAGACTGAAGATACTGACCTTAAATAACAATCATAAGTAAACTAAACTGAAACACCTGTGAAGCAAAACAGCAAAGAATGATGAATTATGTATCAACATCAAAAGATCAAATAACTATGAGGTTCTAGAGGATAGCCCTGACATAACCTCAACCACCCCCCACCCCCCCAATGCACAAATCTGAAGTGTCCAAATGGTGGTCCAAATTTTTTTGGTTTGTATTCAATGCTGAGGCTGTGATGCAGGGCATGCGGGCTGGGTAGGTGCTTGGCATGGGGTCTGCAACTGGCCTGAACATAGTGACTGGGCCAGGGCTTAGCATAGTAGCTGGAACCGGACCATTGCCCAGCATTGTGACTGGATTAGGACATGAATGGAAAACTGGGCAAGGGCTTAGCTAGGAAATTCAACCTGGACTTAGCATGGGCTCTGGGCCATCATTTCACTATGGCCAGGGCTTTGAGACTAAGAGACCCACAAGGTCAGGACTTGACATGGGCATGGGGCCTGGACTTGGCATAAAAGCTAGATTGTCTTACAATTATGTCTTACAATTATGACATTTTTGAGCAGATAGTTTATGACCGGTCCTTTCAATTAAGTTAAAGTAAATTACATTTTGTACAGCACTTTTAACAATAGACATTGTCACAAAGCAGCTGTACAAAAAATAAAAAATAAAATACAAATTCCCATACTTACTTGCTGTTCCTGGCATACAAGTTGCTAAATGAAACATGTTTCTACCACTTTATTCAAAACCTTTTAATCTAATCATATGTTGTCTGGCAACATTTGGTGGCATTGGATCAATCTGCTAATCTTAGCTCTGACCTTTGAAATTGTGTCTTGAGAATTTGCCATTCAAAGATTTTTTTTTCTTACTCTTACAGTATGAACATTCTATAGATTGTTTCCTGTTATTCAGTTATTTTCTTTGTCGGTTGCAACATTAGCTGAGATCCTATGTTGTCAAATATTATGCTAGGCTGTATGCTGTTTCCGTAAAACCTGAACTAGATACCAGCAAACAGGATATCTAAGCAAAACAGGAATGGAGATAAAATAGACAGGAGTGCAAATTCTGGACTCTTTCATGCTGGAAGGTGCCACTGTGATATCTACACTTGCACATTGTGAGGTCTTTGCTCTTCTTTATCAGGGATCTACACAGACCTCAGAAATGAACATACAGTAGAACGTAAGCTGTATTGAGACATTCCTCCAGGAATCTGTAATAAAATCTTTAACAGAACTCCAAAAGCACACAGGATAATTTTTCCTTGTTTACTGTGGCATTATAATACAGACCAGTTTAAACCTGTTTTTACCTCCACAGAACTGAGCCTATAAGCTACAGTATGCCACTGCTTCTGTGTTAACAAGAACCACTCTTAAGATTATATGAGTTTCAAATTTATTTATCATAAATCCTTACCTTTTTACTTAAAAAGAAGGAGTTGTTGTCAAAAGCATTGTTCCTAAGTATAAGACCTATGTGCAATTAAAACAATTATTATATACATGTAGAATGGATCATCATAAAAACAGTGTAAGCAGTTTCAAGCACTGACTTTGATATACGTACATGATACATGAGGCAAACAGACGGGTTTCATACTAAGGTAAATTGTAATAAATTTTTACTGCTTATAATCACTATCGGAAAGCTTGTCTATGCCAGAAAGCAAAAGCCTGATGAAATCTGTGGATTCATTCTCTAGGTTTGAATAACAAGCAAGTAAACAATGTTGTCATAGGAATAATTCATACTGTAACTGAATCCATATAGTTATCAGGGCTACCATGGGTTGAAAGCTGGGGGGAAAAGTATAACAGTGATTCTTTTTAACCAAGGACAACTTGGCATTCCTTTGGGGAATTATTCAGTAGGCTGCATGGGGCCTCAATAAATCCTTCATGATAACTGACAAAGCTTTGTACACACAAGCTACAAAAGCTTACACCAATTACAAAAGCTTACACCAATACATGTTAGCTGGCATGAGAACAAATACCAAATGTGATGTCATGATGATTTATTGGATTTTTTTTTTTTTGACATATGATTGTTTTATTATTATTTTATACCCTCATTCCCCTAAGCCGAATTTGCTCCTAAATCTAGATTGATGCAAATTTGTCATGACCTCTGGAGAGCCTGGTAGAGGACAGTAACAGGTGTTTACATTTTCTTTTGGACTTGGTATGAATTCCATCGTTAATGTTGGGAGGTAAATTGGAGCATGTTAAAAACTTTCGACTGCCCTCTCCCGACATAATCGATTCATAAGTGCCATTATCGAGTCATTATTGATTTTTAAGATTTTTATGGAGTCGTTATTGGCTTTTATCGCGTCCTTACCTGTCTGGGAAAGTGGAAGTAATGACAAAATTAAATGATATTTTAAGTGATGATTAAACATGATTAAAATTGATATTACATGATAAAGTCTGATGCACAATAAAAAATTTTAATCAAAAAATTTAATTTAATCTGTGCTTCAATCATTTCTGTTAATTTCATAATAAAGTCTGATGACAAATTTACCATATCATTTTTGTTTCTAAAATGTGTGGCATAAGAAAAGCTTGGAGTGAGATTTTAAAAATAAGAACAACGCCCCCACTGCGCATATACCATACACCTAACCCTGCATGGCTCAGGTTCTGTGTATTCTAAGAAGATAGAGAAAATTACAATATCAGCTTTTTTTAAGTTTAATCATACAAAAACTCTGCATCACTGTTTATATTCATGACAACATTCGGGGACTAACACACTTTATTAAGAAAGAATAGTCAAAAAAAGAATTGTATAGTCAAAAAAGAATCATTATTGATACAAAAAAGGAGAGAAATTTAAAATAATGATCCTGAATATTTTGGGATTGTGCAGCATGTATGATTGTGAGTCGGAGAGGTCGGTAGCAGATTCAGCTCAGTGGAATGGGGCCCTAAAAGTGACCTTGCATTGCAATAGCATGACAACCGACTTTGTAGCTGGTTGCACATTTTAAATGTCACTGTCACATTATGATATTGAATCATGTCAACACAAAAATCTAACTATTTAATAATTAGAAAAGGTATATGGTTGACAGTGATTCAGTAGTAGTGTTGCTTGCTTTGGTTCTTATGTGCATGTTTTTGCACTCATTCCATATTTACATGGGTTTCATCAGAGTTCTCTGGTTTTTTCTGATTGTCAAAAAACATATCACTAACCAGATTGGATGTACTAAATTGCCTATAGGTTTAAACAAGTGTGTGGATGAAGTTATTTCAATAGACAAATATAAGACAATTACAGTATATAAGACAAAATAAGACATTTGTCATCATCATGTCATGAAATGTGAAAAATATGTACAAATCAAAAAGATTAGATAGTCCCTTGAAGATGAACACTTTAAGAAATCAAATTCCTGTCAGAATAAATATACATAAATCTTTGTATTTAATTCAAATTAATAGATGTCTCTGTCAATGTTTTGGCTTTATAACAGCTTGAACCTCAGTCATCGAACCTTGCGACGATGATGATGATGATGATGATGAGGAGGACGTTTTCCATTTAAATTAAGCAGCATATTTAAGTAGCATAACTTCTTTTCCTGTGGGCCAACTGCGAGGAAACTAGGTCTATATGTTATGTCAAGCTCAGTTGATTGCACGTTTAAAAAATTCCATTAAAATTAGTTCAGAAGTTTTTATATGATGCATGCACAAATAAACAGAACAAACAGACAAACAAACAGAAAATTTTATGTCCCCCAAATATTTTTTCACAAATACCTTCAATGTATAGACTTGCCAACTTTTTATTTACAATGTACAGACATGTCAATGTATGAGGGCCATTCAAGTCAAATGGGAACTTTTGATTGTGCAGAATAACAGAACACATGAGAGTAATAATTCTTTAAATTTCCATATATAATCATGATCAGACTGCTTGCTTTACATCTGAAACTCTGGCCTCCCAGGAATTCCTTGAATGACCCAAACATGTGAAAATGGCATAAAGCAAAGGCCAGGACTGTATGGGGAATGTGGCAATAACTCCCAGTCAATTTTCTGTAATGTGTACTATAAGTGGTGTTTGTGAAAATTTGTGTGCAGTTACCACAGACAGATGTGTCTCTTATGTAAGTTGGTGATGAGTTATCCTTTGTTCCAGAATCATTGACTTCTTTTAAACGTTGCACCATTCAAATGTTTTAATGTAGTTATAGGAATCTTATCACCAAACTGTGCTTGAAGTCTTCTGCAAATGTCAAGTGGTTTTACACCTTCATTCACAAGAAATTTCACCGCAAGTCCTGGTTTGATTTGAAAGGCACTTGTACATAATGCATATCTCTAAGGCAATGCTTTGATTCTGAAAATTGGGCATTATTATATTTACAACAGACTAAATATTTCCTTTTTAATAAGTAGCACTGTTAAGAGCAATGTAATAAATAAAACCGTATGAGGTGTAGAGTTCACAAGATCACCATGAGGCAATTGTCAGAAATACATATTTATTGTTAAACCCTTACTTTACCATTGGCAGTGTGCTGCAGTATGTCCTTTGGAAAGCTCACGTACAGTATACAGAAAGGAGAGATTAACAGCTTAGTTAACTTCTCTGTTTAATCCAAACCTTATCTGGCTGAATGTAAATGAGTGAAAAATGAGCCCCGTGTTAAAACGAACCTTTCCCAAACACTTGTCTTTGGATCCTATGAAGGATAGCTCCTAAGAAGGATAATTTGTATAATGTGTTGCATGTAAGTAAAGGCTTTGTTTCTTTATTTGTTTCTGCCCAGGATTTACCTTGCAGTATTTAACAGATACTCTTATCTAGTCTTTCTCATTCACTGTTATCTATCTGCATTTCATTCACTTATGGGGAATCTACTGTACCAAAACATAGCAGACATGAACAGATCCCATGTTATGCTGACAGCTTGAACTTTCCACAAGTCTTGTGGGACAGCTTTTCAACACTTTTTACCTGCAGCAGTTCTTGACAGACACTTCTATTCCTTCCAGAGTTTCTCCAGATAGAGTGTGCTTCTAGCCAAAAGCTGATGGATTTGTGAGTCATGTACTTGCTCTGTCCTTCAGGGATAGAGTCTGCCATGCTGGGTCAGTCCCTGACTGCTCCTGGGAGTCTGGTGCTAGTGAACTATCTACCTCAGGCAAAGAGAATGGTGGATCACTGAAGAGGTGACTCTCAGTAAACCTGAGTTCAGCTTTAAGCTATCATGGGGATCAAGGTTTTGTGTACTGTATTATGATCATCAATCAAGAATTCAGTCTCAAACTACAAAGCAAAATGATAAAGCTCTCAACAATCACATGTAACCACATATTCAAAATTACTGTTATGCTTTTGTATTATTGCCATCTTTAATGATTAAGTTCAATAAAATATGAGAGCAGTCACTTATCACTGATTAGGGGCAGCTGAATGCCTATAACTTAATGCATTATACTACTTAATACTATAGTGCTGTTGAAGTCTGAAATTTGATTGGTTAGATGTTTATTTATTTTCTAACAGCACAGGTCTGACACTAGTGCAGTCCGTAAGACAAAATACTATTGAGGGCTTGTTTTGGTAAATTATGGTTTCTGTTGGAACTTGTATTGCAAGTGATTCCCATAGTCTATGACTTACAGTATACTGTACATTTAAAATCATGTTATTTAAAAAGAAAAACAACAACAAAAAAGTATGTTTTTACTGTTGATAATTGCTGTCATAGAGGTGATGATGTAAACATTCCACAACATTTGAAATAACTGTAATTATGAAAAATCAGAGGCATGGCACATTTTTTAAATAAATAAACAAAGAAAATTATTGGTAAATTAAAAGTGAAATAAAAATGTATGTTGTAGACACAGATGTCTCGTCCAATCAGCGGTAAGAATTTCATTCGCAAACTATACTGTACCTACCTTTTCCGGTTTGTATCTGACTGGCCGAGAAGTGCAATACAAATTAACAAAACGGAAAACAAATTAACAAATTCAAAACCAAATTAACAAATCCGAAAACAAAATAAAAACAAAAACAAAACAACCCCCTCAAAAAAAAAAAAAAGTTTTGTTTTCCATTTTGTTAATTTGGTTTTGAATTTGTTATTTTGTTTTGGGTTTTGTTATTTTGTTTTCAGTTTTGTTTTTTGGTTTTCAGCTTTGTTTGTGCACTTCAGGGCCACCATACAAAAGCCTGTCTGATAGAGATATGCACACATCTCTTTTAATATTGAGCAAAAATGTTGGTAATACATCTACACTTTATAGCTGTTAGAAATTTTTCTTATCTCCTTGTCAAATTCTACCGACTATCAGACGGTGACAAGCAATTTCCCACTGTACCTCATGTCCTGTGACGAGTCAGTGAGCCTACATCATTTTAATATTTTATACCACAGCATTGTTAAATAATTGATTCTGATTTGTCATTGCTCCATTTTTCTCTCTTTTATCTTTCATGCCATTTTATAGTCTGCATAATTTTTTCGTACTTTTCTATCATTTAAAAGCACCCGCTGCTACAGAAATGACACATTTTATTTTGAGCTGAAGCACATGGTTAATGTCACAAATGTTACTTGTCCCAGGAAAATATAGAAATTCATCCCAGAGTTTCATGTGGAAGAGAAAAATATCCATGAGTTGAGAAAATTAGACTTTAGATAAATGTGGTCATTATTACCTCAACCAGTATTTGAGTGGCATGGATAATACAATATGTTATAAAGTATAGATTTATAGATACTTAAGTATAGATTTTATTCTCTTACAGTATTTTATTATTATTTTACTGTGTACAGTGTCCTTGAGTGTTCTGAAAGGCGCTTTCAAATAAAATGTATTATTATTATTATTATTATAAAGTCATTTGTGTTACATGCACATTTTTGATCATTAATGTAGAGTTGGTGTGTGACTCTATTTAGTTAATGGTTGTAGCTGAAGAGGTTAAACTTTAAGTCTGTTAATAGAGGGTTTTTCACATAGACCTATACAATGTTTTACAGGCATTTGTGTCCTAGAAACTAGGAGCTTATATCTGCGACTTGGTTGGTGCATTTACAAAGAATACAGGGAGGATTTCATATTTACTATGAAGTTATGTATGTTGAACACAACAGGATAAAAAGATGAAGCAATATTAAAGGCAGTGTTTTTTGTTAGTAAAAAATTTTTTTAATGTAATTGATACAGCTGAAGACATAAACACCAACACTAAATGTTGACAGGATCATGGACACCTAAGGCTCACCCATGCCTGTGGGGACCAAATGCTTGAACATCTGGGTTGTCAACCTTAAACACTCAAAGAGCCATTTCGACCCATTTCGCACATCGCACACTGGCAGGTGTGATGCATATTTTGAGCAACAAAAAATTAAACACATTTTATTTTAATATTACAAGATCACCATAATCTTCAAATTTAGAAACACATTTTAATCACATTTGCAAAAACTAACTAAATTAAACAAATTTCAAATAAATACTCATCATTTATTTCCGAAAGCCACAGGGAGCCGCAGCAGTGGGATGAAAGAGCCACATGTGGCTCCGGAGCCGTGCGTTGCCGACCCCTGTTCTGATCAAATCCCACAGAAAATCCAATACAGCACAAATAGATGGGGATTGGCAGGCAAAGATCCCAAGGTCTCCAACCCAGCCTCCAAATTCGATTGAGCACCTATGATATGCGCCATACAAACAAGTTTTATCTCATGGAGGCCCCTTTCTACAACACACCCAAAGGATCCGCTCCCAATGCCATGGTGCCAGACACCACTTTACACACCCAAAGGTCTTGTGGAGCTATGCCCAGAGTGGCATACGGGCAACCCAAAGTGGTTTTAATGTAACAGTGGTTTTACAGTAAGTGAGTGGCCTACAATTACCTTCACCCCTTGCAAGATCAATGCTTTCATTTGAATTGATGAAGATAGTGGAGTTATTTTAATATACCCTGATAATAGTCCTTATTCAGTCTTGCTTGTGTTATTACTTTCCATTCAGAATCAGTTATCCATGTCCTGCAGTCCATAGTTCCTTGTTAAAGTTTATCTTTATAAGACAGAGACATGGAAAGCAATACAGTCTTTCATTTTATAATCTTCGTTTGACAGAAATCACCTTTCCACAGTGAGGCATGCAATGATGACAGGAGCCAAACATTCAATCTCTCTTCTTTTCAAGAGTGTACAGTTGGAATAACACAGCTGGTTGTCAATCCATGAAAGATATGAAAAGTTCAGCTCACAGACAGGAGCTGATGGATAAGGAAACAGCTGTAATGATCTGGTTGAGATGATGGTCAAGGGTGGGTCAGTAAGAGCATTTACAGTACATTCACAAATTATTCAATGACAGTGAAAATCAAAATTAACTAATTCGAAATATTTATAATAGATACATCTGTTGTATGCTTGCTCACCTGTCACAGATTAAATCTTTATAAAGAGATTTTCTGGTTTGCAGGTTCACCCACTGTAAGCATCAGTAAATTCTTAAAAGGATAGTAAATTTTGAAAGGGATAAAGCCAGATAGCCACTGCTACGTAGGAGGGCAAATATTTTATAGCATTCTAATAACACTGCTGTCATTGAACTCTGATTAGAATGGAGAGCAGTGGCATACATGCTGATCAGATAGGAAAGTTCTTGTTGTAATTAGAAAAAGCACTAAAAATAGTAAGGGAGAAAGGATAACTAAAATTCTAACAAACTGAATACATGATCAAAGCTAGAAGCCTATTAATAAGCTTAGCTTTAGCCTTGATTTAGTCATGCAATGTAGCAGTCATGTGTACAAATGATCTCACATGCTTCCAGAAGCACTCTCATTATTTGAATCCTAGAATATGCCCGTGTCATCAAGACTGATGGGATAACTTCATTCAGCACACTCAGCTAACTTTATTTTATTGCCACAATGCTAAGCCTAGACCTGACCAATTGAAGCAACCCTAGAGTATACACTGCTTCTAGTGGGCACTATGCATGATGGGAGCATATCTTTATGTTTCCCTTTTTACATTGACACCCCCATCACTCTGGAATAGGGTCAGTCTGGTTTCATTAGACCACATGGTGTCATTTCATTCATCAAGTCCAGTTGTTTTTTTTTACATAGCTTAATTACTTTTACAATTAAACATGACCATGTAGTAATTTCTACTTATCTTTTTTTTTTTAAACTATATTTTTACAATAATAATTTCTACTATACGGCTATACTATACTATACTATACTATACTATACTATTATGGCAATAACCCCATGCAATGTCTCAAGATTTATTTCTATTCAGAGCTGCATAATTTTTCTTCTTGTCTGAAAACTTGTATTTATAATGAAAGAGTTGCTTTTAATGAAAGAGTTATCACTCTGTTTTCTCCAGCACATCCCAAAGACAGTTAAAGTTAAAGTCAGGACTCTCTGATGGCCAATTAATGTGTGAAAAATGATTCCTTAGTCTCTCAGACACACTCTTTCACAATTTGAGCCTGAGGATTCTTGACATTGTCAACCTGGACAATGCCTGGGAAAAAAAAATCTAAAGTACATTCTATATGCTTCCTTCCAAGCAAGAAGTCCAAGCAGATTTAGGCCGTTTTCATGAGTAGATTTTTTATTTAGTTTGTTTTTTTGACATAGCTGTTTAGTCCCAGTCCTGTGAATTCTAATTCCATTGTGTGTGTGTGTGTGTGTGTGTGTGTGTGTGTGTGTGTGTGTGTGTGTGTGTGTGTGTGTGTGTGTGTG
>JAQQZT010000033.1:27207814-27236723 GCA_030068275.1 Clarias platycephalus | reverse complement strand
TATATTTTTTTTTTTTTTTTTTTTTTCAGGAAATAAAGAAGCATCATTATGCATCATATGATGCTACATGTACAATCATGGTGAACAATGCACTTAAATAATATCACGCTTAAAAAATAGATTTTTATTTGATTTTTTCATTCTACAAATATGTCAGGCCTTTAATTTGAAATTAGAAGTGTGCCTTTTTTTTTTTTTTACTGAATCCATGGTGTAAACTCTAAGACTTATGTTTACCAACACCTGGAGGGAAGGATTTGCTTCTCAGTTTGAAGCTACATGAGAAGCCATGTGTACCTGCTAAGCTGATGTGAAATCTTTTCCCTGTAGATATTCAGGCAAAATGTCAGCTTTACTTTGTAACAAATAACTTTGATTCATCTCTGATGTTTGCTTCTAAACAACATTTTGAACAAAAAAAAAAAAAAAGATTTATTACCTTTTGCAGCACCATCGCATAGTGGGTAACTTTACCAAATAACAGCATCAGGGTTCTCAGTTGTGAGGTTGGATTACCATCTGTGGAGTTTTACATGCTGGTTTCAAGTTTCTGGTTTCCTGCCACTGTCCAAAGACAAGCAGACAGGTAGAAATTGTCTGTCTTAAATTGCCCCTATGCATAAAAATATTCACTGTAAATGTGCAAACCTGTTTTAGGATAAGGTTATTATTTTATAAGCTTACCGTGCATGTAGTTGCCCCCTTCCTGATTCTTTTTTTCCTTTTGCATATTTGTTACACTTAAATGATTCAGATCATAAGTAGTACACAAAGATAACCCGAATAAATCCAAAATGTAGTTTTTAAATGATGTTTTCATTCACTAATAAAAAAAAAAGCTGTCCAAGCCTACCTGGCTATACTGTATGAAAGAGGTGTAACATGACATCTCCACACTATACAGTATCAGACATTGGGTTGTTGCGTTGCCAGTATTTCCTCCAATAGGCCCCCTTTTTGCTCATATTGCTCTCACTCATTTCTACCACTGTTTGCACCTTTCCTTGTGATTGCAGCTTATGCAATGCTTCTCCATGCTTCCCTAATTAAGTTGTATAGTTACTATTCTTATTCACTACATTGTTGATTATTTTTCATTTAAAATGACTGAGAATCAAGTAGAGCAATGCAGTGGTCACATAATCTATACAGTATTAAACAAATGAAGTCAGGTCAGTGAAGATAACATGCAGTGATTACTCTGAAAGTCGTACACGTTTTCTATCTTATTTTCCATGGGCACCAGGTTTATCATGAATAAACATTCCATGTTGATTGCTGAAAATTATATTTATTTAAAATATTTTATTTAAAAAAACATTTACCATCATGGAAAGCATGTTATGATATCAAACAATCGATAATATGATAGTTTGCTTCCATCATCTTAAAATTGTCACCAATATCTGTCAGTCATCAATTAACTCAATTTCCCTAAATGCTGTGCAGCCTACAAACATGGAAGGCATGGACTACTACTTTGTTCTCTAGTCAAGTTCTCCTGATTGGGAACCTGCAGCACCTGTTTTCAATAACGCAGCACTATTTCAGTGCAAAATATTTCAGCCCTAGTCTGATGTTGCCAAGCGGTTGGTTTTGTGCTTGATATTCTGATTCTGAGTGATTTTCTGAACCTGGTTATTAGTTTTGCAAATGGTCTTCTGATTGTACCTTGACCAACCTCTGTATATTTTTTACCTTGATTCAGCCTCATGTTTTTTTGGTTGTCTGTTTAAATAAACTGATTCTAATCTCCACAATATCGTACAACCATAACAGAAATGTATTATTTCAATTTATGGTTCCAAATTAAAACATTTAAAATTAAATTTTTGCTGTTTCCCATATTTACTTGAAAGTGTCTTCATTTCAAAATAATAAATCATTAAAGTTAACAGAACAAAAAATGTAATTTAAACAAATGTTGATTTATATCATTACCTACTAATACTGTAGAAAATATCATATGTTTTTGTTTGTTTTAAAATTGCAATAAATATACAATGGATGGTTAAGTTAAACCGGGACTTTTGACTGAGCAAAATAACAGAACACACTTATGAGCATAAACACTACCTTTATCCCTCTATATAATCCTTTGTTACACTAATCCACTCCCAGCATTTCAGTAGTGCTTGAATACAATCCAGGTGATCAGATTGCTTGCTTCACATTATTGTTGCTGATGAAATTCTAGCCTCCCAGGAACTCCTTTAATGACCCAAATATGTGGAAATGGATGGAGTGAGGTCGGAACTGTACAGGGGGATGTGGCAATAACTCGGTGCCAAGTTTCTGTAATGTAAGTGGTGTTTGTGAATGATGGGTGTACAGTTCCAAGCATCAGGCATTCCACTAGCTGAATGTTCATAGGAACAAGTGCAGTGGGCTCCAAGCCATCTCAACCAGGATGGTCATTCAAGGACATACAGCCTTCTTGAAAATGTTTGCACCATATAAATGTTTTACTGCGACTCGAACTACTGTGCTTGAAGTCTACTGTCAACAGGAAGTATCCCCAAAGAGATTTATATAATTGTATAATACTAAGGTCACAGCATGTTATATTACAAATTACTAATGAGAGATTTTCCTTTTTAAAAAAAAAAAAAAAAAAAAAAAAACCTCTCAAATTCTTCTTTTTTAAACCATTTTACTTTCAGCATAATATTCTCTGCAGTGCAGGGATAGGATTTGTTTTAGATTAGGATTAGATCTTGGGATATGGATGAGAAATAGGATCATGTTCTGCACAGAATAAGTATAAAGATGGGCTTGAAAAGAAATTGATTTCTTTTGTTCTAACTATGATGCTAAAAATGCAAATTCCATGAATTATCACACCAGAGATGTCACTCCAGGACCTGAATCTGCCATACAGCAACTGTACGTTCTTCATGCTTATTTCTGTTAAGGAAGTCTGGGGACTGTAATTCTCCATGGAAGAAAAGGTCCACAGAGGATTAAACTTCACTGAAGCCTTCTATTTCCAAGCTGGAGAGAAAAATCTCTGAAATATGACCATAATTATTCTATTGAGTTCTTTTTTGGAATAACATGACAAGTGGGCATGTTTAATTTATGGTCATTGGTTAACAATGGTCAACCAATAGCAAATTTAGATTTGAACCCGCTTCTGGATGCAGGCAAATGCAACAATGTGTATCCTCTAAAATAACAGCTGTTCATCAGAATCCAGTTTTATCTTTGCATTGGATTGTATTGAACAATTATGTACACCTACTGTATACTGTTCCCTACTGTATACTGTATGTGTTGACAATTTAGAGGTAAATTATTTAGAACAGAGAATAAGTTTATATATATCGTACATAATATAATATTATAAGCAACATAACACCTTTTGGGTTTTTTCTCTGTTTCTTTAGGGACTTGTGCTAGTGTTGGAGTAGATGTTAGCTGTGGAGTACTTACTCATAGTGAGATTGCAGCAGCTGGTTAATAGCTTTCACTCTGTTCCAGATGTTACACTCGATTTCTATCAAAAGTGTCCTTGCAACAATGAAAATTAATTAGTGCTCATTTAAAATAGCACATTCTGAGACCTCACGTGGATTGTGAACTTATGTGTAGTTTGAACATTTTGTCTGAGAGAAATTTATGTAAAAAGAATTAATTGTTCGTTATGCCTCCACTATTCATGCACAGATTAAGAGAAATTTAAATTCAACTGTTAATGTTACCACAGTTTGTTTCTCTATGCTTTATACGTGTGTGCATTTATTGCAGCATGCACTGTTCTGGATAGAGTATGGTTTTAATGCTTTCTTGTAAAAATCTGCAGTAATTACTGCCATTTTATTTTGATCTTAATTTACTGAGTAATGCAGATGGAGGATCACCTCCAACCAAATGAATATAATTTGCTAATTTAGTCCTTTCACAAAAATATAGGCCACAAAAGTTCCATCCCTTAATTGGCCAGATTATATGAATGAATTGACAGTACACAAGGAAATCCAACCAACCAGGTTTCTGCCAGCTGCTGTATTGTATTGTGTATTGCTGTATTGTGTTCAAACAAATTATGTTCAAGTACAGTATATATCTGTAACTGTAGCAAAACTTCAGAGTGAATATTATATCTTTTAGTAGGTTCACTGTGAATCATGTGGCATTTATGCAGAAGTGTGAATATACTGTAGGGGACATCTGACATGGAATAAATACAATCTTACATCAGCGCTGTAATTTAGTTTGTCCACACACCCCACAGCTCTTAATTCATTGCATTAACAAATTAATTAATTAATTAATTAAAGCTGACTAAGTCATTTATACAACTCACACACTTTCATTCATGTTATGGAGATATCAAGTCAATTATTTAAAAGGAAAAAATAAATAAAAGTTAACTGAGGTAAATTCTCCATGAATTCATGCATAAAAAAGATAGACATTTACATGAATATGATTTGTATCCCAAGTCGTTGTTCATATGTTTTATATAGAAACCATCACTAAATGTTTGTTTGTTTGTTTGTTTGTTTGTTTGTATTCATTTATTCATTTGTTCCTTCATTCATTCATTCATTCATTTTCAATAACTTTTATAATAGTGAGGGTTTCGGTGGTTCTAGATGAAACACCAACCGAGGGGACAGCAATGGGTTATTGCTAAACAGCTTCCTTGGTGCTGAATAGCAAAATGGAAATAACTGTAATCTTGTTGCTGAATAGCAAGAAAATAACTGCACCATTTCCACCATTAGAAAATTTATTCATTTAGAGGACAAGCCACTTCAAAGGTGAGTTTTTTTCTTTTTTCTTTTTGTTTCTTTCATAAGGCTTCTGCAGTTCTGTTCAACACTTATTTTCTGGAACTGAAACATTAGGCATTAAAAATAAATTTAAATTAAAAAAAACCTTGAATAATTACAAAAGAATGTGAAACTGGCAGCACACATACATCTTATATTCAGTATTAACTCTAATAAAACCTAACACTAAGATCATGAACTTTTTTCTTGTCTGACATAAAATGTTCCATATTGAATAAAACAAGTGTACTGAAAGGTATTTAAGAAAGAATGTATATCAAGAAAAATGTACTGTATTTAGATTAATCTAGTTATCTATTAACAGTATTATCGATTCATTTTTTTACCTGATGAGTTATTTAAAAGGGAAACAGTAACATTTCACTGCTTCACCACATTGCTTATACTACAGTATCACACGTACTTTTACTGTATGTATATAACATGAATGTCTAGAATTCATGATTGCAATGGCAGTAACAACGTGTAGACATTCTTTTATTGGGAAAAAACATTCTTCAAAAAACGTTTAAGCACATTCAGATCACCTGTAGCAAGCACTGTGTTGTACTTCATCTCATCTCAATGACCTTTGACTAATTGATCATCAAAAGGTGTGCAGACCTTTATAAAAGCATTCATTTTAGCAGGTTGCTGGTTTTTAGCATTCAGGTATTGCACATCAGTCTGGAAATTCGAGTAACAATTCTACAGTTTAAAAAAAATAAGAATTCACAAGTGGAAGGCATTCAAGAGAGTTTCCAATTTTGCCAAGAGTGGAGATCCCCAGCACTTTAACCCCAAGATCAGGCCGGGCAGTGCTGAGAGAAATACAACAAAAAACAAGCTTCATCTCTGACAAAACATGCCTCACTGAGCATGTTAAATGTTAAAGTCCATGACAGCACAATTTGAAGAAGAGAGAACAAGTACAGTTTGTTTGGAAAAGTTGCCACGGGAAAGCTTCTGTAAAAAGAACATGAAAGCACAACTGAGGATCATAAAATTGCATCTGAACAAACCACAAGACAAATACATCATTTCAGCAGAAACAACTCATACCCACTGCCAAGCACAGTGATGGAAAGGTGAAGATTTACGCTTGTTTTGCAGCCACAGAACCTGGGTACCTTGCAGTCATTGAGTCCACCATGAACTACAGTAACATGTATACCAGAGTATTCCAGAGAAAAAAATAGCTGAAAAAGCCATCTGTCCATAAGCTGTGCATAAGCGAATGCCACAAAACCCCAATGAACCTAAGCATTGTTGTGAATAAAAATGGACCAGAGTTCCTCCATAATGTGAGAGACAAAGAGTAATGCAGGAAACGATTACTTAAAGTTACTGCTGCTAAAGGTAGATCTACAATTTTCAATTGAATATGGTTGAAAAACCTAAAAATTCACATAGCAATTTGTAATTTGAAGGCAAAAGCCTGAAAATTTTGTTTTTAAATTCCAAAAAAATGCACTGTCATTATACTGTTACTGTACATTGAATCATAACATTTAGAAATGAGAGAGGTACAGTAAGTGCCCCCCTCTTTTTTTGTGTGTCCAACAAAAAGATGGGTGACCCATGTCCACAGAGACAATACTACATTCATACCAGTTTCAACTATGGTCCTTACAAGTATGGGTGACCCATGTCCACAGAGACCATACTACATCCATACCAGTTTCTACTATGTTCCTTAAAAGTTGTACAAGTTCTTCTTTCGTGATGGGTAAATTTAGCAAACTGACTAAAATATGTCCACATAAAAAACATAATTTTTGTGCTAAGAAATTACTTTAATTTTCCTGTTACCTAATAACTCATAAATATTTTTAAATGTTCAGTAACAGTCTTGAATTAAATTAATCTATGTAGATTAATACAAGAAAAGGGAGCAAATGTTTTACTGTTACAGGCTGCAAAGTGCCCAAAGTATATTGTTTATGTAACAATCTCAGCAGCAACCTCATTTCCTCTCTTGTCTGTTCCAACTATTTAGCATCGCCAGTATACTAATCACCAGCCTGATCATCTGCACCTGTTTCTCACTAGTTCATCCCTTTAATTAGATGGTAATAAACAAAAAGCATTCCGGGGACTGAAATGAAATTCAGAGCCCAAAAAAGTCATCCAGGCAGCCTAGAGAACTACTGAAAAAAAGAAAACAAGTCTGGCTCTTTGGAAGAAAAATATGAGGAAATAAGGGGTGGCTCATGACCATTGTACATTGTTAGGTATTGTTTAGGTATAGATCTTTTCAAATTACCTAAACTTTTTTAAAAAGTAATTTTTCAAATTACCTAGAACTGTAAACTGTTCTAACAATATCTAGTTCATGTATTTAATGGTTTATATCCATTGTTTGTAACCATTGTTTTTAGCTTTAAATTGTTATTTATAATAAGTTGGATTTATAATAAGACTAAATAATATTTTTTAATTAGTGCAAGATTTAACTGAATTAACAACCTTTGATCCCAAATATTATAAATGTAATTTTACAACTAACCTCTCCAAAATGTTTATACATGAAGAAAAAATAAATTAAAACCTATAAAGACTAGCAGCATGTGTTAATCCCGGCACCGAAAAATAAATACAGAAACTGTAAAACCATTTAGAGTAGTTTGACTTACCTAACCATGCATTACAGTAAGTAAAGCAGGCACTCATCTATACATAAGAACATAACAACAAATTACATAAATTTGATCTGACAGTGAATTTTATTCAACCAAGTGATGTTATTTACATTGATAAAGTTTTACATCAGACTGATCTTGTATATTTTGCTGAAGACTTTTTTTTAACCTGTAAAGTTGCTTAAATTAGAATACATTTTATGATCAGAAGTTTCCTCTTGTAGCTGACAAATCAGTAGTCTCATTGGATGTGTGTTATTGCCTTGTCTCTTTCACCACGAACACAGATAACCAGTCAAAAGTGTAAGTGCACCTGCTTATTACAAGGTTTGTATTTTTTTCCCCTCTCTATCTTTGCAATTCTGGATAACTATTATAATATAATAATAATTTTAACTGCACTAAATGGCCAAATCATCACACTCATATGTTTTTTATTTGGTTTCAGCCACAAAGCTGAAAGCACAGAATTGTGTAGAAGGTCTCTGAATGCTGTAGCTTCAACCGTGTTCCAGCATGACAGTGCCCCTGCACACAAAGCGAGCCCCCTTACAGACATGGTTTTTGAAGTTTGGTGTGGGAGAATTTGAATAGCCTGCACAGAACCCTGGCCTCAACCCCACTGAACACTTTTGGGATTAATTAAAATGCCGACTATGTGCTTTTCGCCTAACATCAGTGCCTGACCTCGCTAGAGCTCTTGTGGCCGAATAAGCAAATCCCCACAGCCACACTCCAAAATCTAGTGGGAAGAAAAGTAGAGGCTATAATAACAGCAACAAGGGACTAAATCTGGAACAGGATGTTCAACAAGCACATATGGGTGTTATAGTCAGGGGTCCACAAATGTTTGGAAAATAAGTGTCTAAAATATTACAATTTGAATTATATTGTATATATGGATGGTGTTGAACAAATCTGTGATTGGCAAACTGACACGACCCAAGACAGCAGACCCAGGCAGTAGCAACAGTAAGCTTTATTATAAGCTTTAAATGGGGAACACAAAGGATAAGAAACAAAAGCTTGGCTGCGTTCCAATGGAAATTCAGTGTCTCCGTTGGCTCCTTTTCTCTCTCTCACACACACAAACACACACAGACACACAAACATACTCTACACATTGACAGAGTGAGCAAGTGAAAGAGAGAGAGAGAGAGAGAGAGAGAGAGAGAGAATATATGCTATAACAGAATACGTTACAGGTGTGCCATAGTAATCAGCCACAGACCCATGATTTCTCTGCATACTACACCTGAGCAATCTCCCAACCTACTGTATCTCCCAGCCACCCACCTGCACCAGTATTTTATATTGTGAAGCATTTCATTCACCTGGAGTCTCCAAAAATGTTTTACTGTCATATAAAATACATTAATGTTTTGCATAACAATGAAAACTGAATGTTTTCAACCACCAGCTTCCAATGTTGTCATGGCACCTACTGCAATACTCAGAATTCTCCACTGCCCAAGTAAACAGAAATGCAAATACTGTAACAAACCACTTTTATTGCAATCTTAAATGCCAAGAACATGTAGCCTAACAAAGTTTATTTTAAATAAATAAACACCACAGAAAAGATGCACACTATTGGTCATCAAAATAATTTCTAATTCTATGTTTTTAGAGTGGTAGACTTAAGATAACTTGGTAGTATCAGTTGGTAGGCTAAAGCATGCAACGCGTGTCATTTTCCTTCTTCAGTGAGCCATCGTGCCTTTGTGTATGAGGGCAGTATCACCAGGATGAAACTGCTTCGCCACAGGGTTAGGAGGATCAGTCAGAGAAATTTTGTATTGATTTGCAGTGATGCATCCATCTAAGGGGACAAGTGAACTCAAGTAACGAGTGCAATTGGCTACCACAGCAAAACAGTCACCATGTTTGTTTAAATCATATGTAAAAGCATACTAAATAGATTAAAGGAGAGTGGCAGCATATCCATAGTAATGTATTTTAACCTGGATCGCTTCAGAAACCACTGATATTTGTTTTTCCCCATTAAAATTGAACTTTATTTTCAAGCCCTAGTTCTGGAGTAACCCTTTCTTGCATACTGTGTTACATTCCTTCCTGGAATCCAACATGCCAACTCATTATCAGCATATTAACAACCGCTTACTAAGTCAGCGTCACTTGTGTTTAACAACAAAACACTAATTTGTGGGGCAGAATTACAGTTGTCCATCATTATAAAACTCTTCATTGAATTTCTATTAATTACTAGCCAAATTCTCTTGTAAATTTTTTTATCCTTGCTTTGATGTTCAAGTCTGATAAATGAGTGTTTAGCCTCTTAACCTTGATGGTTTTTGTGTCCGTCTCAGCTGCAAGTTTGCAATGCATGCTGGCCTCTTACTGTCAACCTAACTCACATAACCACTCATGCCAGGTAATACACCTTCATCCCATCTGCCATCCAAATGGATCACCATACGCTGGATGCCTTGTCACCACTTATTTCTACCTCAGTCTTGCCAAACACCTGTAGGCATAAACCAAGGGCACCTTTCAAACTGAGGAAGAAAGGTCAACACTCAGTATGAATCGATTAATCATTAACGTCTGCAGGCATGTGATTCACTCCCAAAGGATGTCACTATATCTGCTAAAAAGTGAATGTTTTTGCAAGGAGAACAGCTGTCACGGTATGGATAAATATCATGTCTGAAACACTTGTGTCCACAGGATGACCTATATTTTGATTTTATTTTAAAGTGTGGTAAAAAAGCAATTTGTTTTACTTCACCCAACTACTGTACTTAATATCTCACAAGTAATAAATAGTGAGGTCAGATTCTGAGCATATTAGCTATTAAACATACCCTACATAGTAAGTTTAGCAATATTTAAAGATGAAGTATTCATACATCATTAAGTAAAATGCCACCAATGGTAAATGCTACACTAAAATATTGTTCATTCGTTCATTCATTCATCTTCTATACTGCTTATCCTGTGTGCACAGTCATAGGGGCCTGAAGCCTAACCCAGGAGACTTGGGGCATGAGGTGAGGTACTGTACACCCTGGACAGGGTGCCAATCAATCTCAGGGCACAAAAAAAATCATACTGTACACACACTACAAAAAATTGGAAATTCCAATTATCTGCATGGTTGATCTGTCAGAGGAAACCGGAGCACCCAAAGAAGACACGCCAAGCACAGGGAAAACGACTCCATGCACACAGACCCAAAGCGGGAATCAATTTTTGAATTTGTTTTATAATAGTGTACTGTACAAGTGAGGAGGTTTGAGAGCTTGACGGAGGTGTTATTTCCTGCTTGTGTTTTTAGAAAACTGTTAACCCAAAGTGAGAACAGAGCAATATGATGAAAAAAAGAATAATAACTCTGAATATTAGATGCTTTGCCATTTTTCATCACATTATTTATCACATTATTATTATTATTATTTAGATTATAATGCAAGTCATACAAGGTAGATTTTTTATTTAATACCAGATTTATGCACACAAAATAGTATGTTATTTCAACTCATCACACAAACAATAATGTGTTCTTTGCAACATGCTTTTACAGTACATTCTGGAAGCAAACAGATAATTTGCAGTAATCACAAAATAACATCATATTATAATTAGCATGATTATACTCTTTTTGTGCTTTGTTCATGACAATTTGCCTTACTGTATACTTGTTAGATTGGTTTGTTGTTGTTTTTTTAACTCAAACAAGTAACCACGGCATGTGTAGTACAGTTTGTTTAATTAACAGAGCGAACCTACGAAATATGCGTATACTAATTTTACAATTGTATTTATTTTGCCTAGGCAGTTTATAAAATTCCAACAAATCTAAGATAATATAAGACAATTTGGAGATATAAATTACTATTTCTAAACTTTTTTAAAAACTTTTTTTTATCTTCTGGCAGATAATTTTATTTCTTTTTAGAAATTAATACTTAATATTTTCATTTAAAATGTCATTATTTGCAGTGAGGACTATGTAATCACTGGTCATTAGGTGACAAAAAATTTAACAAAAATAGTCAATGGTGCTGTATGTGATCACAAGATTCAAAGTTCATATAATTCAATAAAGTCAATTCAGTGCAACAATAATGTCTTTATAAATAGTTTTATCTAGCTTAGTATAGGAGGAGTAGGCAATACTATGGATAGATTAAGCAGCAGTTACTGTAGCATGGGCAATATAGATGAAAATGGACATATGTAATTTGTGTTTTATTGCTTTTATTCACCTCCCTTGTGCTAAGTTAATTAGGCCACATTTGAAATCTCTGTTCTGAGGAAGATTTCCAGTGATTGTAGAGGCTATGCTCATCTAACAGCCTAGGCTATGAAAACAAATCTTATTTCCTTAGATATTTCCTATCTAGATTTTTTAAACATTCAATAAAAGTGTTGGCATTTTTCTTCTCTGTTAGTTAACGTTAGCTATATCTGCTGAAAGGCTACCAGCAACTTTTAAGCTGGAATGTTTTTCTTGCATCAGTGCATGAGTTGATGTTGTGAATCAATCAACACAGCTTAAATTTTAATACAACCTGTAAACACACTTTGTAAGGCACTGAATTATTGGTTCTCTTGTATGACTTATACTGTACTTTATTAATGACTGGATTTTCAATCTTGTACAAAAATTTAGATTTTTTCATATCAATTAGAAAAGCCAAGTGGCAGAGCATCATTCAGGTGTGCTCAGGCTGCATTACATCTATGCTCCAGTGGCATTAGTGACAAGACCTAACTTGCCATATAGCATTATATCACGGTATGTGAGCTACTACAGTACTGTACTTTTTTTTTAACCCATGCAGTGGGCTAGCTAATAAATGAGCTGTATGATTTGTACACCCTGGACAGAATGATTATACTATGATATTTAAAAAAAAAAAAAAATGTTTTTGGGTGGAGGTTTCATAAGTTCACAAAAAGTAATTCACTAGTTATATTAAGATTCATAAACAGGTTAAAGCATAATGTCTCAGGAGAAGATCCACTGTGCAAGTTATGAATTTGGATTTTGGGATACGTCAGGTAAAACAAAATGTATCATTACTTTAATAAAAACGTACATTTTACTACTATGGGAATGACATTGCAAAAATGTAGAACTCTCAAAATGAGCTTATTATTATTATTATTATTGTTGTTATTATTATTATTATTATTATTATTATTTTAGTCATAGATAAAATATATGCCTATGTGACCCCTCTTAAATTTTTTCGTTCAGTCAGGTTTGTATAGCTGGTTAAAACTAGGTTGTGCTGAAAGAAGGATATGCCACTCTATACTGCCCAATCCTGAGCCCTATACTCACTCACTCACTCCTTTCTATACCGCTTCATCTTGTATGCAGGGTCGGGGGGGTCTGGAGCCTATCCCAGGAGACTTAAGGCAGAAGGCAGGGTACACCCAATCCATTGCAGGACATGCGCACACACACACACACACACACACACACACACACACACACACACTGAGGAGAGAATTGATCATTGCCGGGAGTTGAACCCAGACACTGGAGGTTCAAGGCGATAGTGCTAACCCCTAGGCCACAGTGCCGCTTAAGCCCTATATATGTTTATTACAAAAATAGCAAAAAATGGCTCCGAGGTTAAAGGGCTATAAGCCATGTCTGTCCTGCAGTCTGATTATGGTAATGGTCAGATGTACCATGAACCAGGCATAAGGAGTTCAGCACTCAACACCAGTTTAGTAAATGTGAAGAATTGACTAAATGTGATAAAAAAATAAAAAAAAAGTAAATTTACCTGTGTGTGTGTGTGTGTGTGTGTGTGTGTGTGTGTGTGTTGATTAATTTACTTCTCCAGAAACAATCTAAATGCAAATTGGACCTCTCTCTATCTGTATGTTCCAGGACATAATGAGGTGTGCATTCAAATGGCCTGCTAGTGTTTCATTCACTGAGAAAGCTAAGTTAAAATTTAAGGGAATACCTCATCACAAACTGGAATTATTGTCATGTTAGATCAGAGAAATGGGCATATGTGTTGTCATAACGGTCAACTTAGTCATGCACATTAGTATGCATATTAAAGGCATTACTTATTCTTCAAGCCCAGATAATTGCCTATAGATCTGTGGAAATGTAATAAGCAAATCACATTATACATTTTTATTGTTTGTGTTCGGTTTTTGTTTTTCACTACTGACAAGTGATGCTGGCCCTGAACCCACAGATGGTTCTAGGCTATCCAGTCCTTATTAGATGCTGCTGAAAAGCAGGTCCTAATTTTATTCCTTGCATCCTTCTCTCGCTGAAAATGTCAATGCTTAAGACATGAAAATAAAAAAAAACTGTCTAGTAGTTCACCCTCAAAAGCTTTAATATACTGTATGCTTAACCAGATTGGTGTGGTCAAATCTAACATTTTATTAGATTTTTTTTTTTTTTGGTTCATCCACAAGAGTAGCCCAATGCTGAAAAGCCTCTTAACCGTGTGGGCGTAAATGATTGTAGGAGTCTGAACCCTGATGCCAGAGTTCATCATTCAGGCCACATCCAAACAATCACCTCTGGCTTACGAACACCAGCGTTGATGTTCAAAGCAAAGTAAGATAAGAGCTATAGCACCTCAGTTGACTTTACAGAGAAAAAAAATAGGTGAGTAAAGTTAAATGTCAGAGCACTCTTAACATGCATAGACTGATAATCTAATCTAATAAATAGATGTACCAATAAAGAGATGTAATAAAAAACCACGTTGACATTTTAAAAATTGATTATATTTAAAGAGAGTAAGGGCAAATGAAAGAGCAAATTTGCCTGTGAAGTCTTTCCCGTCAGTACCGGAATTGTCAGAAGAATTGTCATTTACTGGAACTAGAGCACAAATATGAATTCAACTGCAATAACAAAATAACAATAACAAAATAGGACAGCAACTATAAAATCCATTAAAATTTATTTAGATGTCTTGAATGTAAAGGCAACAGCTATGGATTATAAAATAACTTGTTTACTGATTAATTTTTGTTTTCTATGTTTTCAAACCTACACATTTACAAAGTGTTTGAATTGATGTACAGAAGCAGAAACATGGTCATTTTTAGAAATAACACTAATGTATTATTATTATTATTATTATTATTATTATTATTATTATTTCTCTTGCAGTCCGTATATACCTTGCAAGTTTAAAGGTTTTTGTTCTAATTTAGTCTTAGCAATACAGCAAGAGAATTCCACTACTGCAGTAAAGCTATCAACCCAGTGTACACAGAAAAGTTGTTAACAAGAGATAAGATTTTCATAGGTTTTGAATTGTGCCTGCTCATACAGGAATGAAAATAAACCAATAGGGAAAATGCCTCTGGATATGTTAGCATTTCTATTTGTTCTGCACACAAACCATAGCCCCCAGACACTGGTGGCCTTCTTAGTTGACAACCTCAGACTGTAAACCCCAATTGCAATTGTACTTGATAAAGTGTTCATGTCCAGAAGGCTATGTTACCTGCAGAAATGCAATAAGTGAAGAAAAAGTGAGTTAAAATGTCACAATTCAGCAGTTAGTGATCAAATGGGAACTCTGTAAATGGCAAAATCCCCTAAAATGCCATTTTGATCCCCAGCAGACATTCACTGAGAAGGGTTAAGACACATCAGCCCAGAAGGCTGAAAAGAAGACTTTTTTTTTCCCTTTCAACAAGAAAAGAGGTGAGCCTGTTTAGCTAAAGAAGGGGAACTATATCACTTGATTTCAATTGTATAGGATTGTGACATATTTAATTAACTACAGTATGAGCAAAGTAGCATATTTGAAATTTGTGGGGAAAATACAATTTGAACAATTAAAATTGACAGATAATGCAAAAAGAAAGCAAAGTCCTCTATCAGAAATCCTGATAGAGGACTTTGATAGAGCAAAATTAGTGCAAAATTATTCTGTTGTGTGCTCATCCTCTGACATTTCACAGTGCTACTTATTTGTGGCAACAGTGAAGTCCTTCCATAGACATTACAATGGGTTTTCACCTTTTTTCCACAAAGGCATTATCAAACATTATCAAACTGCCTGATTCTAGATGTCCAAACAGATGCCCTGATTACTTGGTGCATCACTTAAAGGCACTGTGATGTACCTCCAACCCAATAAGTGCAACCAATTTCACTCTCTGGGATGAGCAGCCTCAGGCAGCATATGTCCTGTGAGATCCGTCCTCACCGTGAATTTGCTAAAGCATGGTTTTGGAGAGCTTGAGATCTTATTAATTAGTGCATAAACACTTTGTGGCCAAACATTTATGAAAACCTGACAATAACACCCCTATGTGGTCAAACTGTTGCCAAAAAAGTTGAAAGCACAAAATTATCTACAACACAGTATCTTTGTTTACTTTAGCTTTCCCTGGAATTAAGGAACCTGCACAGGTTACACCCTCTATACACAAAGTGAGGTCCAACACTTACCCCCAACTAAACACCTCTGGGATGAAATGTAATGTCTTATGCACCTGAATCCCAGACCTCCTACCCAACATCAGCACCTGACCACAAACTTTTGGCCACATAGTGCATATCTATTATCATAAAGATATTTGGATATTTGTTTTTAAGATGAATAGTAAAACGTGAGGTAATATCATACCATGTAAATATTTATTTCTACTTTAAGTGCTTGAGTAAATTGAATTTAAAATAATTATTTAGAATTAAATCAGTTTGATGAAGCAGACAGCTTTTATTTTATTTATTTATTTATTTATTTATTTATTTATTAAACTTAAAAGTCTGTGAAGCTTTTCATGAACCTGCAGAGAAAGATTTCATGAATTAGTTATGAATTTAAAATATAAAATAGTTTTCTATGGAATTCTTTAATTTGATTGATCAGATGGTGTTAAGTGATCAAATACCTGTACAGTATATACTGTAGCAGCTGCTTAAAAATGTCCTCAATCAAGTTGTATGTATAAATTCTATAGCAACAGTTGTACAGTCAATTCACAGTAACTTGGATTGTCGACACTCCATACTGTACTGTATATTACATACCTACTAAGTTTTCTTAAGTTTTTTTGGGAGACTTTTACATAGAGTCTCCAGTGTAAGGCCTTTGTATCATTTATACTATAATATGTAAAGTTATTACAGAAACGTATGTAAAATGTCAGCAAATTGCAATGGTTTAAAAGGAATAAAATGGAATAAAAATATTTTTTCATTATTTCAATTAATGTACTAGTTTTAGGAGTGCCATTACTGTAGGTCCAGTGGGCATTGTACTTAGTAAATGATTCAGTATATAATTGCATCTTTTGGCTTTACCTTCATATTTATATTCATTTTTAGATATGATTAGTACTGTAAGTAACCTTAGATAAACATGTACTGTACATACCAAAATATAAACAATGTGAGCATTTTATATTTTCTTTAGCAGCTGAAATCTGTCTGACTGCTTTCTCTTTCCCTTTTGATGCCTCTTATACCTGTCTCATGAGTTCTGTCCACCCTCTTTCCATCCATTAAAGATTAGGCACCTTCGTTAAAGATGATGTGCAGGTTTCTGCTATTGGAGGCATACTGACTGACTTCTCACTTCATCTTAACCTGTTCTATTCCTGTCTGAGAGCCAGATGGGGGCTGCAGGATGTGGTCTGATTCTCTAAGACGGCTCATGTTGTTATGAAAGAGAAATTCGAATATTACAGATGTTCATCTGAGGCAGTAAGGGAATGTTTAAATGTAGTTCAATCAGATTTGTTTATTGCTGCTCAAGAAAAAACAACGGAGTAGAAGTTACTTAAATTTAGAGTATAAATATTTTTTTATTCATCTGTTTACAGTAATGGTAATGCTTCGAATGCAAACTGGAAATATTGAGCCTTTTTATTGGACCATTATGTGGGACAGTATTAAAGGTCACCAGACCAAATACATTTTTATTCTTGCTTAATTGGTGTTTGCAGGTGTGAAAACAGTTCTTGAACCATAGTGAGGTCTAAGGAATATCTCTGGTCCCCCCTAAAAACAGGAAATTGCACCATGTGAGAAAGTGATTTACACCCGGGGCTGAGCAAATTTATGATGAAATTTGTGTCACATTACATGTCAAGTTTCACAATGTTGCAAAGATTTTTGTCTAGGTGTGCAGAACAAAAAAAGGAACTCAATACAATGTGAACAAAATCATTTGCTAACTACAAGGTTCAGTGGATCTAATGGCACAGCAAAAACTCACACATTAATTAAAATAATAAAAAAAGCATTTGCTTCCTCTTACTTTCTTTCGTAATTTCTTTCTTGCTTTCTATTTTAGAAGGCTTTCTAGCCAAAAACTCATTAAATATTGTAAAATGCAAGTGACTAAAAAACAATATAATTTCTTTATTAACTTTGTGAAAGCTGAAAGCCCTTTCTAAAATGCTATACTGAGTCAATGAAAACCAATGATAATTAACTGTAAGATACATCCATATGGTGGCATGGTGGTGCAGTAGGTAGCATTTGCTGCCATGTAGCTTTAAAGTCCATGAGTCAATTCTACTCATGAGTTTGAAATAGTGTCTGAGTGGATTTTCATGATTCCCTGTGTCTGCAAGGACTTCTGAAAGTTTCTGCTGCTACCTCCAAAACACATGCCAGTAGGTGGATTGGCAATTGTATTAGTTTCATTTCAACAGGCTCAAAATGTATTAACTATAACATAAATATTAACTATAACATATTAGGATTATAAATATTAGACTTCTAAATTTCCTCCCTTAAGATGTTTTGCCTGATCTGTACTGCAGCCAAGTTTAGTTTCTGCATGTTTGTGGGTTTTTCTGGGTTGATCCTACACTAATTAAGTGAAAAACATGCTCATTTCGGTTGAGACCATGTGACTGACTTGGGGTTTAAGAACCCCCATTATGTTTATGTTGCTGAACCATCCACCTGGATTGTGAAGCTTTGTCTTAATCATTTTGCATCATTTGACTGTATCAGACTGTATAAGTACAGTTCTATACACTTTAGAATTCATTTTGCTACTTACATCATCAATAAACACCAGTGACCCAGTTCCATTGGCAGCTTAAATCATGTTTGACAGGACATGAGCCCTTCCTTTCCTTCTCCATATTTTTTACATCAAATCATTTAGGTACATGTTAATCTTTTTTTTTTTTCTCCATTATCTATCATGAAATAACAAAAAAAAAAGGTCCACTATTGGCCTCAAACTGCTTATCAATCAGATGTCCAATTACTTTTAAGCCTGTGAAAATGTAGAAAATGGCTTTAATTCCTAAATGCTAGTTTGCTAGTCCTCAATGCATTTTAAACCCTTTAATTAAAGCCTAAAATATACACTTAAATCATACTTTGATTGTGTCACTTCAAATCTATTGTGGTGTTGTGATGTAAAAATATGAACATTGTGTCATTGTCCAAAATAGGCATGGACATGAATATAAATGAATGCATTATTTTATATGATTTTCCAAACTTTAGAAATGTTTAATTCTGCCAAGACAAGAGTCTGTGTGAATTCAAACTTGTACTAATGATATCCTCCTTCGAATGAGTCCAGAATCAAGCATTTAGACCAAATGAGAAAACATTCTGTCATTTGAATTTAGATCTCCAACATGTACTCAAAAATAACAAGCAACAAGCTATTTCAAGGCAAATTATGTTTAATTTAATAATATTGGGTTTCCTTTTCATATAAGCAGATGATGGTGTGGGACCTAAATCAACTCATGTAACATTAAAGTCACTGCAATAAATAAATATATGATATGAGACTATCAAATGAAATAATTTAGCAGTCCAGAGCAGAATCATCACCATTAATTGCGAAAGAAATTTAAAATTTGTACCAATTCAGAAAATTATGGTAGAAAAGAAAGCAGTTAAATCAAAAGACCTGGAGACATTGTGGGTAATTGCACAAAGGCTTTTGAGCTGTTGAATTTTTATTATTATAATATGAGGGACTTTTAGGTCAAATCTAGGGACTTTGAGAGTACATATAATTCTCGATATAACCCCCTACTATACTAATTCACTTATCCCAGTGTTTCACTAGTGCTTGGATCATCAAGTTTTATCAGTACTGTATACCAGAAACTCCTTGAATGGTCCAAACAGATGGAAATTGATGTGAATGACAACAGGACAACAGGACTTGCTTGTTTGTTTGTTTGTTTGTTTGTTTGTTTGTTTGTTTTTTCTACTCCCTGGATGTTCAGAGGTACAACTACAGTGGGCCCTCGGCCAGAACCGTCATTCATGAACGTATGCCTTCTTTAAAATGTTCGGCCCATTCAAATGTTTTACTGCAGCTAGCTAAGCATCTCATCACCATATTGTGCTTAAAGTCATCTGCAAATGGCCATCAGTTTTACACCTTTATTCATAAGAAATTTCAGCACAAGTCCTGTGTTGCTTTAAATGCCCCACATATAATTAGTGATCTTTAGCTTTGCATTCTACCTGTAGTTTTGCCCTCAAACACAATCTGTCTTTGCTATAATATCACTGTAAGAGTAGTACAGTATGTGTGTGTGTAAATAGAGTCTTCTTGTTGAATGTTGGTAATCCACATATTTTTTCTTCCCCTTAAATATGAGCAGTGGGTGCCACTGAGACCCGAATTCCCCATTCAAACAGGTATTTTATTAAAAATGGGCAGAATGTGAACCCAATATTATATAAAAGTGTCAGGATATAAAAATTATTTCCCCCACCTTCAATCATGTTTATATAATTATGCATATATATACTATCATTAAATTAAATTATCTCAAGCAGCTAATTAATCACATGGAAGTGATAAGCTTGTGCATAATTATGGCTTATTGGCATTCAGGCTATGCAGCAACATGAAGCTATGGATACTCACTGTGCATTAAACACAAAACAAGTTTATCTTTGGCATTTTAAATGCCTTAATGCTAAGAAAAAAACATCAAAGAAACCAATATTTATGATAATAACACTTTCATATACAGTAATTAACACAGCCTCGCACACAGCATGGAATCCAGCACTGATAGTCAATTATCACAGGAAGCTTTAGCAGGTCCATATTGCCTAACTACATAACTACACTAAAATAATCATATAATTAAAAATAGAATATATTCAATACGTTCACAATATCTTCACGCAATATTAATATTACTCAAGAAAAGTCTCAAGAATACAGCTGTACAAATTCAAGAACACTGTACTATCCATGCCAATACTTGTTAGGAATAACTGGTAAAGTGCTTAGATTTCCATCATTGGATAGATCCTCACTTGGTTATTAAGTTACTATGTATCAGTCAAACACTGTTGCGATATTTTTTTTTAAACGTGGTGGAAGCTGATTGGTGTTTTCAGGTTCCATGCATCCCTACACATATAAGCAGTATAGAAGATGCATGGATAATAATCATTATTATATCAAACCCCCTTGATCCCTGCATTTCTATTTATGGATTTGTTCCAATTTAGCTTATGCTGTGTCACCTAACTGGCATTTTCAAATTGGCTGTAATTTATATTGAGTGTTTGAACGTAGTTAATGTTTGCATCCACCATTGTGATGGGTTGGCACATCCTTGGGATAGGATTTTCAATTCCTAAAAGTCTTTCATAATATAATGAATTATTAGCCCTGCAATTTTCCCATATGCAATATTATTCCAGGCAATTTTGCAGATTAACTTGGTGATTAAACACTTTTAAATCAAATGTTCATATCTCATTTGTTCATATGTATAAAAAGACCTATAGTACCACAAGTATTGTTTTCTTACTTTGCAAATATGAACTCTGTCTATTAAAGTTATGAGTCAGTATTGTGCAATGTTGTCCTTGCCAGTGGCTCTTAATGCACTCCTGCATGGATATGAATAACTCTCGCTGTCAGTCACAGACTCTGATTCACAGTTTCCCTTGCTGTCAGCAATAAAACGGTGAGAATCCTTTACCCCTGCTAGTCCATCCACCCTCTCAGCCTAAATATTTCAGTAGCAGGTGTCATATAAATCAATGCTACACTTAAGGAAATCAATAGCATTTGATTAAGGCACAGAATGAAGAGGGATGTGTTTCAGGTTCAGGCTCAATGTGCATGGCATACATATTTTCTTATCAGTTTCCGGTGTCTCTGGTAGCTTGAGACCTTCCATGGCCTGAGAAACATTTTTAGCATGTGCCGGAAATTATGTTCGATCAGATTTACTCCTAAATTTATTTATTTGGAGACAGGTTTAGCCCAAGCAAGATAATACAAAAGCCTGGCAGCAAAAAAAGACAGGATAAAAAAGTGAGAAATTGTTTAGCCCCCAAGAATAGGTATTTGTGAACACTCAAATGAGAAAGTGCCAAAAGGCAAAATACTACCTAGAGGCAGTATACAAACAAGAAAGTTCCCAAAAAGGACTTCTAAAAGTACCCACAAATAAGGTAAAAAAAAATAATAATAGGGGTCACACACTCAAATCAGTGTGAAACAGGACAGACGCTGTTAGTAGACGAAACTCTTCGGAAGCTCAGCCTGGAGGATCCCATGGCACTGGTGCTTCAGAGGCTGGTGACAGAGCTATAACTCTCACTGACAGCAGGCTGGATCCTTTAGCCTGGCACTGTGTGGGCACTGAGCCGACTGGTGCCAATGGCAAAAGTGTGCTCTTCCTCACATCAGCCTAAGCCAAGCAGCAATATGGTTTAGTGCATCCAAGGGACACGCAGTTATTCTGGCAACCTGCTCTTTCTGTATAGGAGGATGTGACACCACTAGGAAACAATACATTTTTACATTTTCATATTCCAGAAACACATTATACATAAATCTACTTTTTAAATTATTCCTTGCTATACCTTATAACACCATGCTGTTGAATTTTCGAATCTAATTGTTTAGAAGGTGTTGATTAATTGCTTGACCAACAGATCTGACACTAATTGCAGATTTCTTGGTGTAGTAATGTAGCTATTAATTCATTATTGTTTCTGTAGCTCTAGAGCTCTTCTATAGCTTATACATCATTGTTTCTACAACTCATTCGCAGGAACTGATATGGTGGACACGCCACATAACCTAAGTTTAATAAGAAATGAATGTAGAGGTAAGAAGAATGTATTGTAATTTTACAAAAATATTTTTATAAATAATGCATTGATATGGTGACACTTTCATATGGTGAGAGACTTGTTTCACATTTAATGGAAGGAGTTTTCATTGTCATTTTTTTGTAATAATCTGCCATGAAAAAGTCTTTAAGACAGACAACTTGCATTTCACAGTTTCTCAACACTGTCAACTTTGGAATGGTAATAGTCACTTAATAATAAAAATTAGACATACTGTATACTGTATCTACCTCAATCTATCTGCTCATGTGCTTTGAATTAACTTTGGTAAGCTTTCACTTTTTAATGATAAAATTGTCTTCATACGATGGAGGTGATATACCCCATTAATTACAGTTTAATTCCGGGACAATATTGTCATAGTGCATTTTAAAGGCCTAAAAAGGAAAACATTTAAATGCCAAGAAAGAGCTTTTGGGGTTAAAAAGTAAAAAGTAATTTCAAACATCATAAAAATACAGCCTTAGGAAGCAATTAAATCTAAGTGGAAAGTGTTTTATACCCTTTTTATATAGGATAGTCTAATTATCTTTAAAATGATGACTTGTGCATGTCCCTGTTTTAAATCAACAGGAGCCTGCACATTAAATTATAACCTTATTTGGGGGCAAAGATTACTGTGCATTTAAGCCAAGAGCAGTTAAGTCCTTGTAGAAATAATTACTGTGTGTATTATTACGAATACATTTGGAAGGGTCACAAACTAATGTCACAGATTTCTGTAACGATGATAGTGTTGGCAAAAAGTCTAGAATTTAGTTTTCCTTAGCTATAAAAAAAAAAAAAAAAAAAAAGAGGTGCACTATGGGTGTCCAGTAAATCAGTTGACTAACAACTTTGTTTGGAATAAAACAAAGATTTAACAATTTATGATGTCATGAACACAATGTGTTTGAATTTATGTGAGCAATATGCAGAAACCAGCTCGGGTCGTCTAAGTGTTGACAAATCATAGCAGCTGCCAGGGTTAGCACATGAGCACTATTTCTTTGACAAGAAAAGCCTCTGCCATTTGTGTGAATCCTGAAAACTACATTCTGGCTTTATGAAAAGAACTGGTGTCATTAAATTTCACTTTTCATTTTTCTCAATCAACCCCATCATCAGGGGTGCATTCAGCCATCTGAAATGCCATGTGGTCTGCTTAACAATCCCACCGGGACCACAGGCACACTTTTGTGCTTCAAGTAATTAATTTCCCCGAAAAGCAGCAAACTCGATTGAAGATCTGCGGAAAGATAGATTAGGCTTTTGTGTGGGCAACGCAGTACTGGTGAATGAATGTATGGCCTTGGTTTTTGATTTGACTGAGATGAAGACAGCTTTTACAATTCATAGAGTGGGTAGATAAGGGCAGCTCCATTTATGCAGATAAAGATAATGGTATTGTTTTAACCACTTCAAAATTGCATTTCTTCTCACAAGAGACAAGAGTAGAAATGAAATATATACTACAAAATATGTGCTACCGAACCTGAATCAATACTCAAGCTGATAAGTATTTAAAATTATATGGGAAGCATTTATTGCACATAGCAGTCATACCCTTCAACAAGTCAGGTTTATATATATTAGTATTTCAGTGTTTAAATAAAGTTTATTGTGTATTGTGACACTCTATAATACAATGAAAGAATGTAAATATATTCTTCTTGTTTTTTCTTTGTTGGTTTGTTTGCTTGTTTGCTTATTTGTTTGTTTATCATTCACTTAAATTCTGTAACTTTATCCCAGGTATGTTTGTGATGGATCCAGATGCTATCCCATATAAGACTGGAATTATATAGGATAGCATCTGGAATGGCACATAGGTTAACACTGCTAACTCCTGGGTATAATCCTGGGCTCAGGGTACCAGCACTGGGTATACATCAGTGTTAAATTAATAAATGTGTGTGAAATATGCCCTGTGATGGGCTGCTGTCCAATCCACCATGCATTTAATGTGCCAGGATTGGCTTTAGACCCACAACCAGGGTAAAGCAGTTACTCAAGAGAGAAAAAAACAACAAATAAATAACAAATGGTTTTCTCTAATATTCTTATCTATTCTTATTATTATTATTATTATTATTTTGTCTTATGATTTATTGGTATTCTTATCTAATATAATTTTTATGTATTTTATTATTTTTATGTATTTTATTATTATTATTATTATTATTGGGTCTTATGATTTATTAGTATTTTATTTAATATTATACAAAATATTTCAACTTAATGAAGAACTTCAGACATTTTCTATTAGATATTTCATTTAAAATTAAATGTACATTAAAAGTTTCAATAAATTGTGGTTGCTGATAATTGAAAATAAGTGTTCTAAAAACACAGTGTTTGTCCCACACGTTATAACAGCAATGCACGCTGTTCATTATATGTGATAGAATCTATAGAGGACAATTGGATTGCCTGAAGGAAATGACAATATTATTCATCAATGGCCACGAACTGTTTAAAATTCCTTCATAACATGCAGCTTTACCGCAGATGGCAACGACATGATGCAGCATGGCCCAGGCCTCATCAGCCTCAACATTCTCTTATGTCTCAGTTTCTCACCAAAGGTCTTCCACACAAAACACACACATGAGGCAATGGTAAGGCAAACCATCATCCGTCAGATTTCATCTATCTCTGCACTCCACTGACTGCAAAGTAGTTTAACCTTGGGTTCAACGTCCTTCAGTAAATAGGTGTAAATACTGAAGAGGTGTCTGCATGTTTCACTGAGCAGTTTTCAGCAAAAGTGCAAACAAGCCAGAGTGTGCCAGGTTATATGTCTGTGACTAATGTTTTTTTGTTTTGCTTTTTCTTCCTATTCCTTGCCTATGTTGCTTTGCTGATGGTATCTTGTTTGCATGTGTACTGGTTACTTTCTAAATACATTGCCAAAACCTTGGTTCTGCCACATGTGGCAGATAGATTTGAAGATAACCAGCCGAAAGAAAGAAAGAAAGAAAGAAAGAAAGAAAGAAAGAAAAATCTGTCTAACATGATCAAATATATTGCCTGCAGTAATTGACTCGCCAGCAAATTTTACCATCTCCCAATCCTGTATTCTATTTCCAGCTTAATATGCAATAGAAATACATATTACATGTGAGACCTGTTCTGATGCCATTGCACAGCCAATATAGTGTGTGTGGGGGGGAACATTGCCATTCATCTGCCATTCATCTGACTCCTGCTTGGAATTTTGGATAGAATGTCTGTGGAATGTGTAAATAATGACGTAGACAATTCTTTGTCCAATCAGTATCGTCCAATTTGTCCAATCACAATCGTTTAATTGGATATGCAGTGTATATGGCCAATCAGTTTAGTTAATTATTTAGTTTATTATTTTAAATGTCAACTGTCTCAGCTGAACTAACTTCTCTTTTTCTTTGGTGACCTAATGGAAATGTGATGGTGGAGCTTCTCTTTCAGGTTGCTTCCATCTGTCACTGTGTGAGAGAAGGGGTGAAGGTTGATTCTTGATTGCCTGGCACATGCTCCATGTAGGGCAGTGGCTCAACTTCACTTTCAACTGTGGCTTTAGCTCATTTTACACTGCCATCCCAGGAGTCTGAGGCTTTGGAGGCATGGCCTGGCTGTGGGCTTCTGCGGATGCCGCTGCGGCTTCTGCTGCTGCTGCAGGCTAAATCTGAGCAGTCAGCCCTAAAGATGGCCCACCCATCCCTCTCTCTTTCGTCTCATTTAACATAGTGACAGAGCCACAGATCAATCTGTATCTTTGAAGGCAATCTTTGAAGGCAAGCTAGAGAGACAACTTCATTCCCCTTTCAATTCTGCACACAGGAATCTGCCAGGCCTGGAATGCATCTCCAAGCTGTCTCATTAGTCTTTGGGCTTCTCCTCAGGTCCCATAGTGCAAGTGGAACCAATTTCACATCACACTGTTCCAGAAAAAAAGTTCTTCTCGGGCTCTTCACTTGTGTCTAATTTGTTATCCAGCTTTTAGCATGCAACAAAATTCAAATAAAATCCAATTATTCCATAATTACCCTAAAAGAAGCCAATCAAAAAGCCCTATGAACAGATATTTAATATGCAGGTGCATAAATATGCTTTATGTTAAAGTACTATTTGATGTCCATTTTTAGGGATTACCATGGTTGTGTTTACAAACAAACAGAATGGAAATTAGATACTATGAAATTAACACGCTATACTCTTGGTATGCATGCTAATTTAATCAATTATGTGCATCAATTCTCAGTCATGGTCTTTAAAGTTTGGTTTTGGGAAACATTAATAACAAAGACATCATAAAAATTGATTAGCTTTCCCTTTCTGTTTAACAATGACAATCCTCTGCATAGAAACTGTGATTTTTTTTTTTTTTTATCATAGTATATACTTTTTATACAGTTATGTTGCTTAAATTGCATTTCAGTTTTATTTAGATATTGGACTTCATACTATCTTTCTTAGCAAAGGATGTTTTCTGTACCAGAGGCACCAACACCTCTACTTTTAAGTGTATTTTCTTCTGAACTTCAGAAATGTAATTAGCAAAGACATTGGCAACACCCTCAGCTTTTACTGCCCTCCTATCCTTTGAGAATCCTTAAAGTATCTTGTGACATAATTAGATTGAGCATAATGCACCCATCATATAAATTATGAGTGTCTAAAATTTGTTTAGAGGCCACTCCACTGAGTAACCTTGCAGAAAAATGTTTCTGAGTATATGTGCATCAGGAATACCATAAGGTATTTTGGCAGAGTGAAATTGTAAGTGCAGGAAGTTGTATTTAGTATGTTTGTCATTTTGTCTGCTAAGTGACCCATCACACAATGCAAAGATCCCTGCAAGTTTAGCAAAGGTTCCTCAGGAGGGAGGTGTACAAACCGCAGAGTGAGTGAATGTCACCTCCTCTACTATTTGCCTCTGGGACCTTTGTGGACGTAAGCTGAAACAAACATTTTGTTTCTCTGACCTTTTCTAATTTAAATTTTGATTTTGCACATGGCACACACTAGTGTGTATGAAAGTTTGTACAGGAGGAAATGAGCTTAGGGATTGTAGTGTTAAGAAGGGCATCTGGAAATGCTGAACAGTGATGTCATGAACTAGACCCCAATTAGACACTATGCACATTTCCCAGCGGATCAGTTTATTGATGATTGATTTTTTTTTTTTAATGGAATGATCAATACTATTTAACTTAATTGAACATTATTTTCATTGATTTTACTCCTTTATTTTAAGTTAAAATACACTGCAACTCCTAAAATTGTTAAATAACCAAAGATCACCAGGCGTTATTGCCTTTTTTGTATCGACATCATTCAAAATCATGTTCATTTACACATTTCTGAAATCTCCAGTATTGTTCTAGAACATAAAATCTTTTTTTTTAATTTTTTTTTTACCGACTACATTTCTTCCACAACGTTGAAGGTTCAGCACACTCCTTACAGGTTTTCATCATGTGCCAGACATTTTTTAAGCCAATTCCAGTCATTTAAAAATTCCTTAATTGTCCTTACTGTAATTCCTTGAGTACCTTGAGTACTTGATGCACAGCGCTAATTTGACTCTTCTTAAATGGTGACTTTGCTAAAATGTAATTGGCACAAAATATGGTTACATTTTTTATAAAAAATTTTAAATGATTTGTGTGCATCTTTTCATAGGCAGCCAGTGCCATGGACAAAATAACTGACAGTCAAGGGAGCCTCTTGCAATGCAGAGACACTTTAGATTGCACACTGCGGAGGTCACTGCAGTCATAGAGTTATATACATATATTTGTTTTCTACTTTAGTGATCGCTATCAGGGTGTAAAAGCAGTTTAGCTGAAGTTGTCTCAAAATTGCTTACAGGAGCAAGCAGCTTATTCCATTGATCCAAAGACAGCAGTTATCTTTTGAGAGGTTTTAGAATGTCTTATTGGCATATGTATTGGAAATAGTTCACTTGGCTCTAGAGTCAGGCATTTTCCATTTTCCCTGGTAAATTAAACCCACCATTACGAGCACAAGATGGCAGAAATGTATGACTCTATTATTACACTTACTACTACTACTACTACTAATAATAATAATAATGTTATTATTATATAATAACATGGTATATAATAACATATTATATGCTTCAATTTCTACAGTATTTCCATTTTAACAAGTTAATGATTATTAAATACAATACAAAAATATCTTGTTGGTTGTTCAGTAATATTCACATACATGGAATGTGTATGTACACTGTAAAAAATGTTCGTAATTTTAACCGTAAAATACCGTATAAATGCTACAGAATAAAACCGCATTTCACAAAACTTGGTATAACTGTAGAATTTACAGTGAAAAACTGTAATTAGTTTTACAGAGTAAGACCTTAAATTTAACAGTTAAAAACATGTGAAAAT
>JAQQZT010000033.1:27150588-27164338 GCA_030068275.1 Clarias platycephalus | reverse complement strand
CTATGAAATAACACATATGGAATTAGGTAATTATGTAACAACAACAACAACAACAACAACAGTCAGTTGTTATTTTAAGACACTGAGGTCAGTCATATTGTCAAGTACATTTACAAAACCCCTCAAGCACCACAATGAAAGACCATCCCAGGAAGACCATAACGTATCTCTGCTGCAGAGGAGAAGCTCATTTAGAGTTACCAGCCTCAAAAGTCACCAATTAAAAAACAGCACCTCAGATTAGAGCCGTTATGAAGGCTTTACAGAGAATAAATAAAGACCATTAATTAATTAATTAATGAAATGGTGCATTCAAGATCCCACACCAACACTGGCTGTGTTTGATTCAGCAGCCAAATACTGACTAGCACAACATGGATCAGCAAATCAGCAAATCAAAGGCATTTACATATCTTTTTATTAGTAGTATATTTTTATTGGTTTCAGATCACTGTACAAATGTCACACTCAGCAAACATGCAGGCATATACAATGTAATATAAAGGAGTAACCATGAAAAACCAAAGGGCAAGACAATCCAAAGACCCCCTCCACCTCACTCCCCCCTAAGGTTTTGGTGGATGTGGTTCCTAAAAGGGAACCACACCTACCAGAATAGATCGGATTTGCCAAATTAAGGAGGAAATTCAGTGAACAGTGCGAGACAGAAGTAAAGTCTAACTATGTTTTACAGTTTAACAAATATATACAGTAAGTGGAGACAAAGATTTTTTTTTAACCAGCATTTTCCAAAATATTTTACAGTTTTTATTACAGTCCCATAATATATGCATCAGTGTTACTGTTTCTGATGATGTTTGAAAAACGTCATCATTTGTCTACAGGCCTGCATCCCTCTCTCAAATATTTCTTAAAGGTTTAAAATAAGAGGTGGTTTCTAGTAACTTACATATCTTTTTAACTGGGAGACATTTTCATAATAATAAGTTATTCTATGAGTTATTCTCAGCCTACTCAGAACTCCATGGATATGCAGTGTATGACATTACCTTATGCATACAGACATTTTATTTTCGACACTTCTGTTACAGTTTTGCTGAGCAAGCATTAGTTATTTTCTTTTTTCATCTCTCTCTATCTATCTCTCTTAGTCTATCTCCCTTCGTCTCTGTACAAACTCACAGCTATTATAACAAAATTACAACTGTAAAAATTTCTCTCAGGAATAATTTTTCCATCAATCAGTTCATCAGAGCATAAAAAAAAGAAACACTGATAATTTGGCATTGTTTTCATCAGTTAGTGCATTATTACTATTATTATTATTATTATTATTATTATTATTAGTTGTATCATATTGATAATACTACTACTATTACTACTACTGTATACAGTACTAGTAATAGTAGTAGTATTATCAATTGGTTAGTAGAAGCATTGTAAAACGTGCAATTACAAACACAATACATAATACATGATAGAAAAAAAAAACCTCTACAGTAACTGTTTCAGAAATTGTTCTAAGTCTTCTGTGTGGTCAAAAATAAGCAAATATTGAAAGAGTGGAATTGACTTCATGTTGCCATGTTTCTCCATATTACATAGTGTTCAAACCGAAGCCTTTCACAGATATCTTACAAAAAAATTATAATTATTATTATAAGAATTAGGCAGTTTGTGGCATGCTTTTCCTTTACACATTGCTACACACAAATTGCTAACAGTTTTAGAACCAAACTTAAATTTAGCTGGTTTTGAATGTGAATTGTTTTGTAGAGATGCATGGTTTTGCCAATTTTTAGGGGGGGAAAACAAGGAAAATGATTATACATTTGGCGCTATAGAGCACTGTTGTGCAAACCGTGTGAAGAAACAGGAACTCTATACTGTAGTGACAGGCTATTTAAAAAGTGTCATAAATATTGTACAGTAAAAAGCAAACATTCTGTTGCTTTATTATACACTACATGTTTTGAAAAAAGCTGTCATAATTAACAAATTTTTTCAGGATATTTCTGACACATTACAATGTTACATTTCTCACCTTTACTCTCCCAGAAACATTTAGCATTCATCTAGAGAATGATCTGCTGCCCTCACTGACATGCAGATGATTCTTTAAACACGGTACCTGATCAACTAGCAAGCGGCGCACATAATTTTGAAATTTTCTTCCCAACAGCGTATAAAACACAGGGTTGATACAGAAGTATAAATTAGCAATGCTGTGAGTGACATACTGCGGATAGACAAGACTGTAATCACAAGGGCCTCTGTTATAATTTTCATTCATCAGTAATATGACATTGTATGGGGTCCAGCACATGAAAAATAGAACCACAATGGTAAAGATCAGCTTCAGGGGTCTTTGTTTGCTCCTCATTCGAGTTGAGAGAACTCTCAAGCCGATCCTGATGTAGCAATACAAGAAAACAACTAAAGGGAAGATGAAAAACAGTGCAACTTGGGAATTAGTGCCCATTATCCTATATTGAGGGTCAGATATGTCAGTACACATTAATCCCTGAACAATGTCTTGTGTTATCCCATGATTGAGGAAGGTTTCCAGACTAGTGAGGCCACAAACAATCCACACAACAGTGGCTGAGATGTATGCATAGCAGCTCTGCCTCCACTTTGCAGCAGCGACGGCATGGACCACTGCCAGGTAACGGTCAAAAGTCATGAGAGTGAGGAAGAAGACGGAACTGTAGAAGCCAAGGTGGTAGGTGCCGTTCATCAGCTTGCATCCGGCCTCACCAAACAACCACTCCGAGTAATAGTACACGGCTTGGAATGGGAGGCCAAGGGTAAAAACCAGATCAGAAGCCACCAGGTTAATAAGGAATATATTAGTGACTGTGTTGAGCTTTTCAAACTTGAATAGGATATATAGAACCAATCCGTTGCCCAGCACACTGATAATGAATGTGATGATGTAGAATGGTGGCAATAAATGTGTACTAAAATTAGTTATTTCTGTCATTTCACATGGCGGCAGAAAAGTCATTGAGGAATTGCCATCGTCGTAGTCAAACATGGTTGATGTTTCAAAGTTGTCCATATTGCATGAAACCTGTTATGAATAGCAACAGCTAAAGTGATGTAAAGTTATTATATTAATAGCATCAAATCAGATGTAAGATCATTTAAAAATAAATTACACTTACCAGTTAAAGATGATTCTGTCTGATAAGCTGCCTTTGTTACACAAAACAAGGCCGCTTTTGGATAAAGAACTAGACCAACTAAAGCTTGGTGAGTATCAAGCTAACTAGAACTATGCTGCATATACTGTAGGTGCGTGTGTGTGTATGCGTGTGCATGTGTGTGGGATAATTTTGACTCAGTCCATGCATCATCGGCTGTTTCCTCAAAAATATTTCATAAGTATTACCCTAAACTACTACTAACACTTTAAATATGTATTGATTGCACAACACATGTGCAGTAATTTATTTGAGAAACCTTAAATCTTACAAAAGACATACACACTTAACAGAACAAAAAATTTTATCAACTCAGATAAGGCAAGAATGCATGACGAAGAGGAAAATAAATACAGCTCTTGATGAAAACATTTAGTTTGATCAGCCTAGAACCATAAAAAAAAAAAAAGGGTTCTTTGATAGTTTAAAAGTTCATAGCTTACTAAAATATTAAATTTGAGATTAAATAGAAAATTCTTAGTGAAGAGAATTTAAGAATGTTTAAGGTTTCCTCCAAGGAAAAAAAATCTAAATAACCCTTTAGGTACTGCATGGATTTTTCTTTTTTTCTTCTACAATTTTATAATCTGTAAACTAAGCAAAACAATGTGTATTTGTTCTTCAGTCACTGATTCAAGAGAATAAGAATACATGAAATAAATTACATTTGTCAACATTTTAATACATTTTGAATAAAACTGAACTAGGACACAACTTAAATGAATAATGAAGACATTTAAACATAAGCAGCAATTTGAATACATTATTATTTTATAAAATGATTAAATACTCCTATTATGATGCATATCTGTTTGTCTTGTATAATAAATGTTTACTTGGAGGTAGCTTCATTTGGGCAGTGCAAGTGTGTACCAGATTCTTGATATTTGTTTTTTAACAAGTCAATTTTATGCTTAAAGTACAGTGACACTTCAGTCAAGTCATCATGTGTTACACTTGAGGTTATTACGTGAGTGACCACAAAATGGTGTCTCCATTTGTGACATATATAAATAATGCTCTCCATATCAGTCAGCAATATACAGTAAGTTCTGCTCTAAAGTTCTCTGCATGCCACTGTCCATACAGTATTACTACATGTAAAAGGCCATTCATCTAGAATTGGTTTCAGTCAGTTATAATTGCTCTCCTAAATGCCATTACATAAAGAAATTGCACTGTCCAGATTCATGGAGATACTGGAGATACTTTTCATCTATAGTCTGTGTGTGAGAAGGTGTGCATGTGTGTGTCAAAAGTTTGGGCCTTTGCTGTAGTGTTGTTCCCTGAGGTTGTAGGCCTGGTAGCAGATGGACATGTCGCATACTCCAGCTGGCCCTGGGGCACCGCGCTTGCCTGGAAGACCTGGAGATCCAGATTTGCCTGGTGGTCCTGAAGGTCCAGGTAATCCAATTCCATCAATACCATGCATACCCTGGATCCCTGTTGTTGCAAGAACCAAATGAAACAGGACTGAATAAAGTAATATACTACTAATACAGCTAATATTTTGTTGAGTATGCATTTATTTTAGGTTCATGGGGGTTCAAGTATAATTAACCATCATCGTACTGTAAATTAAATTCTCATCTGCAAGTGCACATATTCTGAAAGAATATACAGAATTTTGGTAGTACTGTACGTATGGCATCAAGGGAGTATTGGCAAGCTATTTAGTATGGTAGTATGCAGTTTTGGATGTGAATACATTGTCTGCATCTTTAAAGATACAATATAAATAATTTCTGTCATTTTCCTAATATTACAGAAATGTTGGGGAAAAAAAACTCATTGTGCATGTAAATTTTACTGAAGAGTGTCCACTATTAATTGTTGCTTTTCCCATGGTTGTAAATGAACACATCTGTGCTGTGGGAGGAGCAGTGTGAGAGAGGATGTGATATGTGAAATATAGGCCAAAGTTTTGCTAATGTTTCCACCTGCAGAGAATCCTTCTTATGTCCAGTTAGCTAGCTAAAAAAAGAGGGGGAAAAATAGATGTGTGTAGTCTAGTACATAGGACCACTATAACAGTCATAACTGAATAGTGGTGATAAATTGTCAGTTTATTATGACCAATCTAGAATAAAAATAAATGCAATACTTGTAGTTGTTGTGGTGGATGTTTTTGCTCTTGTGGTGTAGTGGCATATATACACACACACACATACATATACACATAACTATACACACACATACTGTACACATACAGTAACTATACACACACATACTGTACACACCGATCAACACATTATGCCCAGTCTTATGTAGGTTCCCCTCAGGACATGACTCTACAAGACCTCTGGGGTGTGCTGTGGTGTCTGGCACCAGGACATGAGCAGCGGATCTTGTCTTGCACATCCCATGAGTTCTTGTTTCGATTGATATATGGGGATGTTGTAGGCTGAATTAGCAGCCTTGGTCTCATTGCCTGCCAGAACCCGGGCGTGGCATGCTGTGGTGCACTGTGTGTTCTAGTGGCTTTCTCTTGTGGCCAGCATTGATGTGTTTTGGCTGGTTGTGCTGCATTGGCTTTTCTGGTGGTGTGTGTGTGTGTACTATACATAATAACCCATAACATATGTATATATAAAATCACCCATAATATGTGTGTGTGTGTGTGTGTGTGTGTGTGTGTGTGTGTGTGTGTGTGTGTGTGTGTGTGTGTGTGTGTGTGTGTATCTTGGATCCTGTAGCTTTAACATACCTGTCCTCTATTGATTGTTGCTTTTAAGATGACTAAATTTTAGAGCCAGGCATGTTAAAAATAAATTATCCATGGTGGTGCATCACAGAACCAGACTTTCATGCTGCTGCTGTAATACATTGCAACCAAAATGGCAAGAATAATTGTCATTTTGTGGTTTTAAACAGGCATATTGCTAAGCTTGTTAAGTATAAACCCATTTACTCTGTTCTTTGATTGTTACTTTTTTCATGGTTGTAAATGAACACATCTGTGCTGTGGGTGGAGTAGTCTGAGCGAGGATGTGATATGTGAAATATAGGCCAAAATTCTGCTAATGTTCCCACCTGCAGAGAATCCTTCTTATCATATATGAAAGGCTTTTTGTCTTGCCCTGTCCTACTTCTAGAACCTCACTACTTCAATATTATTATGCTGCCCTAAATAGGATTGGTTACCTAAAAATATTACATGCATAATACATCTAAAGGCTAACTAAATACAATATTATCAAAAGGTTTGATTAATTAATACAGTATATACTGTATATTTGAATAAGTTCCTCTTTCACAAAGAGATGAAGAACTATGTGAAAGAAACCCTATAATGACAATTTGATTAAGAAAGTTTTTTTTTATTATTATTATTATTATTAGTTTTGTTGGACGTGAGCAGATCACTGCCTGCATTAAGACGAAAATGCAGACAATCACGTTTACATGCAGTATTTGCAACATCCAGACACACTAGCACCATGATCGTCAACATCAGCTGAGCCAAGCTTTTACCTCTTTCTCCAGGGGGTCCTTGTTGTCCTGGTCTGCCTTCCCCTTTGTTGCCCTTAATACCCCTTGTTCCCATGTCCCCTAGGGAAGGTTACACACAGGATATGCAAATACAGTACTCATTATGCGACCTCATTCTTTCTCAACCCTATTTGTTAGAGAATTAGTAATCCTCTGATACCTTTGACCCCTGGGAGCCCCTGTAAGCCAGGTGACCCTGGGTAACCCTGAGAGCCTGTCCTGCCTGGATATCCCTGCAGCCCAGTGGAGCCTTTAGGACCCTGAGGTCCAGGTGGACCTGGAGGTCCTTTCACCGTCTCACAGGGCTCACAGCTCCGAGGTATCATCATCTGCATCAGCTGGGAGAGCTCCTCTGAGGGACATGAGTGTACAAAGTAGAATCCTGAACAAAATGTTCAATGTCCGCTGATTGCTCATAGCAATCACAATTACACTTGTTCAAACAACAAACACACGATTTTAGCAGATTGTACAATAAACACATTGAGGTTTCACTTAACATGAATTTTTATAATTGCTAAAAAGTATAATTTACTACTACAGTAAGTTCACATTTTCAAAGCTCTTTAATGTACAGTATGTAAACATCTCAATCTCCAACAAACCATTGACCATTGCCTTTAGATATGTGTGTTTCTGAGTTAAGAAACGATACCCTCTGATCCACATACAGGATCCAAAATGTACAACCAAAAAAAAAAAAAAAAAGACAAATCACAAAACAAATAATAATTTGCTTTGTTTTTAGATTTATTCTAAATAGTGGATCAGCATTAATGGCACCAGTTGTTAATGATTCTGAGGTGATTAGTTGATTGAGCTGTGATAGGCAAAGTATACTTGTTAAAAGTATTGTAGAGTTGAAAATTTGGTGCAATACGCCAATTCTGGGATTTGTTTGCAGTGTTCGGATCATTGTGAAATCTTTAAGGCATTAAATAAACTATGTATTATGACAAATACTGTAGGTGGGTGAAAAGTTTAGAAAAAAAACAAAGTTTTTTTTCTTATAGGGAAATGCTAGTGAAGACTAAATGAAAAAAAAAAAAACCTGTAACACTCATTAGCTTGTTTTGCTATTCTATTGATTAGGCACAGTTATCACCATCCTTCTTCAGGTTGCAATACAGTACCAACAGCAGTACTGCACACACTAATGTTATTAAACCTACAGCTGTCCAGCCTTCTCTTGTGCAATGTGTAGGTAGGTGAGTTACTTACGTCTTAATACATCTCCACAAAGCTTTTTTAAGTGTTCATCAGAAGCAGACTTCCCCTGAAAGTCAGATTGAGCATTTGATCAAACTTGAGGCATCATTTCCAGTGTTTTATTTGGAATTCCTGTTGCATAACTGAGATCTTGTTTATAAGCTTACTCAATGATTTTAACACATTACTCTAGAAACAGGAACTACTATCTTATATAAAATACCTTAAAAAACGGAAGAAGGGTTGGACTCATTTCTACAAAACAACTTTATTTTCATAGTCTACTTTGTTAATAATAAAGTTTTGGTTATATGTCTGTTCAACAGTCAATAATCACTTTATCCTGATCAGGGTCCTGCACCCTACACTCTGCATGGCACGCCTGACCTATTTATATAGTATTTGGGCAACATTACAAGTCAGAAGCAAAATCATATTTGGAGAAGCATACTATCAGAAGACTTACAGGTTTGCCAGGAATTCCTGGAAGACCAGGGTGCCCTGGTGACCCATCCTGTCCTGGAGAACCTCGTGGTCCAACTACTCCTATATGTCCTATGTCTCCTTGCTTTCCATCAGGGCCTCTAATTCCAGGATCTCCTGGAGAACCTTTCTAGAAGAGAAGGAAAAGTATTTTGTGTTACAATAATAGAATAGAATGTATTCTGATGTTTTGTCAGGGTGATGTATTTGTCAGCATTTTATATTTTGTATACTTTCATAATGTATATTCTAACATGGACCAATATACTCAAAAAGCCTTAATACACTGTTCCATAATTATGCTTGACAATAAAAAGGGGACTATATATTATATTTATTTTTTACTTCCAGTGAGTTTGCATTTTCTTTTACTTACTGGACCAAAAACAACTACTGTACACAAATACACAAAAAACATTTATTATTATTATTATTATTATTATTATTATTATTATTAAGTATTTTAAGGAAATCTATATCTGACATTCAAATGTACTGTATGAACCATTAATAAAAAAGTAATACTACTATACATGTACATACAGTATGTTCTTGAAAAACGCCATACACTAACTGTCATCTTTGCATGCAATGCACAATCCTCTTTCATGCCTCATTCTGCACTTGTCTAAAGGTGTGTAGTTGGTTAAACACATTTCCCTCTCCAATCTCCAAACTCCTCACAGCTTGTTTAGCTCCAGGTCAGGTGACTGGACAAGCAGTTTCATACAACATTCCCTCCATCCTTTCCAAATAGCTTTGTCACAGCATTTAATTTCAAACACTCAAACATAGAAAAAAAATTCCTACATTTATTCTGCATTTTTTTCTTGCAATGTCACTGTAAGTGATGGAATAGCACTAGTGGCTTCAGTGCCCTCTGTGCACCCTGCACTACAGCTGAAGCTCACTCAGCCTAATGCCTGTCAAGCTGTCAGATATAAACACCCCCATGGACATGACTATCACTCCTCTAGCTCTCGTGTTCCTTCGGCGGAAGGAGGCAATGTTGTTTCCTGTGTAAAAACAAAGTTGAACAGATTAAAATGCGATTTGTGAGTCTAATTTTACAAACCTCTCCTTTGCTTCCCCGGAGTCCAGCTTCACCCTTGTAATAGAAGACAAACAGAGAAAAAAAATGCATCTGTTAACAAATCTTGCATTAATGTAAAAGAGAAAAAGACAGAATTTGAGTTTTCAATGAGACTGAAGAGGAGGAAAAGAGAGAATGAGGTGAAGGTTATGCAACGAAGAAACCATTTTCAAAACCATTTTGAATAGATAAAAGTGGTGTTTTTCTAATGATGCAAATGAAAGCTACGTATTGATTATTTGTCACAAAGATAGGTCTTGTATCTTCTGCACCTACACAGTATGTTTAAGGCCACCATATCTACAATTTCTGTTTCAGTCGTGAACTAAAAAGGTTAGAATTAATAACTTGCATATTTTAATAATAGCTAACATACAGTAAAAAGTTTTTTTTTTTTTTTTTTCATTTCGAATGAACAAAGTCCATCTCTCTGACTTAATCATAAAATAAACAAGCTAAAGCAATGAACTATAACTAGATGATGGATCTTATCCTGTTTCCATCAGTGTCCAAGTGACATGCATTGTGCTGGCCCCTAGTGGGAAGAAAAAGCATGCACTCTCACCGGTGGCCCAGGCACACCAGGTGTTCCCTCACTTCCTCTTTCACCCTGAAAGATAATGAAAAGGTGTATCTGTCAGGGGGTCTCAGATATTAAAAGGGTATCATCAGCATTTAATAATAAAAAAGCAGCCTGGGGCTAAGATCAACATTTGGGAGCACATGCTGTGACATACAGTGCAGATTTAAGCTGGTGCCAATAACACAGATCGTATCACATGAAACTGCTACAAATCATCCCACTGCAGCCATAGTTTATTAGTATTGTATATTTTAATATCAATCTGAGATAGCCGCTAGATTCATAAATGGTACTTCGCTTTGGCTGGCAAAAATATATCAAATGAAACAAAATGGCTCTACCTGAGCACCGTTTGAACCAGGTTCTCCCATATCCCCCTGTGAAACAGAATTAAGTTACAATGGTACGTCATGGGACACTTTGTCATTTTGAATTTTAGGACAGGCTGTACAGTACATACAGTATAATCACTGAACTGTAAATACTAAAGCACAGATGATGCAGAATAACTACTGAACCTTCAACTCAGAGCTCTGACAATTTCTCTTTTTTTGTCATGGCTTACCTTATGTCCTTTAAATCCAGGAACACCAACAGCACCTTGTAATCCTGGAAAACCTGATTCTCCCTTTAAGCCCTGTCAAAGTATAAACATACCTGAATGAGCTTGAGGACACAAAAAAGTTTATCTTGTACATTTAGGGTAAGTTAAGACTAAATATTTAGAATAATTACAGTGAAATGATAAAATCAATCTTTCAATTGAACACAAACTATGTCCGTTAAGCAAGAACCAGAATGCAATCAAATAATATTATAAGGCAACGCAATTAGAGGAAAGTCACAAACATATTGTAGCTATTTATGGAGAATTTTGTCATGTTTTGGTAACACTTGCCAGCACTATTAAATAACTCAAAATGGGATAAATGAGTATGACTAACAGGCATATACTGTAATGTGTCACTTACAGGGTAATTTCTCAGTAAATAATGTTAAAATCATACAGTAGTAGTACTGTACATTTTGAACTAAGTAATTATTATAATTATCCTGCTGGAGTACTCATTAAGCACCTACAGTCATGTGTACCCCCTCTGTTAATTCTATGTGTTTTTGTGTACAAACATATCTAAAAAATCATCTGCTCATATTGGGTAAGTATTAGGCAAATATAACCTCAGACAAACAACAATAACTTTTTTTCACCGTGGCATTATTTATTTAACAAACATGAAGCCAAAAAGAAAATAAAAAATGAAACATTTAGAAAAACATGTACCCCCTTACTGGTTCCACAGGATTTAAGAGGGTAAGTTGCAGCCAGGTGTTGCTAATCATCGGTCATTTATTAATTGATCATAACCTGGTGTACAGACTTCTATAAAAGCAGAAGTTTTGTCAGTTCGCTGGTCTGGAGCATTCGGTTGTGTGTGTTATCACAACGCCAAGAGTGAAAGACAAGAGAAGCAATTGTTGCTGCACATAAATCTGAAAAGGGTTATAAAACCATTTCCAAATGATTTGGAGTTCAATGTCAACAGTCAGGAAGATTATTCACAAGTGGACAGCATTCAAGATAGTTGTGAATTTTCCCAGGAGTGGATGCTCCAGCACATTCACCACAAGGTCAGACCAAGCAATGCTCAAAGAAATAAAAAAAATTAAAATAAAAGAAGTGCTGCATCTGACCATACGGGCCTCACGGAGTGTGAGTGAATGTTAAAGTCCATCACAACATAATTAGAAGAAGACTGAACAGTACAGTTTGTTTGAAAGACTGCTAGAAGCAACCCTCATTTGTCTTAAAAGGTACATTAAAGCACGACTAAGGTTCAAAAAACTGCATCTGAACAAACCACAAGACTTCTGGAACAATGTCCTATGGACAAATGAGACCAAAGTGGAGTTGTTTGCAGCAGAAACATCATACCCATTGTTAAGCATGGTGTGGAGCTGTGATGATTTGGGCTTATTTTGCAGCTACAAGACCATGGCACCTTATAGTCATTGAGTCGCCCATGAACTGCTCTGTATACCAGAGTATTCTAGAAGCTACTGTGAGGCCATCTGTCTGACAGCTAAAGCTTGCGTGAAATTGGATCATACAACAAGACAATTCAACAACAATCCAAAGCACACCAGTAAATCTACATCAGAATGGTTAAAAAATAAGAAATCATGGTTTCGGAATGGCCTAGTCAAAGTCCAGACCTCAACTCAATTGAAATGCTGTGGTTGGATCTTAATAGAGCATAAGTGGATGCCCAGAAACCTCAATGAACTGTTGTATAGAAGTAAACCCCAAAGTCACCACAACAACGCGAGAGTCTGATAACATCATACAGTAAACAAGTACTTTGAGTTATCACTGCTTAAGGTGGATCTACAAGCTACTGAATGATGTAGCATGGAGGTGGGGGGTACTTCTGGGTTTTTTTTTTTTTTTTTTGCTTTATTGTTATTAAGTAAATAATGGCACAGTGAAAAAAAAGTATAGGTATTTATTTGTCTGAGGTTGCATTTGTCCAATACTGAGACCTGCTACGGACAGACTTTTATTATATAACATTATTTTTTTTTATTATATAACATATTATTTTATAACATTAAATTAAAAGAAGTGTTACTAACTTTTCAATATAACGGTATGAGTTATTAAACATTACTGTGAAGTTTTACTCATATTTCTAGACATGCGCACAGGGTAAACTACTGTATAATACATGGCATATGTTGTGTTAATACTGGCCACCACTGTAATTACCAAGTGATAGGTAGCACAGTTTTCTTAATTTTACCCTTCGTTTGCATTTCCTAGCCCTGAAATCAGTAAATGTGTTATTTAATAATAAGTAGTTAAGATATGAAGGAAAAAGTGCTTTTTTTAACCAGAGGGGAAAAGCAAAACGCTTCTTAATATGTTAATATTTTCATTGCAGTAATCCATCTCACAGGCACCAGAAAGCTCTTAAAATGACAAACTACTCTGATAAAACGGTTAATTCAAAGAAGTCTGAATATGTTAAATCCTACCTTTTGGCCTGGCACACCCGGGCGCCCAGGTAATCCCTGTTGTCCTGCACTTCCCTATACATGTAGACAGGAATTAACAAACCGAACAATCACACACATACAGTATAACCTTGTCATGCATTGTACATGATGGTTACAATGTCCAATGTCAGGCATTTGTTAGTGATCTGTTTAGTGAAAATAAAATTTATGGTAGAAAATACTGTACATGTCATTTCCAATTAATTAGTCCCACTGGAGACAACCAGTGTATTTGCATAGCTGCTGAAGGTGATTTTAATGCCAAACTAACCTTAGGGCCGATTTGTCCATCTGCTCCAGAGGACCCCGGTGGGCCCTGAATGCCCTAAGATGTTGAAGCAGAAAAGTCAGTTAAATATTTTGTAACTACTGTGGCCCACAGTGTGGTAGAAGAAGACATGCTCTGCTGACTTCATGCATTACAAGATGGCCATTGTTACTGAATTCAATTATGGCTGAGGCTAAAATGTGGATTATTATATGCTTCTTTGTTTTTTTTGTTTTTTAAATAATGCATTTCCTGAAGGTGAAGCAAAAACATACAGAGTTTGAAAATCTTATCAAATATTATGTTTTCTGGCACTACAAATTACAAACCGGATTCCAAAAAAGTTGGGACACTAAACAAATTGTGAATAAAAACTGAATGCAATGATGTGGAGA
>JAQQZT010000033.1:27115407-27132341 GCA_030068275.1 Clarias platycephalus | reverse complement strand
TGTGTGTGTGTGTGTGTGTGTGTGTGTGTGTGTGTGTGTGTGTGTGTGTGTGTGTGTGTGTGTGTGTGTGTTTTGGGTCAGCCTTACTCCTTGGCTATAAAGCTTCAGCAGGAAAACCAAGATGCCACATGAAAGCAAAATAGTCTTAAATGGTCTAGTTATCAAACGCCTCTGTTTTACATCCAGATTCTGAGGTTTTATGGACTTTTAATTGTCCCACAATTTCTAAAAAAAAATTTAAAAAAAAGGACGTGTCCACCCAGCATTCACAGCTGAAGGTTATCTGATCACACACTTTTATTTCTCGCCACTAGTAGCTCCAGTGAAATAAACCATGCCACAGCAAAATTCTGCAAAAAAAAGTGGGTTTCTGCTATAGTATGGCTGCATTCTGAGATCACGTCAGGGATACAGTGACTCAATGAACTGAAAGAAAAGCATATACAACATTAAAAATATAGAGAGTCAGTAATCTCTAGAACAAGATTTCTCCTTGGGATATTAGGGAATCCTCTCCTGATGACAACAAATAAAACTTCCAGTAACTCTGCAGAACTAGAACAAGTGATTTGGGGAAAGACTTCCTGCCAGTGGGTGGATTAGCATCACTAAACAGCCCTTAGGTGTGAATGCATGTGTACACAGAGCATCTAGCACAGCAGAGTATCTGACTCAGTTTGCCTATGGCTCTGCATCCACCAATATAAAAAAGGTTACTATATGAATTAATGAGTGCCTCAATAGCTAAAAGTAGAAGAAAGCCATGACAAGTATGCAGACGTTTGCATAATGCATGAATCAACACAACACAAACCAGCCACAAAATGAACACCTTAGCATTGATCATTAATTATATACCAGTAAACTGGTGACAACGTCATGGGCACCCAAGGCTCACTCAAGCCCACTGGGACCAAGAACCAGGGCAAGTCAACAAAGCACAAATCACTACATCAAGTCAATGCTGTCATAATAGTAAGGCAGCCTGCCGCACATGAGGCGCAGCATACAAAGAGCCCGAGACTGCTGACCTGGCCTCCAAAGGCCCAGATCTCAAACTGTTCACGCACCAGGGGGACACAATTGATAAACAAGTCTGATCCACACATAACACTGCCCATATAGGCTTGTCCGGCTCGCACTTGGCATGATCTCTTCTTACCCTGATGCACCTCTGACTTTGTATCAGGTAAATCTGTACTTGGATCTGGATCTAAATCTGATCAGACTGCATGACCTTTTTCCATTGCTCCACTGTCCATTCTTTCTGGCTTCTTTGCTCTTTTTATGGTGTTAATGACAATTTGTCATGCTGCCTTTTCAAATTTTGAGGCGATCATGCAACGTTAGCTTGTATTCATGCTCCGTTTTCTTCACGTGTTGTTTTGTCCGTTAAACTTTGTGCTGATTCCTACTTCCTCGTTAAGACCAAATTGCGGAGCTTATTTCCAACTCACAGTGCTGAGACAAGGTTAGTATGCCTGAGGGCCTACACAAAGCAACACAGAGCGCAAGTCTTTATAAAAATGCTAGTTAGGAGTGGGAGCTAATATTTGTATTTATGTTTAGTTAGTTGTGATGGTTATTGGGCATTCTTTGCCCAAGATATTTTTTTGTTTCTTTTATTAGATTAGATTTAGTGGAGATGACTTCTCAATTAAAGTTTGCTAACATTAATTTTATGTTTCAAGTTTGCTTCATTACTTTTATTGTAAGGGTACAGTAAAATTATTCAGCTATATTAGGACATGACAATGTTGGAATTACATAAATGTAGAGAGAGGTTGAACAAGACAAAGTCCTGCCTGTTGTGATGAACAATGAAATTGAACAATGTAGCAATTAAATTAAACCAAGAGTGAAAGAAATATAGACTTAATACAAAATCAAAGAGTGAAACATTTTTACATTGTAGAAATGTAACAAACCCATAGAGGGAGAGAAAGAGAGTTACATTTTGTGAGAAAGTTACTAAAAATAAGAAATCCAATTGTGCATTTTGTAAAAAGATAAAAGGTAAAAAGTTCAAGATAAGAGTTGACTTCATAGCAAGTACTTGTAACAAAATATAACTTTCAGTCTTTATCTTTATCTCTTTTTTTTTTTTATCAATGCTGTTAAAAAGACCAAGATAGAAAGATAACGGAGGTTAGTAAAAGTAAAACATACTCCATAGGAAGAGGGCAGAAAGATGTGAGATACTGTATAAAGATAGTATGTAATGTGGGTACAGGATAAAGAGATAAAGAGAGGGGGATGCAGTGGAAAATGCAGAGGTATGAAAACACACAGAAGGATTACATTATCAGTATATGGTGGTTAAGGCAAGGCTGGGTGAGTAAAGCATAAAATTTCAGTTATAAGAAACCTCATATGGGTACAGTTGGTATTCCCAGTGCATTTACTGCTGTTATTATATAAGATGACTCTGAACTACCAGCGCACAGTTTAATGCCTCCCAAGGACATAAAGGACACTTAAGTGTTCACATACTGTATGGTAAGTAAGTTCTCTTATTAATATTGCAATTTTAAAAGTGCATTGTGCTCCCTTTTGTATAGAGTTAAATTAAAGTTCCCTAAAGGAAATTGCACAAACGGCTTCTGGCCTGTCACAGACAAAATAGTGATTTGAAATACATTTTTGATTGCTGGGTACGTTATTTGTAAAATATGGACATGAATTAAAAGACCAGGGTTGGGTATGCAGCATTCAATCATGTTACTACTTTCAGACACACATGTTAAAACACACATGAACACCCACATCCACTCACGCTACATACCAAATGTGCGTTAAAATGAGGAGGCAACTGATCTCAATTTTAAGTGATTACTAAATGGCAACTATATACCTTTCTGACAGGTGTGATGAATGATCACTTCCCAAGTTCCCTTTGGTAAATATAGGTCTCATTTTTTACTATAATCCATATGCATTGTATGAACATCATGTGAACAGATGACATTTAGATGTGTTTGCTACTTATGCTCTGTAAAGCCTTCATAACGGCTCGAAACTGGTAATCTTTTAGGCTGGCAACTCTAAATTAACTTCTCTACAGCAAAAATCTCCAATTAACAGTACCTCAGATTAGAGGCTTTACAGAGCATAAGTAGCAGACAAATCTTAAGATCAAATGTTCAAAGGAGATTATTGCGTATTTTGGATGCTTTCAGCATTGTTTTACAATGTAGAAAGAAATAAAAATCAGGTACAGTAAGACCAATGAATTAGAAGGTGTGTCCAAACATTTGGCTGGAAGTGCATGTGTTTGTGTGTTATATTATACACAGTATATACAGAGTCAGCCAAAAAAAATTATACACACTTCAGGAAAAGAAAAATAGTATGATGTATATTATATTCATATAATATTAATAATATTGTTATATTATTATCATATATTGTATCCATTAGCAATCTCTATAGTCCAACTAGGGACTGCTTAGGCCAATGGTGACCATTGTATTTATTCCCATCTTGTACAACCATATGTATACAGTATACACATACATACACACATACAGTACATAAACACACACACTGTCACACCGAGAGACTCTCCATCACTTTAATGACAGGAAGAGCACTTAACTCAATCAAGCAATGCTTCTAAATACAAGACGACCATATAATCAGATGACAGAAGTTATGAAATCAAATCTAAAATAATACTATGATCCAAAAAAAAAACTTTTGCACATTTTACACATGAAAGCAAATCCCTTAGATCTGGCTAATTTTACAGCTGTAGTCAATTAGTAAGAAAAATACATCCTTAACTTGGGTAGACATTTTATTAGACCAGAACGGCACCCACACAGTAAATCTATGTTGAACTGCAGTGAGCCTTGTTTGATGCTAATGACTGTGAAATTACTACCCCAGGGGTCTAAAAACAGATACATGGTAAATTTGATTCTCTACAAAATCTAGTTTTGTCTGCTATCTTCATTCACATACATCACACTGACAAAGTTGACATTTTATCAACATTTGATATTTTTTATTTCAGTTGTTAACTCCTTTTAAAACAGACTGACCTTTGGTCCAGCTGGGCCAACTGGTCCTTGACTACCAGGGAGCCCTGGTTCCCCCTGTGTGTGTGTGTGTGTGGGAAAAGGAAAAAAAAAAAAAAAAGAACTAAGATATGCAAATGCAATAACAACTTGCTATGAAATGAACCATATGAAGCACAATTACTCGACTACTCTTTGCTATTAAGATACTAAATCAGGAGGAAGGGGATTAGGATGGAATGGAATTATATGGAACTATATTACTCTCGCGCACACATACAGTACTGTGCACTTTCAGTCCAAATCAATACACAGGCAGTCTAGGTTATTCAGCTTTTTATTTTCCAAGAGTTTGGAAAGTGTGTAAACATTTGTGGCTATTGTGATGAGTTAAACATGTTAGTGAACATTAAAAAATGAGCTTTATATACAGTATGAACCTGACCCAGTCCTGCTTTACCTGGCACAATCTATCCTGAGCCATGTGTAGAACTTTTTGGTTATAAAGTGAACACATTGTTACTTTCATGGCAGCTGGAATACATACAGTACTCCAGATGTAATGACAGCAAAACATTGCAAACATCATTAACACACCATATATTCCAATTTTTTCAGGATTTAAAGATTTAAAGATTTAGTCTTTTAAATGTATTTCATATAAAGCTCATCCAAATTTCTGTCATTCTAAACTATTTAAAATTCAGCATTTCATGTTTTTATGATGATCACAGTGTCACTATATTTATTATGTACGTATAATAGTTTATGTCCTAACTAAAGTTTTTTTTATCCCAAACTAGTGGCAGGGGTAGCTCAGTGGTTAAGACATTGGACTTATGACTGGAAGATACCAGGTTCAAACCCAACCAGCACTAAACTGCTACTGTTGGGCCCTTAGGCAAGGCCCTTAATGCTCAACAAGCAGCTTTACTTCTGTACAGAGTTTGTCTACTTTTATCACTTTTTGTCACATTTCTGCACACAGAATCACAGCATTTATTAGTTATGTTATACCAATACAGGCATGCTTACCTTTGGCCCTGGCTCACCAGGGGGTCCTTGATCACCTTTGTCACCCTGAGGTTGCTGTTGACAAGATGGTAAATGATTTAATTTTAAATTAGTTCATTATTTTAATATTTTGTTTATTTGTTTGATAGAATAAAGCAGTAAAAACAGTATATTAATGCTCAATTCTTTCCATTAGGTATACTGAATGAATGAATGAATTATCCTTTATTGTCCATATAGCATTTAATGTGTTCCATAGTGTTCTTTCTTCCCATCATTCTTAATGGACACTTTTTTGACCAAATAAAACAAAACATTCATCTCCTCTCCTTGTTTTTGGAAGAGGTGTTCTGCTTTTTTTTCCCTTCCCGGCAGGACATGTTTCCTTAAGTTCAGACCAAAATGGCAAAATGTTAAATACTAGAAAGTTACCATAGTGCTGTGGCAAAAGTACCAGTCTAGATTTTAAGGTTCTGAAAAAGAGCTTACCTTTGGTCCGTGTGGCCCTTGTTTTCCAGGCAGGCCTTGCTGTCCTCTCTCACCCTGAACACAAAAAACAAGTGAGGTGTCACACTCTGGAAGCAGGAAAATAGCATTCACACTGCCACAAAATAGCATTCACACTGCCACAAGATTAACTTGTCTTAAAGTCCTCCTTTCTCTAACAGTGATTTATAACACTAAGACCAAAGTGTACACAAATCCTGATGTTGAATTAACATGCAATGTTTATATAGGTCCAGTTGGACTCAGATGAACTCTGAAAGTGTTAAATCAACACGAGGGATTTCACTGTGTATCCTTACAGAGCTTCCAGAGTAATTTCAAATCACTACAACTTACTTTGGTGCCTTTTACTCCTGAGTCGCCTTTGGGTCCACGTAAACCAGCTTCACCCTGAGATGCAAAGAGACCATTTAGCACACAATCCACTATCTTTTGTTTCCTTTTCTTCCACTTTGGTAACAGCTACATCTTTTTGATGTTATCTCCCCTCTTCTGCATACATGAATTAAAAAATACCTACAAGTGTTCATTGTTGTACTGTTTACCTGGGGGAGAATAACGCCATTCATCTCACAGCCAATTTATCACTCTTGGACAGTCATTGATTACTAAGCATGTCAGAAGAACGTGGCATACTCGACCAAATACTGTAAAAAATGTTAGAAAGATTGAAGATACTATTGAAGTCTTACCTTTTGCCCCAATTTACCTGGCTCTCCAGGTATTCCTCGCTCACCTTTTATGCCCTTTGAAACAATATTTTCAGAAGTCAATTAGCTATTACTGTATTTCCTCTCCACAATGTATTTTGATCATTCTTTCTGAATGAAATTAAGCCAGTAGAGAGTACTCACAGGCTTACCATCACGACCAGGAGGTCCATTTTCTCCTTTTTCACCCTGAAAATGAATTATAAATCCTGTTTACACCCAGTTTATACTGTATTTATATTTGTGTACTAAAACTAAAGCTAGACAATGCTGACCTTTGGCCCAGGTGGTCCGGTTGGTCCAGGGTTCCCCTGATCGCAGTCACATTCCTCCTTTTCTTGAGGTGACTCTCGGTTTGCCGGACACTAAGGCCAGAAAGAAAAACTTCAGCTAGGTCCTAAACCATGCACAAAGATTCATATGGGAATACACTTATAGGAAAAAGCTTACCCTCTCATCATTCTACAGTACATATGTGAAAAAATGAAAATAAAGAAAAGTTAGATATGCTTAAATTGTAGTTTTAAAAAAAGGGAAAAAAGGACTAAATTATAACTGTAATTATCACTTACCACAGAATAAATCTCACATGCAGTTTCCCGTTCACTTTGCATTGGATCACAATACAGCCTCAGTTTCTGAATTGCTAACTGTGAAAATTTTGAAAAAGAAATGTTCGCTTGGCAACTTGTAAATGTGCATTCACCCTGGAGATTTTACAGTGTGTTAATTTCACTAGACCTTCTGAAATGCTTAATATAACTAGTTTTATGATCTTTTAGGCTGTATATTTACTATACATACAGTAAGTGCTGATTGTACATTACTGCTGGGACTTCATACAACAGAACTACTAAAACCCAAAGTCAGACCTCTGTTCTGTCTCTTACTACTCACAGGCATTGTAGCTTGAGTGTTGTAGTGTTTGGCAATCTGAGTTTTCCCATTGATGAAAATGGGAACAACTGGCTCTAGATCTGCTTCCTGGACCACCTGGTCATCCACAAAACAGACTACATGCCTTTGCCTGACAAGAATCTTCAGCTGGTGCCACTGTCGATCAAAGAGTGTCTATAATGGAGAGGGGAGAAATCTGGACTCTGAGCGGCACTGGTGGATATATACAAGATTGTACAGTATATAGCATTCCAGAATAAATCAATTGAACAAATTTAAGACAGCACCTACATGATAAGTCAGTTATTTTACAGTGCCTTGCAAAAGTATTCATACCCCTTGAACTTTTTCACATTTTGTCATATTGCAACCACAAATGTAAATATAATTTATTGGGATTTTATGTGATAGACCAACACACAGTGGAACATAATAATGGAAGGAAAATAAATGGTTTTAAAAAAAAATTTTACAAATAAAAATGTGAAAAGTGTGGCGTGAATTTGTATTCATCCCCCTTTACTTTGCTACCCCTAACTAAAATCCAGTGTAACCAATTGCCTTCAGAAGTCATCTACTTAATAAATAAATAAAGTCTATGTGTGTGTAAATTAATCTCAGTATGAATACAGCTGTTCTGTGAAGCCCTTAGAGGTTTGTTAGAGAACATTAGTGAACACACAGTATCATTGGGCCCAAGGAACACACTAGGCAGGTTAGGGATAAAGTTGTGGAGAATTTTAAAGTAGCGTTAGGTTATTAAAAAAATATCCCAAGCTTTGAACATCTCAGAGCACTGTTCATCATCCGAAAATGGAAAGAGCATGGCACAACTGCACACCTACTGTACCAAGACACGGCCGTTCATCTGAACTGACAGGCTGGGCAAGGAGAGCGTTAATCAGTGAAGCGTCCAAGGTTGCAAAGGCCCATGGTAACTCTGAAGGAGCTGCAGAGATTCACAGCTCAGATGGGAGAATCTGTACACAGGACCACTATTAGTCATGCTCTCTACAAATCTGCCCTTTATGGAAGAGTGGCAAAAAGAAAGCCATTGTTGAAAGAAAGCCCAGAGGTCCCAGAAGTACTGTATGCACTGAGGATCATGGTTTCCGTGAAGATCAACTTGAAGCTAGGGCAGGATACTGTAGCATCAGCCATTCACCTTGCACAGAAGAAATCTGCATTGCTCTTTGTAGACCTGCTACACCTTCCACACCCATGTTGTTTTGGACTACCATTGGCAACATGGCTATTGGGCAAGGCTTCCCAATTCTAAATGTCTGATCCCCTAAATGGCTGACATCAACCTTTTGTCCACCCTCCACCATTAAGAAGCTCACATAAATATACTGTATATTAGAGCATTAACACAGCAGAAAACTGTGTATGAACTCAGTTACAAGGTGCATAGTAATTGATCGGCTTGTGTATTGCAGTTATGTTTAACAAATAAAAAGACGACAAAATAGTATTATTTGAAAATTTGACCTGGTATATTTTAGACATTTTATTTAGAAAATACAATGTAACATTTTGTAGTAACTTTATTATTCTTCATTATTATCAAAATACTTTTTTCATTAATTATTATAATATATTGCTGAGAAATGGGACAAAATATATTTTTAAACGATTTACATTTTATTTTATTAGCATTATTCTATGTAAATGCATTGTATGCTTAGTGGTTAGCACTGTCGTTTTGCACTTTAAAAATTGTCCTCTGTGCAAGAGGTTTGCATGTTCTCCCAGTGCTTAGTGGGTTTTCTCCATGTACTCTGGTTTACTCCAACAGAACATCTGGTCTAGGTTGATTGGCATTTCCAAATTGCTTGTAGTGTGTGTGTGTGTGGTGTGTGATTGCAATGAGGTTGGCACTCCATCCAGGGTGTACCCTGCATTGTGCCTCAAGTTCTCTGGGATATGGATGGATGGATGGTCCCTGATATGGTGGGCATATTTAGCAAATGTACTATAAATTGTTTGCTTGCTAACAGCTAAGGTCTCCTCAATAAAACTAAATAAAAGTTAAAATGAAAAGCTTTTTTTTTTTTAATGAAATTTATGGATTAAGTCCTAAATGTATTTTATAGTGATACTGTCCCCAGTTGACTATAACTGAATTATCAGTATCAACTGAAATTCAACCAATGCAGAGAGCTTTTGTATACCCACCACTAAATAAACTTACTCAACCTGAAATGTATTTCATAAAAGACAGGTTGTTCTTGAATAAACTGCTCACTGGGATGCAGCCAAAGTTCAAAGTCACACTACTGTCTCTGTTCAAATTGACTGGATCGAACTTCTCTTTTCCTAAAACAACGAGGAGCTGGTGCATGTTATGTCCCTTATATACATGGCCAAGATGCCAATTATAAAAGGCTTTCAGTGCCATGAGGAAATGTAGGCAATTTGTTTCTTGTTGCTGTTTAAAGACTGTTAGAATGGGATGTGGAAACTCTGTTTCTCCATTACTCTTGTGTAAATCATAGAAGTAACACCCATCAGCATTACAAAAGCACATTGATAGAATATACTGTATATGAACACACACACCTCAGCCAAAAAATGTCACCAGCTGGAATTAATTAAACAGATAGGTACAGTAAGAGCCTTCCACTGGATAATTACTGCAGTGATTAATGTGTCAGCTGTCAATAAGTTATTTAACTGACGCACTGAGTAGCTTCTCGTTTCTTAACAAGCATGTCAGAAGACATATCCTGTGGACGTGGGAAAGATGTTACTCTGCTATAGAAGCGTAAAATTTTTGGCCTGTGTCAAGAAAAGAAAACAACTAATGGCTGAAACGACCAAAATTGGGTTAATAACTGTAAAAACGTGGAAGTATAGTGGTGAACCATCATCTAAGAGTAAAAAAAAATAAAAAATAAGAAATTTTGAATGAGCGTAAATTGACCTGAATCGTAAAAAAAATAATAAAACACAACAGTAGAACTCAGTTATGTTTAATAGCAAAGGTCGGAGCATTTTCATACACACATAATGTTAAGAGAACTCAGGGAATTGGGACTAAACAGCTGTGTAGCCTTAAGAAAACAACTTGTCAGTGAGGCTTTATTGTGTTAGGGAATAGACTGTGTAGCACCCTGTTCCAGAATGGGCGTATCAGAGTAAGAAGAGAGGCGGATAAAGTGATGCACCCATCATGCGTATTTCCTACTGTATAAGCCTGAGGGAGTGTTATGATCTGAGGTTGCTTCAGTTTTTCAGGTCTAGGATATGTGCCCCAAAAAAATTAGGTCAGCTGATAACTTGAATATACTGTACTAAATGACCAGTATTTTCCTTCCACATTATTTTTTTCTTCCCTAATGTCACATGATCCAAGAAAACGATGCCAGGATTCATTGGAATGGCAGGGTGAGAATTAATTTTCAAACATCGTCACTTTAACTCAATTGAGAAGCTTGAGAAGATTTTACTCAGTGGTCCTATTCTCCAATCATTAATAAATATATAAAAATGTAAGTGTTTGGGTTAAAAATAATCCATAAGACTTGGAAATGGTAAACCACAGCTGAGTTTGAGATTACAATTTCACTTTATGTTGTTTTCTAAACCTGTGTCATACTTTTGATCATTCATTTCGGCTTAAACAAGTTGGCGAATTCATATAACGTGATCCAAAGCATGTTAATACTGAAGGGTAAAAGGTTGTTTGGTACTTTACAAACCTTTAGGCCTTGTGCATCAAAAATGACATCCTGTATTCCACTTGCCAGGTTTGTGGTGGTAAAGGTCACAGAATTCCTCTGTCCGTGTAGTGTCACGGCCACTTGGACTTCTTGGTCTTTAGAAATTACCCTCCACAGGTCAAACTTCTCTCTGCTTGCGCTGCCTTTAAGCTGCAGAGTGGCTACAAACACATAGGATGGAGGAAGACCCTCTGGAAAGATCTCCCTGTCAGACAACATAAAAATATTTATTATAATGAAACCAAAGGTAGCATTGTTACTGTATATGTGGATAGAAATGTTGGTGTTTAAAAGGGATTGCATTTTTACACTACCAGTCAAAAGGGTGGACATAACAGGTAATATAAAGAGGTTTATTATTATTATTATTATTTTTTTTTTTTATTTTTTTTTTACTAGTTTACAATATTTTAGACATGAATGAAGCAAAACTATTCTACAGTATATCCCTATTTATTAACAGACAGTGGCATTGTAGTGCATTTTCATAGTTTCATAAGGGGCCCAGTTTGTAATTAAGTAAATTTCGCAAGTTTGTAATTTAGTAATTCTTGGATTCTCTACCAAGTTTTAAATGAAGAATGCTTGTTAGGGAAACGTTATTGTATACCAAACCTACTTATTAGAAGTGCATTTTGATTCTAAAACAAATATTATTGTATGGCCATTGATTGACAATTACAATTTATTTTCTGTCTTTCAATGTTCATACAGTTCGCCTCCATCAAAATGGAGGAAGTGAATGTACTTTTTTTGACTGGTAGTGTACATAGACATTCATTGACAAATTTATCTAAAATGTGCTTTCGTGTTCATATATTTAAGAAAAAACATGCACAATAAAGAGCTATGCATATTATATATTGCACAGTGCTCCGGTCTGCAATGTAAATATTACGTATTATGATGTCTTGAATACTGAAAATCCATTTGTTGCTTAGTCACAAGTAAAAAGATTTAGGTTGCGCAATTGCATTTGCAATTGTAATTACTGCTCTTCTCCTGATCTAGTCAGCCATCAGCAATGCTGCATGAATGGTTTGATAAGATGTGCCAATTATTTCAGCTGATTTGACTCCTGTGTAAGTAATCACCCTCTCAAGTGGGTAGATATTGACAGAGAAACCTTATCAGATGAGACACTGCACTATAGATAGGCCATCTTACTTTGTATCCTCAGTAATGTCCACCCCTTTGTCCAGGAAGTAGGCTGTCTCTGACAGCAAAGAGCCTTGTAATGACTTGGCTTTCTGATGGATTTTCATTCCATGCATCAGCTCAAAGCCCTTCTCATCCCGGGAGGCAACAGGGATACGTGTGGGACAAACAGATTCTGCAGAACACCACAGAGAAGTGTGTTTTATAATCCTCTTTACAGCAGCCTTAATCTGTATGTCTTCTTAGTATCTATTGATCAAACCATTATGTCTTATAGCACAGTGCCATTGAATGTGATAATCTGAGTTAGTAACAACTTATATTAGATAAGGAGATATAATGAGAGGTAAGGTGAAGTTTTTTTTTAATATGGCAGGTCTTTTGAATGAAGACAGTTCAGTTCAGTTACAGAAGCTGCATTTCTTCTGCTATATTAACGCTATTTTAAAAAAAAAACAGCTAGTCTGTTCCATCAGAATAAACATAGCTATGACATAACATGATTTAGTTAATGTGTTAAGTAATTTTTAAAGTGTGAATACATTGCAAATTGCAGTTGTATCAGGTTACAGTCAGAAGGAGAGTTAAAAGCTCCCTTTTGCATGGTGCTTCTAGTAGGTCTCATGTTTAATATTAATCCCAGATCATAATTTTAAAACTTGCTGGCAAACAGAAAAGGGCGAACAGAAAAGTTAGCTGATCACTGGGAGCCTTCAAAGGTTTTATGGAGAAGTTAAAAACTTGAGATTTCAATTTCAGATAGGGTTTCAAGTAAAACTTTTAATTTAAGAGTATATTCACAGTTGTACATACTTCAGTTCTATTGGTTCACAACAAAACATACAATTATATATTACTTTTGGTTTGCTAATATAAAGTCCTAGTTTGATTAACTTTCACACTGGCCATTTTCAACATCGGGCCGATAAACACAACAGAAGGCATGTGGTTTTTATACGGTGCTATTTTGGCCCACTGAAAATTCATTAAGAGTTCATAAAATGTAACATTACACACTGAATAAAACGGTCACAAATGTGCTTAATGTTTTCATTTTGCAACTAGCTTTTATCCAGACAGTGACCAGTGGTGACAACGCCCTAATTAAATAAATAACGAAAGAAGGAAAATAAAAGGCAAGCAGTGATCTTTAATCCTTTGATACACTCTCCCATCTCCTTGGTTGATAGTACAGCAGAGCTGTGACCTATAACGAGAGCGCTCAAAAACAAATAACATTTCATTAAACTGGCACACTCACACACACAACAAGCAATTTGGGAACGCCAATTAGCCTAATCTGCATGTCTTTGGACTGTGAGAGGAAACCGGAGTACCAGGAGGATTCCCAACAAGCACAGGGAGAACATGCAAACTCCATGCACACAGAGATGGGAATCGAACCCAGACGGGAATCAAACCCGGACAGTGGAGGTGCAAGGCGACAGTGCTAACCACTAAGCCACCATGCTGCCCTTGATCAATGATATTAGGTTTATTATTATTATTATAATTATTATTATTATTCATTTATTTTTTGCAGCTTTCAAACTCATTTATTGCCATGCTAACTAACGTGCATGACATACAGTAGCTAGGACTTTTTTTTTTTTTTTCACTCCCTGGGCAAGGTGGCACCTTCACATTTTCCATAAAAACTGTATACAACATTTAACCAGCTTCCTATTTTTGCTGGGCCATACCTTCACAAAGCTTCTGCTCCATGGACTCTCGGATGCGATCGATGGTGGTGTAGTCCTGTGCGTACAGCACATAGAAGCTGGATGGCGTGTTTGCGATCGCAACCAGCTCTGAGGTGGTGATCTCCGTGCCCACTCCCACTGCAAATACAGTGATTCCCTGTGCTCGAGCCTCTACACTAGCATCCACTACATCATCCTGAGATTTCCCATCAGTCACCACTACGGCAATGCGATTCCTACTGGTGTCACTGCGATGTGAGGCGGCGAAGACGTGGTCTACTGCAAACTTGATGGCACGTCCTGTCTGTGTGTTTCCTCCCATGTAACGGATGGCCTGGATAGCTTTGATGAGCTCCTCAGCACGCTGATGAGCACCAAGAGGGATCTCTAGCCGAGGAGTGTCACTGTACTGCACTACACCCACCTGGGAGTAATGTGGGCCTACATCAAAGCCACTGGTGATGTTCACAAGCCAGCGCTTGGCAGTATCAAAGTCCTTGTAACCCACACTCCAGGAACCATCAATGATGTACACAAGATCATTCGCAGCTGTACTGCAACCTACATAACATCAGATTTGAGTAGGATGAGTTTTCTGCACCCTTAGTGATGCATATACAGTAGAATGGCAGTGGATAATTATTACAGAGTCTTTTTAGATTGGTAATGAACATGTCTAGACTGTGTCTAGAACTGAAAGGGAGAGGGTGCTTTAAATACATCATAAAAGATTCATGACAATATACTGTTTATATTCCTACTCAACATAAACATATTTTATTGACAGATATACATTATTCTGGAAAATAGAGAGAGTTGATTCATACCCGCTCGAATATCCTCTTTTTCTACGGAATGTGTATAGTGAGAGAGCATCAGGACTGACAGCAACCTTAATATTAACATCTTTAAAAATGATTGCCCCCACCTTTGGATTTAGTGTTCCTGCAAAAACAACATTTCATATAATTTATTATTATTATAAAAAATTATTAAAATACAAGCATGATGACAACATTACAACTTACAGTATGATAAAATGACCCAGTAGAAGTGTATCAAAAGGACAGTGACTAATATTTTCAGTCGGATTGACCAAAGGAAACCGGAAAACTATACAACAGGCACAGTTACTAAACAAAATCCAGAAACTCTGACAACATATAAAAAATACCTTTACAAATCTGTACAGTCACCAAGGAAGGAAGCCTGTATGAGCAGAGAACATTTCCTGCTATGAACATGCCCTTCGTCAGCCAGAGCTGCACCACTCCACATACTGGAACTTTTCTCATACATTCTAAGTTAAATGTAGACCCTTTGTAGGTTATTTGGTTTGTCAATCTGGAGGAATTCTTTCTTTCTAAAAGCGAAGCAGTAAATAGTTGGTCAGCCACAAACTGTGGCATGTTATTCACCTACTGCTTTTCTAGTTTTACAATTACAACCCCTGCCAGAGACCAGTACCATGCTTTATTTACACATGTTTATGAGGGCCAAGGGAGATAAATTATAGTTGAGCAAAGAGAACCAGTTAGAAGTAACGCATTCTCTCACATATCCATCATTCCTCCAAAAAATGGTGTAGAACAAAGTAAAACAGCGATGCAGGTGTTAAAAACATGACCTCAGAGATTCCCAACATCCACTACAGCATAGAAGCGCCCATACTACAGTTAATGCTATGGAACATACAGTAAAACAACATTATAAGGAATGAAGCCTGTGTTAGTAGAGAGTATGACTTTTTCATGAGAATTCGACAGGACACCAGCATGTACAGTAAGCTAACTTGGCAGCATCAAGTAGTTTTAAACTTGTTTGGTATATTTTAAATTCTTTTCTGTACACCCACAGTAAAGTCTAAGTTGAAGGCTCTCACTCACTCACAGTCTATATATATTTATCACCTATTCAGGGTCACGAAGGGCATCATGGAGGGCGAGCTTATACCAGGAGACGTAGGGCACGAGGTAGGGACAGGGTGCCAATCCACTGCAAGGCACATACACACATACACAATAACACACTCATTCACACACTGCAGGCTATTTGGGAACGCCAATTATCCAATTGGGGGGAAAACCAACATGCAAACTCCATGCACACAGAGGCGGGAATCGAACCTGACCGGGAATCAACTCCGGACCCTGGAGGTGCAAGGTGACACACAAACACATCTGTATAATCCTAAACCAAATCTCAGGCTAAAATCAGATCTGTTGCATGAATTCATGACGCTCAATCAGTGAAGAATATCATGTACTCAACACAGTGACTTTTTGTCAATACATTCATAGCATCAAGTGTACTGTAGATTTGGTAGAAACCTGCATCTGCTTTTTGTATTCTATATATGAAATAAACCATGTGACTTGTGTGTAAATGAGGAATCAGCTTTGACTGTGTTTAAGCAAGCTCCTTCAGGCAAATCCATTAATCATATGTAAGGCGATGTAATGTATGAAACAGCTCAATGTAAACCTCATACACATCTAATCTAGGTGAAACACAAAGCAATATATTAAATGGATCTCACCAACGTGCAATTTAGTTAAAAACAAAAAGAACACAGAGAGGCAGAAGAGTTTTAACATCTCTGATCTATCCTAATTTGCATCCATCTTTCCTCTGTCAATACAACCTCTGGCCAGACACAGGCAGGGTTCATTTTTTCGTCCTGAAATTCTTTTTGTTTCTTTATAGAACACAAAATTCTTAGTGTTAAGTAGACAGTGATTGTTAATGTTTACAATGAACAGTGCGTATCCTTGGCTATTAAAAAAATTAATCAACACTGTCAGTGACAAACTATGGAACTCAATTAATCGTGTTATTTAAAATGCAAGTCACTTTCATTGGTCTGTCAATGCAGTACACAGTATATGCACAGGCCATTAGGCCACTGATTAATTTCATTCAGGAGGGACTGTAACAGCTTTTAGAAATACTGCTTGTGGCATGCTCAGACATTTAATAAAGCTTGCACACAAAATGAAAATTTGAAAAAAACATTGATCATTTTTAACTTTTTTTTTTTTGTTGCTGATACTACTGTTATGCATAAAATTATGGAAGCATATTCTAGTGAAAATCAAGTAGAAAACTGAACATCATTCAGTACTTACACTACCGTTCAAAAGTTTTAGAACACTTGCAAATTTCTTTGTTTTTGTTTAGTGATTTATTTTCTACATT
>JAQQZT010000033.1:27060044-27071160 GCA_030068275.1 Clarias platycephalus | reverse complement strand
ACTTTTACTTTTATACTTTAAGTAGTTTTGAAACCAGTACTTTTACACTTTTACTTGAGTAAAAAGCTTGAGTTGATGCTTCAACTTCTAAAGAAGTCTTTTTAAACCCTAGTATCCATACTTCTACTCAAGTAATGAATAGAATACTTTTGACACCACTGTCTGTTTCATGGACAAAACTCTTCAAATGTGGATAGTCAGGATTTTTTAAAAATCATCTTTTATCATTTGTCTCAGCATTTCCCCCCATGCTCTGTCATACATTTAAATTGTGCTTTTTTTTCTGGTAAGGTAGGATACTGACTTTTGTCCTATCCAACTGAGCTGTGTCTATATTCTTGCAACTAATATTGTGATTCTTTACTGCTGTTTGAAGTGTCTTGTTAATTTATGCAAAATAGGTCTCTTATGTCTCCAATCAAGTTCAGGTTCAAAGTTCCAAGTGCTTAATGTTGAATTGCACAGCAAAGAAATAAGTTGCTTGCAAAATAAAAATCATCCTTCCAAAATTAATGCTGTTAAAATGTACAATATAGAAATAATAACATAAGATGAGAATAAAATATACAGTATATGTATGTATAGATGAAATATACAGGAAAAACAAGAGTAGTGTCAGTCTCCCTTAGGTTGTGAATTGTTAGCAGAATATATTAATATATTAAAGAGTTGATATTGCAACTCTAATCTAAGGCGCTGTTAATTGGTGATTTCTGAGGCTGGTAACTCTAAATGAACTTCTTCTCTGCAGCAGAGGTAAGTTTTGGTCTTGCTTTCCTGGGATGATCTTCATGAGAGTTTCATCAAGGTGTGTGATGGATTTTGCAAATGCACTTGATAATACTGTTCATGCAAGAACTGGTCCAAAACAGCTGACCTTCAGGTCTTAAAATAACAACTGACTGTTGTTGTTACTTAATTACATAATGTGTTATTTCAAAACGATCATTGAATTTGAAGGCGTGTATACATATCACTAACTGAGACCAGGATATCTCAACAGAACTCTGTGCTCATATCAGTGTGCGTTGACTGATGTATCCTCTCCGTATGCGTTCCCGCACACTCAGTGTGAAACTGGCATGGGTGGTGGTACAGGTCTGTTGTTGTCTAGGGGATGGTGTTTCACACCTTTTCCACACCTCTAAGTCTTTTATCTTTTTGACAGCCATCCTCCCACTGTTATGAGAGACTTCAGCCTTCCCTTTGACTCTTACCTTATGCATCTTCTTCACTACTTCTCGCTGACATCCAACAGCTGCCTTTGCACATACATATTCCCTGGAAATGCCCTGGACATTTTTCTCTTCACTAGAGATAGCCACTAATACTTTCTCCTCCTCACTTTATTCTTGGACTTCCTATGCCCTCTATCTTCTAAACCCAGGAAGATTTCTTGCCCTGCTTCTTGCATATCAAATGTGAACAGTAACCAAAGAGAATTGAGAACTGCATAGATAAAGTGGAATAAACTACAACACAAAACAGATCTTTTACTATGCTTTCCAGTTCAATTTATATCTGAGGTGACTGCTAAGACTTCAAAGAAAGGGTTAACATTGGGATGTCATCTGCAAATTCTGACCATTTTTTCTAAAATTCCCTCTCTTTTTTCTAAAATTGCTGTCTCTTTATCTCTCACAACACAACCTCGAAAATACTTACTGTACCAGTCTGGTTTCAAAGCAGTACATTCCACATAGACTGTCCTTTTGGCCATATGAAATACCATACTTTCTGTCAGTAAGTAAAGTAACTAAAGATAGATCATCTAAACTAATCCATCCTCATCCTCCTCAACATTTTATTAGTGTTTGACACAGTCAACCACAAGAATCTCTTGTCCATCCTCATGAGTCTTGGAATCTGTGGCACAACATTTGCTTCCTACTTGGAAGATCGATCATATGAGATGATACAGAAGGGATCCATATCCGCTCCACACAGACTTTTCACTGGTGTACCACAAGTAGTCAGTACTTGGGCCACTTTTATTTTCGCTCTATAATAAAGCTCTTGGTAAAGTCTTAAACCAACTGAGCATTCATACCAATGCTATAAGGATGGCCTGCAACTAATCCTGTCCTTCCCTCCCACAGACACACATGTCTGGGATCAGATCTGTCTTGCAGAAATCTCACCATCTGATTTATCCTGTTGTCAGGTTCTTATGATTTTTCTGGAAGGTTGATTACCTTCAGTCACTGCATGCAACCTTGGCATAACCATAGACAATCGACTCTCCTTTTCTGCACACGTTGCCACCGTCATGTTAATTCACTTATGTTAATTTCTTCTTTTCACAAAATGATTTGTCCATTTCTTTCAACACAGGCCATTTAGTCACATGTCATTTCAATACAGGACTACTGCAACTCACTCCTGGCGGGTCTGCTCCTGTACATCATTCATCTGCAACTGATCCAGAATGTAGCTGTATGACTTGAGAAGTGAGCCACTCTGATACTGCTTTTTTTTTTAGCATTCATGAACATGGGTGGTGGTTCAGTGTGTTAAAGCTTTGAGTTACTGATCAGAAGGTCGACAGTTCGAGCCCCAGCTCTGCTGGGTTGCTGCAGTTGGGCCCTTGAGTAAGGCCCTTTATCCTGTCTGCTGTATAATGGCTGACCCTGCACTCTGATCATGGCCTACTAACAAGAAGCTGGGATATGCAAAGTATAAAGAATTTTACTGTGCAGTAATGTATATGTGATGAATAAATGCAAAACTGAACTGATAAACATACCCTTTTCACTCATGAAACACCCCAAAAATTTTGTACTAGACATGTCTATGTAAAACATTGTGATGATGTCAGTGTACGTGATTACAAATTTTACCAGCATATCTCTAAGGATATAATTCATAAATATTTGAAAACCTGAGAAGGATCAGAGTATTCATAGTGTCCTTGAGTTGTACTTCATGCCATGTTCTACTCATCACCTTCTCTGACCCAAAATAGGTAATCTGCATTGCACTGAATCTGAGGAAGATGATGGCAGTTTTTAGGTATTCAAGGGCAAAACTTTTCAGTTATTATTTGGTCTCGTGACTGACAGTTGTGGCAAAATCTGAAGGCTATGAATCATATGATTTTATGAATGTACACTGCCTGGCCCAAAAAAGTCTTAATTTGAATTTACAGTAAATAACTAAGTACCTATGAGCCTTTGGTTAGATGTTTTCAGTTAATGTTAAGAAATATCCTGTGGTTGAGGAAAAGGTGTTACTGGGTTTCAAAAGGGTCCAATCATTGGCATGTTCTGTATCAAGCAAAGAAAACAACTAAAGACATTATACATTATTGAAATTACTGGAACTAGGTTAATAACTGCCCATTTACACACTTGGTGAAGTTGAATTGTTAAAAAAAAAAAAAACACACACACAAGGGGGAAATCACAACTATGTTTACTAATGAAAGCAAGAGTATTTCCACATGCACAACAAGATTAGAACTCACAGAACTATATAATCAGATATAGGAAAAAAGATCATGTGGTTTAATGAGTCCAGATTTACTCTATCCACACGAAGCAATGCACCCCAAAGTGCCCACTGTACAAGTCTCTAAATGCAGTGCTATCATCTATTAGGTCTATCCTCAGCAACATTGTGTGGCAAAAAAGTCAGCTGCCTACATACTGTAAATGTAGAATTCTTTTGTTTGTGTAAAGCTGCTTTGCGGCAATGACAAATGTTAAAAGCGCTATACAAATAAATAAAATTGAATTGAATTGAATGTACTGAATTATCAGGTTATTCCATCAGTGTTTTTGTCATGCCCTGACGGCATGGACATATGATAATGACAAAATTCATTGGGCTCATTCATTTAGAAAGAGTGGTTCTGAGAGCATGAGGAATTGTTTTCATATGAATTGGCCACCAAAGGTGGATTCAGACCTAAAATATACTGAAAGACAATGGGGAAATATTTTATGGTAAGATTCGACTCTCGTGTCATCATAAAAAAAAATCTCAAACTCTGAACACAGCTCTGTATGAAGATTAATAGTACAAAATTGCATTATTGTGTGTAAGCAATAACATCCTGAATGTCCATAAACAAATCAAATGCTGTGTCTTTCGGCCCTGTATAGGATAAGTGATATAGATCGATTTGCACAGTAATAATTTTTAAACCAGTGTTTTGAAGAATAGAACATCACTATGTTTTTAAAAGTCTGTATTATAGTTAAAACTCTTTAGTGTTTCTGTATCACAAGGTTCTCACATTTTTGCAACCCGGGGTCCCCTCTAACTACTGAATAAACCTATTCAAAAACTATAATTCTACATACCTCTTTAGTCGTCATCCATTCTTCTAGACACCTCTGTAGTCCAACTAGGGAGGCCAATGGTGACCATTGTATTATACAGTATTCCTATTTTTATAACCGTTCAACAATCACACACAACGTGCAATTTGGGAACGACAGCTTCATCTGCATGTTTTTGGACTGTGGGCGCATGGGGAGAACATGCAAACACCACGCACACAGACCCCGAGGGAGGAATCGAACCCAGATCCTGGAGGTGCAAGACAACAGCATCAGCCACTGCCACCTAACTCATCGACTATGCCGCTTACTCCTGTATACAGGGTTGCGGGGGGCCTGAAGCCTATACACACACACACACACACACACACACACCAGAATGTCTGTTTTGGAAACACCAGAATGTCTTTGGACTGTGGGAGGAAACCAGAGTACCCAGAGGAAACCCACCAAGCACGGGGATTCCCAAGACGAGAATCAAACCCGGACCCTGGAGGTGCAAGGCGACAGTGCTAACCCCTACACCACCTCTTACACACATTATTAAATTACCTGGCTATTCATATATTAGGATTATTATTTAGACATGTCGTCTAATTAACTTGTTATTGATTGGCCACATGGCATACTTTTGAGTTACTGAGGCTGGAAACTTCTTTTTATTCAATGGAACAGTGAAACAGTCTATTACACTTTTATGTGTGATTTCTAACACTGGAATTAGTACTAGTTACTGGAAACAATTCTCCTGAGAGAAGATAAATAGGCCTACAACGTTTTATAACGTTGATAATTCCGTACAGTGACACTGGAAAGCTATTTGCACTCCAGTGCACTCTAGAATGTGTGTGTGTGTGTGTGTGTGAGAGAGAGAGTTAGTGTGTGTGTGTGTGTGCTCAGTGATTTAGGAGGCGTGGGTTTGCAGGGGCTGTTCGTTGAGAGACAAACTGCGCGTAGAAAATAATTATATTGCCGTTTCTTTTTGTATTTGTTCGTGTCTGTTGTTGTGTGTTTGGGTAGTTCTCGTCTCCTCTGAGAGACTTTAGTGTGAAAGCGTGGCGCTGTACGAAAGCGCGGGTGTGTGTGTGTCCCGCATTGACAGTATGCGCTACGGATACACACCGAGCTTCGACTAGCGCTTTGTGTTGCAGCCAGAAGCCACCATGGAGTGAAAGGATCTTTCTTCACGCGCGGACAGTCCACACAGATCTGCTATGAAGGCGTCGTGGTGACCGGAAATTCTCTCTGTGTTTTTGCACCCAGGTGCCAAAATTTAAAGCTAAAGGGAGTAAAGATGAAGCAGCATGGAGTGGGTGTTTTACTGACGCTGTGGCTGTTTATGGAGGTGAGTTGCTTAAGGAGATGTCTGCGGATATGTACAGTGTATTCAACAGAGAAATGATCTAATATCAGTGTCCTAGAAATGTTTGATGTTTCGAACACTTTTCGGCTTCCAGCTTTTGAAGATCAATAGTGTGAATGTTTCACTTTGTATACATATTGTTTGTTTTGACATATTGTATACAATGTATTCTCTCTCTCTCTCTCTCTCTATACAGTGTGTGTGTGTATATATATATATATATATATATATATATATATATTGTGTACACACACACTTTTTTTTATTTTTTTACCACCTTTAATATTTTCTATCCATTTATATTCCACCTACATGTGAATGGCCTGTGATGTAAACATAATGTACACTTTAAACCCAAGGGTGCATAATTGGCTGTAAATTAGCTACTGTATAGCTTCAGTACATCCCTTTTCAAGTAAGATGCACATACAGTATATAATATACGATGTAAACTTGAAGGAATCATCTCAGTTACTATTTTTGTTACAGGCACTTTATTTCTGAGAGGGTAGATTCGCTGACAAGGGGTTTCTATTCAAGGTGAAGGAGTAGGGTATAATGAAGAAACCGGGCTCACTTGGCAGTTATACTGTACAAAATAGCCCTTTTGTTCAATGAGACATTGTCTCCCTATCCTTTAGGCCGTGTAATATGAGAAGAAGACACAGAATGATACTGTATCCATCTTCTACAGTAATGCCTTCATGCTATTACTGCATTTTAGCTTTGCTTAAATAGTGCTGTACATACAGATGTAAGAGTCATTTAGTAATGCAAGTAAGGATAATCTAAATTACAGTATGAGGTTAAAAAAAAACAGAAGTGCTTACGTGGAGGTTATATTTGTCTTCAAAAGTAGAGCACACTGCTGCATTTTACTCGTATGAGTCATTGTTTCCAGATGAATAGTTGCTCTTATTTGTCTTTTTTAGACTTTGAAGTGAGTGCATATATGTAAAATCTTCATATCATTAACACCAAGTAACATTAACATAATAGCCTTATCCATTGTATGCCAGTAAACTGGTGACAGGATCATGGACACCCATGGCTCATCTGTGCTTATGGGAAGTAAAGGCTAGCCTATCTGTAAAAAACAATGTAACACATTTTTCTGTAAAAAAGACAATGCTGGTCACAATAGAGAGGTATCAGAACATCCCCTGCATCACAGGCTGCTGCATGTCAGGCTTAGCAGGCAATGGTTGTTGATCCGGCCTCCAAATTTCCAAGATCTCAATTTGACTAAGTATCCATGGAACGTTCCAGACAAAGACTTCGAACCATGGAGGTCCCTCCCCGCAACCCACAGCACACAAAGCATCAGCCACTAACATCCTGGTGCCAGAAACCACAGCACACCCCAGGAGGTCTTCTAGAGTCATGCCCTGAGGCATAATGCTCTCAGTTTGAATGTACTGTATTAAGACAACATAAATATATTGGATAGATAGATAGATAGATAGATAGATAGATAGATAGATAGATAGATAGATAGATAGATAGATAGATACTTTATTAATCCTGAAGAAATTCCAGGTATATACAGTAATATATAATGTGTGTCTGCGCGTGTGTGTGATGAAATTATACTGATTATATTAAAAGGATGTTTTTAGCAGCTAAGCAGTTCATCACAAACTTTATTATCCTGGCAGTCTGCTTCTGAAATATCCTGTACTGTTATCATTTGAAATTCATTATTCATTTTCACACATTCCACAGTGCATCCATAATGAATATGAATGAAATAATGAATAAACCTGTGCACCTGAATAGAGGCTCTCAGAACGAGGAAAAGAAGAATAAAACTTGTGTGTGCTATGCCATTTCAGCTGTTAAAGTTCAAATAAAGCATATTCAGGGTGGTTATTAGAGGTCAAAATGCCATGTAAACATATGACATGCTTCTCGTACTCGGTGTAAATCAATAATACAAGACACCACATGAGACCTTTTACTGCAATCACTAACAGAGCGATTGGTTCAGAGCTGCGGGGAAGATATGCATGTTCATTTGAAAATTCTAAGTAAAATGGATTAAGAGAATGCAGTGAAGGCACTATAAAGAATATGCTAATTGCAGTTGGTTGATGGTATTGTGCTAGTAAGCTGATTTTATTTTCAGTGTGTTAATTGTGATGGTAGTGATTAAATTTACAGTGACTGACCACTTTATTAGGAATGCTGGCTAATTTATGCAGTTATCCAAACATATAGCACTAGAACAATACATAAAACCATGCAGATACAGGTCAAGAGCTCTAGTTAAAAGGTACAGTATGCAAGTTTTCCCCAAAATACATCTAAAATAGGAGAGGTGCTATTAAAGGCTTCTGTGACCGAGTTTCAGCAAAGAGCATGGTAGTAGTGCAAGCACTGTATACTGTACTTCTTTTAAACATTTTTGTGCATGGCTCACTCTTCTAACCAATCAGAGAAACGTGTAGTCAGGGTGGAGCATATGACTATTAATCCATGAGCATAAACTATTAATTCATAAACATGCTGCAGTTCAGTAGAAGCGGTGAACAGGATGGTTGGCCAAACCAGCAGTCAAAAGATGATGCTAGGAGAAGCTTGACTATCCTCCTGTACCTATAATGTTTACATTAAACATCAGAGTGAGCTACAGTTCTATGAGTAAAGGGGTTTATGTATTTTGAGAATGCTTTTGCGCTCACCACAGTACTATAGGCTACTTGTCAGCTCAGACCAGTCTAGTAATTCTCCTTTCATCAACAAGGTGTTGCAGCCTTCAGAGCCTCTGCTCAAAGGATGTTAGTTTTTAATTGTGGATTGCATTCTCCATGGCAACCGTATGCAATGTTACAACAAGTATTTCTATCCACAGTTGCATTACTTCTTGGAAATGCAAAATTCGTAATTCGAAATCTTGTATTGATAATGTTAGTGTTGAAACAGTTCGATAAGTCTTCTCTAAAGATTCAGTAAGGACTCCGTGGTGGCCAGTTTGTATGAAAATGGAGAACACAATTTCTCTTTCACAATTTCCATCCATCCTTCTAGGAACCCCTGTAGTACAACTAGGGACCGTGGAGACCAGTGGTGACCGTTGTATTTGTTCCCTTTTTCACAACCGCTTTGAATATGATGAATCTTGGTATCGTTGTCAGCAATATGCCTGTGCCATAAGGGTAAAAAAAAAACATCAATGTGTTAAACTATACTCTTATTCAGTACATTCAGGTAGTCAGCTGACTACATTTTATTGCCAAAGATGAATATTTATTGTCTGTTTATTGCCTCATCTGAGCACGTGACATTTTCCCTCACTCCAAAGTCCAGTCTTTATGCTTTCTAGTTATTTTTTCTGATGGCCAAACAGCTATTTAGTCCCAGTTCGTTGGGTGGCCGTTACACTGTGCACGTGGAAATGTTCTTAGTTTCATTAATAAACATAGCTGTGATTTCTCTTGATTTGTTTACGAAGCAACTTCACCAAGAGAAGATGTATATGTATGATTACTGTCATTCATTATTTTATTTAGCCACATTTTTTCACAAAGTTTACAGTTCGGCACTGTCCTTCCCAGTTTTAATAATGTATTGGACAGTTTACAGCAATATTAGCTTAGATTAGCTAGACATTCTGTCTCTGTGGCAAAGAGATTAGCTTTACTGAATCGCATTACCTAGTGAGCTGCCACTTCTGTTCAAAGCATAATAATGTAATGTCACTGTTGGAAGGTGATCTGATTTTAGCTGTGGGAAAGGTTACTGCATCCCTCTAGTAAAAAATAATAACACAAAGTTATGAATTTACCCTGAAATGGCCTGTTGTAATATTTGCAGTGAAGCCGGTTTATTGTCTTTTCCCTTGGTTTTAGACTCTGGGTGGGTTTATTTTTCTTGCAGTTTTTTATTTTTAATACTTGAAAGAATGTCCTGCTTAATTAAATTACATAAACAGAGGGTTTTGGTTGTGTAATAATTAACAGTGGCTTTGTTGTACATAGACCTTTGTGAAAAGCATAAAATATTTATAAAATTATAAAATTGTATTTATAAAATACACTATTTTACATGCATCATTACTTCTTGGAAGACATGAGTCTTTTTACAGGGCTTTCCAAATTCTTTATAGTTCTTCTTTTTAGTACTTACTTTAGTATAAAATCTCATTAACTTAATGAATAAGATACTATTGTCAGTGATACGATTAATATTGCTTTAATATTTTTTATGATATATCACGATTTTATGAATATCCTGATTCAATATATTTTTTTCTGATTTTGTTACTACTTTAAGACCTTGAACCTTCATAACTCCAAAGTTATACCTTAGCTTCAACACATAAATTGTCTCAGGATACTTTATTGCAGAATATGAGTCTGGCCCTGGGGAGAAGTGGATTCTTTGCTGCCCTTCTTGAAATGTATAAAGTTGAGCACTACCATCAGTCCTGTATTATGTCAACAGTAAAGCATCCTGAGATCATTCATGTGTGAGGTTGCTTCTCAGCCAAAGGACACAGCCATGAATAAAGAATGGTACAAAAACATCCTCCGAGGGCAACTTCTCCCAACTAGCCAAGAACAGTTTGGTGACAAGAAATGCCTTTTCCAGCATGATGCAGCACCTTGCCCTAAAGTGATAACTACAGAAAGTGGCTCTTTTAACAAAACATCTAAATTTTGGGTCCATGGCCAGGACATTACCCAGACCTTAATCATATGCAAAGAATGGGCTGCCACCTGTCAGGATGTGGCCCAGAAGTGGATTGACAGCATGCCAGAGCAACTTGTAGAGCGAATTGTCTTAAAAAAGAAGGGTCAACACTGCAAATATTGAATATTTGCATGAACTTGATGTAATTGTCAATAAAAACCTTTGACACTTATGAATTGCTTAATTATACCATAGTAACATCTGGCCACGGCTGTACAATACTTTTCTGTGTGGAAGGTTTAAGAACATTTTTTCTTAATTTCTAAGCCAATTGCGCTGGTAGTGGAGCTAGTGTAATGCAGCCTTGTGGGTGCATTTTGTTCCTTTTTGGGTTTATATCGTAATGGGCATGTTTTATTGGGTTTACTTCATATTGAACATAATACAGCCACTTTCTACAGTATGTCAGAGCTGTAAGTGCACATTTATAAAGGCAAAAGGATTAGCTTAATGTTTTAGACTCATGCTCAGTTAGCTTCCTTCCTAGGTTACTTCTCATTCTCAATATTCAAATGTCCTTGCTTTGTGCTTGGATTAACATATGCTGGTCACCTAAACATAATAAAAGATCAGGATATCCATTTGCCTGCCATTACCTAAATCAATATTGTCCTTCAACAAATAAGAGCAAACAATGGAGAATTTAAGGCTAGCCTTGGTAAATATTGGTCCATTAATGCAATGTCTTTCTTAATGTGTTTGATGAGTTTTGTGTGTGTGTGTGTGTGTGTGTGTGTGTGTGTGGGTGTGTGTGTGTGTCTTTTTAGATTTG
>JAQQZT010000033.1:27045152-27059771 GCA_030068275.1 Clarias platycephalus | reverse complement strand
CTCTATCTATCTATCTATCTATCTATCTATCTATCTATCTATCTATCTATCTATCTATCTATCTATCTATCTATCTCGAAAAAAGGTAAAAAGTTTTTTTTTCTCATTTAATTTAAAAAGTGAAACTGTTATGTATACTACATTCATTACATGTAAAGTAAAATATTCCAAGCCCTTTTTGTTCCTAAGATCAATCAAAAATTATTTACAATACAGAAAATTTTAAATATTAAGTAAATTTATTAATATTTGGTCAGACTTCTTAGCGTGAATTACTGCATTAGTGTGGCATGCCATTGGGGCAATAAGCCTGTGGCACTGTTGCCGTGTTATTAAGGACAAGGTTGCTTTGATAGCAGCCTTCAGCTCATCTTTATTGTTGAGTCAGGTGTTTCTCATCTTGTTGACAGTGCACCATAGAGTCTCTTTGAGGTTCAGGTCAGGTGGGTTGGCAAAGCTAATCAAGCACAGTATTATAATCGAGACTGCACCCTCAAATCGCGAGGGAAATCCTGGTGATGCAGCGAAGTCAGCTGACCTCGTTTAAAGGTCTAATGCTATATGGTGTTTACTGCGCTCTTGTACGAACACCATTTTGATTTTCCAAAATTCACCATCAGGACAGCTTTACTAGACAGCCGGTGAGGCTGACTCATTTGTACTGAAAATTTCTTATCTGTTCCATTCGTATCTGCGAAAATTCGTAACTCGAATGTTCATAAATCAGGGACTTAACGGACTTCAAGCAACTTGGATTTTTTTTATGTCTTACACTTCCTGCAGACTCTGGGACCTTGATTTCCAATTGAAATGCATAATTTACTTTCATCTGAATAGAGGACTTTGGACCACTGAGAAATTGTCCAGTTCTTTTTGTCTTTAGTGCACGTAAGATGCTTATGATGTTGCCTCTATTGTTGCAGTGGATTGGTACTAGTAATGCAAAAGTTGTAGGCCATTTCCTAAAGGTGTCTATGCTTGGAGGCTCTTGATGCACTGACACCAGCCTCACTTCACTTCTTTTGAACCTTTCCCAAGGATTTAAATTAGCTTAGCTTGAAAATGCTCTTAAGACCACAGTCATCCCAGTTCCTTGTGCACATTTTCCAACCACACTTTTCCAGTCCAGTTAACTTTTCATGAATATGCTTCGATACAGCACTGTGCAAACAGTCAGCCCTTTCAGAGATGACCCTCTGTTATCTTTCTTCCTTGTGGAGGACAGACAGACAGATAGACAGATACAGTAGATAGATACTTTATTGATCCCAATGGAAATTCCATTTAATGATCTTCTGGACAACTTTTAAGTCACCCGTCATCCGCATGCAAGTACTGAACTAGACCAAGGGATACATAGTATTTATACTGTGTGAATGGTAATTTGCTTAAATTTAAAATGAAATATTCTAATATTTTGAGATACTGGATTTTCATCAGCCCTAAGCTATAATAATTAAAACAAAAAAGCTTGAAATATTTTACTCTACATGTAATAAATCTAGAATAAATGAGAGATTAACTTTTTAAAATTAAATTACAAAAGAAAACAAGCTTTTCCATGATATTCTATTTTTTTTAAATTATTATTAAATGCGCAGTATTCACATCTATATCTGTCTATGTTATTATTTTCAACAGTGTTTATCCAAACTACGAAAGAACATTGAAATATATATAAATATATATAAGACATATAATCATGGAACAAAATCTCACAATACGATTTTATAACACTAAAGTATACATTTACATTATATTTACATTACATTTACATTTAGGCATTTGGCAGACACTCTTATCCAGAGCGACTTACAAAAGTATACCAGTAATAGTAATAAGTATACTAATAGGCTTTAGCATAGCTTAGTATATACTTGGTACCTTGTATACTAATAGGCCTTGTAATACAGTAAGTGTTACAGTTTCCCTTTATAAAGTGGGGCCTTCTTGGTTCTACAGTTTGACTTTTAGCTAAAGTGGTCATGCGTTTGAGGCAAGGGACTTAATACTAAAGGCAACATGCACTAATCTGTGAAAAGATTCTTTTGAGAGGATTAGCGATGACTCTTTCAGTATTCTGCTGCGACTACTAGGCAGGGTGAAATTGCTCTCTTTGGTCTGTTTTTGTTTGCTAATGGAATCGGCTGTGTGAGTGCTGGAAACTGATCAATTTTCTTCTTGTGCACTGATGGGTGTGTTGCGAAAGCAAAAAATTAAAAGCATGGAAAAAAATTCCCTGATTCATCTGCTAAAGTGCAGAAATATCCATATGTTTGCAATAATTGCAGTTTTTTAGGGATTGTTGAGCTATGATTTCAATCATTATTTTGCCACTGGATTCTGCAACAGCACAGCAGAGAGAGAACTTTCAGAATATCCTGGGAATTCTACTGTTATAGTTTCATATATTTAGGGGACAGACTGCTCTACTAGAGATATATGAAGCTGTGTTTGGGTCACTGCCTGGTAGTGTTTACCGCATATTGCAGTGGGACAAGGAGAAGCTATTGAGCAAAACTGTATTTTATGAATGTGTCACTATCTTTTCATTTATCTCTACACAATAAAATTGTACAATACATGAGCTGCAGATGACACGTTTTTTTTTTTTTTTGTTGCCAGTATGGCTTTAAAATATCAGCCTTGTTATAAGAGACACTAGTGTGCACAGGATATATATATATAGTGTACTTTACCACGTTACACTCTACTATCTCTAAACAGATGTTCACTTTCTCTGTGGAGATTCTCAGTCATCCCGGATGTTATCGCCTAAAGGTGCTGTTTGGTGGCAACTGGACTTGCTTGATTGTTGACAAAAAAAAAAACAATAAATGACACCAAAACAATAATTCAACCTTTTACTTTAAATATATGATGTAACACAATGAGTTTTTTTTTTTTGTGTGACTGGACAAAGACCAACTCACATAAGAACCAACTAACTTAAGCCAACACTCTTAATGGCTACGCAATTTATAGTTCTTAATGTTTATGCTACAGCAGTGTTGAAATTTAAATTTTAGTAGGAAGGTGTTAATTAATTTGCTATAAGAGAACCACAGAGAGTAGGTCCAGCTGCAAAATAAATCACATGTTTATATAAATGTGCTAATTTAAAGAAAATATGCTACACATAACCCAAGCTTATTATGGCTTAAGATGAATTGTGTAATTTATACTCAGGAAATCATCTAATTATCGACATGCTTAAGTTTTCTGTGAGGTACTGTTTACTGTCCGTTTATGTGGAATATGTGTCACTTTGTTAATTTTTTTCCCTGCATTATAGCGATGGGAATCATCAGTCACTTATCAATATATGTGATTCTTTAAGTATCAAAATTTTATAAATATCCCGATGTACTATATGCATTTTTCCCTCAATTTTGTAAATTTTTTTGTTTACGCCTTCAGAAAAAGTTTAATTAAAATTAATTAAATGTAGCTCGTTCCTTATAACATTAGTTTTCTCACTTAAAGCCAAGGGTAGCATTTAAACAATATAAAAGAATAGAGTTTAATCTTTAACTTAAAATTAAATTAAACAAAAGCTAAATTTTTGCTTAGCAGCACATACAGTATGTCTGTCATCCGCCATAATTATCATTTCTAAACAAACATAGCAAATAATTCACTCCTACCACACGGGATGAAAATGTGAAAATAGTTCAGAGTGCGCCAGCTGTAATGCCACCTCAAATGCCTCCAAATCTCAAAGGTCAACTTGACAGTGAGTGCACGGGTTGAGCAGCTGCGAGCAGATGAGTACGTGCGTCTTCTAGCACAGGTACGCGGTGCTTATAACCCACGTGATTTTAGATTAATTAGCACTAGCGGTGTGTTGAGACCTGTTTAAGCATGGGTAATGAGTGGGTCTGAGACAAATTCGCACACAGAGTTTGCAGAAAAAGGCCAATCAGAGGCTTTTAACGCGCAATATTTTTGGTATCGTGACCCTCTGATTTTTAAAAACAGCCCGGAGAACCTACTGTACATGAGCTTATTCCTGTATCACACACTGGCCTTGCATTTCCTTATACGCTTGTTAAAAGATTTTTGTTTAAAAAGTGACAAATTCCAAACTCTTTCTCCACGCCGGCCATAACCTTTCTTAGTTAGTCTTACAGTATCTCGAGTTTCTATTCTGAGGTTTAATCATTTACTCAGCATTGTTGCAGCCGATGAAAAATAGCAAACAATGTGCACAAGGAATCAAAGACACAGGATGCAATTAGGGTAGTTGTGATTCATTGCATGACTTATGCCTTTTGTTGCTCTTCTGTAGACCAGATTAAAGGAGAAGCCTATTAAGGGGGTTGGCATTCATATGTTTGCTGGCTGTGACACGGGTCTAGTGCCTAGTGTCGTTTTGTGTTTCTTTAAGGCATAGAGTAGCCTCGATGGGCCTCGATCCCTGTGTTCTGCCAAAACATTTCTGCTGTCAGTGCCTGTTGCTGTCTTTCCTCCGTGTGCTTAACAAAAGCCTCATTGTCTGGGTCCTATTATGTCAGCCTGTTTATACTAGTGATGCCGGCTTAGACTGGTTGAATTTTGGAGGAGCTGAAGTTGGCACTGTTGTGCCCTTAATTGACAGGATGTGTGGGAAAACCCTTTGTGGAAGCCACATGGGCTAACTACGTATTTCAGTGTAGGCATTAATTGCAGTGTATTAGTCAAGTGCATTACAAATGATTATCCAATATATATTTGAATCTGTATTACAACCGCCTGAAAAAAAATTATTTTGATAAATATTTGACAGTTTTGGCAGCACGCATTGACAGTATGCAGTATGTTGGCAGAAACAATGGCATGCTGCTGTGCCCTTGGCTCTTTTGGCCGACATGCATTGCAGAAAAGGTCTCCCCAACCTTTCTGTTATTGTCAGATCTCATTTCTTGTTGCGCAAATGAGACAGAATGTTGTCTATGTTTGTATACAGAGCATTTATATTGCACATTTTAGAAGCTTTGGCCTAAAAGCTTTCTTCGATTTGTGTTAATGCTTCCACATCAACAGTTCAATTCAATTTAGTTTTATTTATATAGCGCTTTTAAGAATGGTCATTGTTACAAAGCAGCTTCATAGAGTCAAAAGAAAATTAGGGAAATGAGTAGGAAACGTGTGAGAAAACAGTGACAAGGAAAAACACCTTGAGATGTCAATAGGAAGAAACCATGAAAAGACTCAACAGGGAACCCGTCCTCATTTGGGTGATAACGGATAGCAGTGATTCATTTGATTTGCAGTCATACTGTGTGTTAAGAGGCTGAAAGTGCAGTATAACAGGAGAGGTGTTTAAGGTAATATGTAGTTCAGAGGCACTGATACAGAACGGTTTGTAGGAATTTCAGAACTGTTGAGCGACTGAAGTCACAAGCCATCAGAGAACAGCTGTCTGCATCAGCCGAGTCCAAGACCATCTTCATGGTCCGTTGGAACTGTCCCAAGTCTCCCATCGCATCCCAAGCAGACCACACGGGGCCTTGATGCGACGAGATCTCCAACCAAAAGTGGGGCACCAGGATCTGGAAAGCAGAACAGTGACTACTCAGTAGAGATTTAAACCATTTAGGTGAATGATGGTTTAAAACACATCCTTATTGTTGTTATTCTGTTTGCTATAGCCTTAATTGGACCTGCCATAGAAACAAACTCTGTCTTTTATCTTACCTGACCAATAGAAACAAGTTTGGATCAGAACATTCATTTATACTGACTCAATTTTGTCCAAAATTGACAGCAGCTGACCATTATCATTATTCCCATTATAATAAATTCTCACGTTTTTAATGAGGGTGTCTGTTACCTTAGCAACAATGCCAGTCATGAACTGCAAACAAACTTGATTATCGGATAAAGTACTAATATCAGATATATAATCTGATATTATATAATTATATTTATATTATTTATTATTATTATATAATGTTTAGGCCAAATTTAATATTTGTTTGAAACTCGGTACTGCAACTCCGACAGTACTTCTGGCTGCAAGGCGAATCACAGGTTTTTATTAGTATGCTCATTTAAATATATAATACAATTTTATATAAATAATTTAACAGTCAAAAATTACAGTACTAGAAATAAAACATATCAGTAACATCAACTACCCTGTTTTCACAGATGTTCCATAACATATACTATACACTGAATACTATACATTATTTCATTAATAATTATAATTGTTGGCCAATTGCCCAAGTGTGAATAATAAATACTTCTGCATGTGCTGTTATAGCTAAATAAACTATTGTTTTATTCCTTAATTATTCTGTGTTCTTAAGCCGAAATTTTGTACTGCGAAACACATTTTCCCATAAGAAATAATGTAATATAATCTGTTCCAGCCACCATACACCATAATCATATTTTTGCAGATAAAAATAATAACATTTAGAAATAACATTTCACAAATTAATTACAATATGAAATAAATAGACATTAAACTTCACTTAACCTTAATTTATGTTTCTTCTTGGTACTGGCTGCTTTAAAAACTAATCTGAAAGTGGCTCCCATTTTTAATTGTGAGCGAGAATGCTAACATTCTTGGGACCAATGGTGCTATGTCTTCACAAAAGTTTGCACAAATTACAAAGAAACCGCACAAAAAATTATGTAAGCTCTCTTCACTTCAAAACAAGTTTTGATCGGCTACTTGGAAGCACGCGCAACTGAATTTGCAAGGCGGGCGGCGTTCATATGCCAAGGTATCGCTGTACTTAGATCTGCACAGTACAGATGATAGTTCTGGCTGTGCCATAAACAATAGGTTTGTAATTAGAATTAGAGATGGGAGAAAAGTTTTGTAACAGATCATGAATATTTTATAGAGGTAATTCATGTATTGGCACGTTAACTTAAAATGTATTTACTTCTTAAATAAATTTAAAATTTGTATGTGTTTGGATTTGTGGTGGTAAAAAATTCCCGTTCCTCTGTGATCCTGCAGGTGGCGTGCTATAAACTGTTTACACAGCACAGCATCCCGTGTGGTAGGAGCAAACTACTTGCCAACTTTGTTTATAATTGTAACAAAATCTGGAAAACAAAATTTAATACCGAATCAGTACATTTATTAAATAATGATGCTTACAGAATTGCCATATAAATCGTATTGGCACTTAGGTTCCAGGTTATCGTATTTCCTGCCGATTCCATTCTCTAATATTATATTAGAGTTGTTTCTAATACATTATTGTTTCTATTGTAATAGCTCATGTACAGGAAGTTATATGATGGATATGGCATGCAGTCCAATAGCTGTAGTATAAGGTTGATATTTTTGTTGGTGATTTACTACGGTTTAAGCAGAATAACATACTTCAGACTTGTACAACGCTTATACGAAAAAGGTCCACTTAGCCACTGGATTATTTTTGTGTCACTATATAGTGATATCGAGCCATAGTGCACGAAATTTCTGTTTATGATTACAATTTGAAAAATTATATCTGAACCCAGCTTAATGTGACATGCATAGTCAAATCCTACAGAATTTCAATGCCCATCCCAGGCTCCACTGCTCTCCTGATTATGCAATTCTCTCATTAAGTCTTTTTTTTTTATTAATATTCATTCGATGGCTTAAATATTCATTAGAACTCTGGTACATACATCTAAAGACCTGAAGCTAAAGTTGACCTTGTCATGGTATACATGCAAATTTTTGCAGAAACCATCCAACAAACATTTAAGTCCTTAGATGCAACTTGATACATCATCTTTATCTCTAAATTGTTCATTGGTATTGTTAAAGAAAGTGCAGTTCCCACTATCTGACTGAAAACACAAATCTGCTTTCCATCTATGAAAAAGAAACCATCCAAATAATGTTTGTCCACCCGCCTGTTGCATATTGACCACAAGTTCTCAGTGGGATTAAGGTCCGGGAGTTTTCTGGCCATGGATGAATTTATTTTATTGTTTTATATGCCTGTGTCATGCCAAGAGTAAAGCATCCTGAGACCATTTGTCAAAAAGACAAAAATCCTTTGACACTTAGGAAATGTTTGCAATTATACTTCAGCATAGTAACATCTACAGGTATGTTACATAGTAAAAAGATTTTTAAAAAAACACTGGAGCAACAGTGAAAATGAATGTTGGTGTCATTCTCAAAACTTGTAGCCCCGGCTGTAGATCTAAAAACAGGCACTTTGGCTCAAGGGAATCATTAAAGGCTATCGGATTAAAATTGATATTACCAGTGCTACCTGTGTAGAAACATTTTTATGTTGACAAAATGAGCTATTTCTGGACATTACATAGATATTTTTTTCTAGTTAAAAAATAGCATGTGCTTTGTTCAGTATGCTTGGTAGAAATACAGTAGGTGTATAGTGAACTGAAGTAAAAAAAAAAAAATTATTATTTATTCTGCTCTTCCAAATTCCCACAGATTTAACTACATGACACACTTGTGCTTCTATACCACTCAGAGAGAAATTCCAGTCCTGCAATCAAACACTGACGTTGAAACAGCTGCTTTTGTTTAACACTTAAACACAGGCTCACGAAAGTAAAAAGCAAAACAATCCATCTTGGATCTGTGTTTGCTGTTTGTTTAGTCTCATCTCTCATTTTCTAGTATTAAAAAATCTTTTCACCAGCTGTTGAAGCTGTTCCTTCCAGATTCAAATCATAGAGTGTGCGAATTTCTCCTTACATACAGTCACAATTGTTTTCACCTTTTAATTAGCAATGCCTGATACTCAGTGCCTTACCTGAACTACTGTCTTTATTAAATAAAAACAAACGGTCATTTACTTATGGCCTACAGTATATTCAGAGAAAGTAAGACAAAAGTGTAATTAATTAAAACTAATTTATCAAGAAACAGCCATCCTCAAAGTCATCTGTCCTAATATCTTACAGCTTAATTTTCTGATTGTTGAAAAGCACAGTGACACTGGAGACTCCTTCCGAAATGTATAACTCCTTACAGAAGACATTTGAAATCCATTTATTTGCCAAATTCACTATAAAATTCATTGTGTAAGAATGAGCACATTTAGTACTAAGATTTTATAAATGTGTACAATAATGCTGTCCATTTTATTTTTTCCAGATGAGATGTTTTTTTATCTCAAGAATTTAAAGAACTGCCCCAAAGTGCTGCCTAACCTTTCAGTCTCCTCATTCAAATGACTTAACTATAGTAATTCAATTCAATTTTATTTGTATAGCGCCTTTAACAATTGACATTGTCGCAAAGCAGCTTTACACAATCAAAATAATTATTTAACTTTGTATGAAATGTGATTGTGTATGAATCAGAATGATAAGATTGTCCTTGATAAGCAAGCCGAGGACGACGGCGACAGTGGCAAGGAAAAACTCCCTGAGATGGCAATAGGAAGAAACCTTGAAGAACCAGACTCAGCAGGGAACCCATCCTCATTAGGGTGAAAACGGATAGCAGGGATTGATCTGCAGTCATACTGTGTGTTAGGAGGCTGGAAGTTCAGTATAACAGGCTCAATACAACTGCAGTCACGAGTCCTCAGAATCAGCATCAGCCAATTAGAGCTGCCTCCGAGCAGCAGGCCCGAAAGTGCTTGCCCTATTGTCCGGAGATCGCGAGTTTGCGAGCAGCCAGGGGGCTAGAGAGCTGATTGGCTGCGAGAGGGGATGGATGTGAGGCACTACTGTAAGTTCTTTCACATCAAACATGGGTGTCTATGAGCTCATGCATGCGGAAGAGGCGGATAGCGCTGTCCTCCCAATGTGTTGCGCCGCTTCCGACGGTGTGTGAGCGAGCAGTTTCAAAAGATGCGGTTGGTGGTGTGATAGTGGGATAGCCTATCAATTGTAGCCTTGATGTGGGAGTGCCCTGATGACGGGTTTAAATTGGCTATAACTAAATTAAGGAGAAAAAAAAAAAGAATTGCCCACATTAGCAATACTGTGTGTGATTTATTATGCCATATTATAAATTTAATTATGGATAATTTGTGATGTATAGTACACTATAATGGGCTATGTAGTACTGTAATCCACACAGTACTGGTTACCCAGAACTGAATCACCAACTTAATAACATAGACTTATCTGGAGAAACTGAAGTAAAGGATCCAGATTAACAATTTTATTCTCCAAGTCCATACTTCAGCAGTTCAAGAGAGTATTTGTACAGAATCTGTGATTTGTTTCTCTCTACTTCAGGGAATATATGGAAATAAACGCTGGCATTGCATTTGCTGCAAACATTCTATTGAACAAATCATTAAAATAACAGTAGTAACAACTGCAGGTCGTCATGGTGGCTTAGTGCTTAGCACTGTTGCCTCGCGCATCCAGGGTTGGAGGTTCAAATCCGCTCGCCAGGCATGGAATTAGCATATTCTTGACATTTGTCACAAAGCAGCTTCACAGGAATAAATATTCTGGATATAAATTTAAATATTTAAGAAATGCAGATATTTATACATTCATGGCTTTGTCAGTTTGTCACTAATGAGCAGGCTGGAGGCAATGGTGGAATGTAAAAAGTTCCCTGAAATGGAATGAGGGAGAAACCTTGAGAGGAACCTGATTCAAAAGGATCTTATGCTCATTTGGGTAATACCAGATAGCATGGCCATGTATAAATGATTGTGTGCTATATGGTCAACTGTGCAATTGTACAACAGGATATATGTTTCGAATTAACACAATGCCCAGTTTGTTAAGGTTACCAACTGTTCAATGATTTAGGGTAAGGATAACCGTTCATATTTGGAACTGGTACTACCTTATGCACCCCCATGGCTGGGGTTGCATGTTAGGGAATTGAACCCTGGTCTTCCACAAGTCAGGTGGAAATACTCTCAGTGCGCTAATGAGGCAAAGCAAAAGTAATAGCAGTGCCACTTTATAGGTCTTGAGTCATCGGTTTGAGCTCAGGATACTGTTGTGCATGTTTTCTTTGGAGGATTTTTCTCCGTTCTCCACTTTTATTTCATCCTTTAAAACATGCTGGTAGATGTTTGAATTTGCTAAAATGTGTGTGTGAGTGTAAGTGTGTGCATGTGTTAATGGTACCTTGTGTGTGGAATTCACCAGAGTGAATTCCAATCTTATGTTTCAGAGACATAATAATAATAATAATAATAATATAACAATAACCAGTAAATAGCAGCAGTATCAAAGAAGATCAGATGGTATGAATCCCAGGCCATCCATTCGGATGGAAGCTGAAGTCAATGGTAGCTAAATACAAGAACTAGTAATGAACTAGTGACAAAGTACAACGAAGATCAACAACTGGAGTGCACCTGGAAGTGATGAGCTATACAGTTTCTGGCTTAAACACCTGACCCGTCTATAAACTATAAAGACGAGTAATTAATTTAATTGTGTAAGAGCAAATTAACAAGAGTTTATTGATCCTCCTGCAAAAGGACCGGTCTCAGAGAAAACAATTGCAGCATGGAGAGAGGTGCTACAACAACCTCTCTGCCACTATAATCTACGCACTGTACTGTACATTGTGTTCTCTCATACAAGCACCTGATTACTCCTATCGGCCTCAGAACAGATGTCTTTACCTTATCATGGCAGTGGCGGCTACAATCAGTTTGTTCCTATTTATCTTGTTCTAGTTATGTATACATTGTTCTTCTACTTCCAGTAAGCAAGGTTAAAACTTCTACAATTGACATGATTTTCTATTACAAATTATAACTATTTAATACAGAATCATCCAGATAAAGGTGCACCCCCAAGTAACTCCCGGCCCATCTCCTGCCTACCAGCAACATTTTGCTGACAGGCAATAATATCAAACACAATTCAAGAAAACTTCTGCCAGTTCTACAAGCTCCTAATTGATGCTACTGGAAAATTGAAAGTACCTGAAGTCCAACTTACCTGTTGCGTGGATTAACAAGAAGACCTTTAGCTTAGCAGATGTTTGTGATGTCTGGTATCCCGTTTTTCTGAGGATGCCTGAAAGTGGTGACATTGCATTAACAGGATATGATGATGTCTGGAATCAGTAAGAACATCAGGCTCTTTGTACAGAATTCAGTGGCTCAGTGCAAAACTGTGCTGACAGCTGGGACAGAGCAGATGGGGACTAGTAAATATCAGACGTGGAACACTCCAAGTCGACTCATTCGCACTTCTGCTGTTATTGCAATGATACCACTTTCAGTCATTCTCAGAAAAACAGGATACCAGACATCACAAACATCTGCTAAGCTCAACCATCTCCTGTACATGGACAGTCTGAAGGTTTATGGCCTGACATAACCTGAGATTGAATCACCACTAAACACTGTCCTCATATACAGTATACACATATAGCCACATTATCAATCCACCAGGAAGAGATAACAACAGAAAGGGTCAACATACCCAATGTCTGGCATGTTCTCCTTTTTGCAGTTTTTGAAGATCTAGAATATATAAAGGTATGGTGTGCGCCTAAATCTCCTATTGCTCCTCGCTCACTCTGGAGCTCACTAGGTAGACGGCGGCCTCCCCTTTCTTCAAGTGAGCGAGGGAGGTGAGGCCGTGGGAATGGGCACTGGCTGGTGGTTGATCTGCACAAATGGATGAGCTTCTCCCCGTGCTACAAAACATGGCGGGGCGTGTAGCCCCTGGTCTGTCGGGCTGTTTGTCTAGCGGTCTGATTGTTTAGATCTGGAAAGCGACAAAACCAAGTGGCACAGACCCGTTACAAAAAAATAGTGAAGATGATGCACTAAAGCAGGTGAAGAGAGAAGGTCTACTGAAGGATACAGAAGCCAAACATTCCCTCAAGGAAGGACAGATAGCTGGCAAAAAGAGAGGTTCTGGTTCTCTGGATCTTTTGCAACACCTGGGGGAATCTACAAACTAGCCAAAATTGGTGGGCATCAACAGAGCAAGGATTAAAGAAAATGAGACAAAGATCCTATAGGATTGTTGGTTACAGACTGAGAGACATCAAGCACACAACATGGCGTAAATTACAGCGGTTGAGACGAAGCAGGTGTGGCTTATTGACATAAAAAATGCAGTAACCTGCAGACAGAAGTAGAAAGACTCTGGCAAAAGAAGGTCATTGTTGTTCCTGTAGTAGTTTGTGCCCTTGGTGTAATTCCATCTGAGCTGTGGCACCACCTCAACACATTGGGCACCGGCCAGATTATCATCAGAAGGCAGTGCTGCTGGGAACAGCACACATCTTGCATCAATACCTCTAAATACCTTAAGAACCTGGAAAGATCATTGTATGCAGAGTTGCCAAATCCAACATCATCAGTCAGACTGTGTAAAATAATAATAATAACAAACAAAGCCCTACTATTAATTAATATTAATATTATATTCATATACTGTATATACAATTACGATTTATCCTACTATTAAAAATAATATTGCCAATAGTAATACAAAATTGTGTTCTTTATGCAAATTTTTTTCGTACACATGACTTTCTGGCTCATTTACTCTGTTGCTCGAACCCAAAATAACATCGTTCATAGAAAAAAAGATTATATGACGGCTCATTTCTCTTTCTAGGAGTTTGTATTGCTGTCATATTGTCTGTAAAATGTTTGCTTCTGCCCATTAAGAACTTCCTCTCGGCACACCAAGGTTAAAGGCCAGATTCTCACGAACGCTTCCAGAGTGATGTACCGTGACAGATGGGTCAACTTCTTAAACATGCTCAGTTCCTTTGCTGTCAGAATGAAAGAGTCGACTGCACGAGGGCAAATCACCTTCACAGTGACTGCAGTCCACCACTGAGCTCATTTGTGTCTGCGTGGGTGTTCTCAGTTTGAATCTGTCAGGCTTTTTGTCCAGTGTGATTGTTAGTCGTGTAATACTTGTACAGACAAGTTTGCATTTTTAACTTTAATTAGAACCCTAATGAATAAATGTGCCTTGTTCAGGGGCAGTCATTCTCATCAGATTTATTTCTTGACTGTTATTCTCAGAAATGAAACATTTTCCATGATCCACAATTACTAGCCGTCATCTTAGCTTATTAATCTACTCTAAACATTTTCGTTTGACTGAATCCATTTTATTTTTATTTCAGTGTATAGAAGCAAAGAAGTACTGCTGGTTTTTTCAGGAGGGATACCCCACCTATTTCATGTAAGTACATTTTAACCATTTAACCGCCAACCTTTTATAGTAAATATTCCATTTAATCCTCTCCTTCTTATTTTTCTACCAACAGACGTGTTTCCCTAACTAGCCAGGCCTTTTACTTTTCTTACAGTAGCCTCGTTATTTCATCCAGTCCAGGAGCTGGATAGAAATCCAATGCTAGCTTTAATACAGAGGCCAGTGCACACCCCCCTGTTTAAGTCGGCTATTTATTTTCACTGACTGCTAGCTCGGGTGTCTGAGTGTGTTCATTAGGAACTGAGCAGACTCATGCATCTAAAAGGATCACAGAGGTAATGAGATAACACCAGATCTCGTCGACTACAGGAGGCAGACCGTGCTCAACCCCAGCTAGAGCTCCATCTGCCCCTGTACAGGAAGAGGAGATTAGATTGTAATTACACAGAACAGTAATAATCTACCTTCTGCACCACTCTCCCTCGCTCTCTCTCTCTCTCTCTCTCACACACACACACACACACACACACACACACACACACACACACACACACACAC
>JAQQZT010000033.1:27026943-27039923 GCA_030068275.1 Clarias platycephalus | reverse complement strand
TATATTTTGTGTTCTTTAAATTTGTAGTAGATTTATTAACTGAAATAAATGACCATAAAATGAAAACATTGTCAGGACGTTCTACTGCGTCAGGAGATGTCGATGTCATTCAGCCCCGCTTGTGTTTTTGCGTTATTATAAGAATGAAATGATCATCATAGTTTTCTTTAATAATAAATAATGACCCCCGTTGCGCTATACCACCGCTGGCAAAACCTTATGAAAAACATTTAAACGAATTTACAATCACAGTACATATAGGCGTTTCTTATTTGCATCAAATTTAATCAAAGTAAATGTATACCTTTCTATCTAGCCTTTAGATTATATCATGTGTAACACTAGCATAACTCTGGGTGTGCATCAGAAAAGGTCTGCCAGATTAATGGTACACCCTACGTACTGCACTAGCTTTTCATTTTATGCTATTTGGGATTCAACACATACTAGTCAGTTAGCTGAGACTGTCCTAAAGCAGAATAGGTGGAGACATGAGAAGGAACTTAAAAGATTTACAGAACTGTCCACCACCTCCATTTTTTCCTGACCTTTTGGCTAAATAGTACTGGCACAAATTAAAATGACTACTTTCACCCATGCCAATACTACAAAATCTAAAGGAAATTCTTCCAAGAAATTCCTCCCAGAAATAGTGCCTGTTATTTTAACAGCAACAGTTATTCTAATACATTTTCATCAAAGGTGTCCACAGCCATATAGTCTAATTTATAGGCTGAAGAAATACATTTTCACTGTGTCCTGTTCAGTACCACTGATGTCACAGAGAGCAGACTGACCTCCGTCTTATCTTAACTGCCAGAGGAGGCAAGCTGTCTTTGAGGTGATGCATGAGTCCCTGCATGATTTACTAGAGGCAAGGAAATGAAGTCCCAGTCCAGGCACTTGATCTTCTTAACCGAGTTCCCATATCCAGTCAAGCCATACCATTGTGGAGGGGTGTTGCTTTTATCCCTACCTCTGCTGAAACTGTAATCTGCACTTTCGATTTACATCCAAAGTGAAAGACTCTTTTAAAAAGTTTTCCCAAGAAAAAAAAGGTCCTATTGAAGTCGTTTTTTTTACAGCTTGTTTACATAAGGCAGGACTGAAACTTCCACCACAGTAAGATGTAAACATGGTTCCTCGATGGGGCTGTTTGGATAACTAGATGTTCTAAGCTCCCTAAAAGGATCTTTTGTAGAAACCTCTTCAATAGGGAGACAGTGTTGTATGGCATAGAATCATTAATTGTTCACCTGGCTGGATAAACCAAAATAGCCTTTTAGGGTTCTAAACTTCAAACGGCCCCGTCACAATCTGACAAAAACCATGAAGTTCCCACTGCACCATAAAAACATTGAAGGATGCAGCAGGAAGGGGGTCAGAATGGAAATAGGTGGAAAAATGTACATTTATCTACCTAACATTTTGTTGCTAATTTCAACAAAATTTAGCATAACATTTTGTTGTAAATTTCCTATCATGCACATGACCACGTGCTCACTTTGAACAACCTTTGAGGTGATCGATAAGTCCCTGCAATCTTCTACATCATGGCACGTACAGTATTGTACATGGCTCAGGGTGACCAATTGGGATCATGCTCATGTTCATTGTTAAGGATTCCTTGGCTTCCTTAAAGTCTTGGAAAGTTTTCTAATTAAGGAAACCCCTCAGTTGTAGGGTTCTACACAGTAATTAATTCTGAGAAAAAAAATAGTGTTCATTGAATAACCATTTTTCTAAGGGTTTAGTCTCAATAAAAATGTAAAATGTCAAGTGAACATACTGTAGATCTCCAAATATCATTGAAAAAAAAAGGTTGTTTAATTGCTATTTAAATATTGACCCTTCAACCTAGAAACACTCAATTGTAAGGTCTATACAGAACGTCCCTGGCATAATGGAAAGTAAAAAAATCAAAGCCCTTAGTTTTCAAACCTTTCATTCCATTTCATAGAAACAATTTCTTTTGGATATACTTATATACAGGTTCATAGTTCTTTATAAGGCTTTTAGTGTGAACTGTTTCTTATAGAAACACTAATTTAAGCTTATTTCATACAAATGCCTTATTTTAGGAAAATCTAAAATATATAGCCCATTCAAGCAAACAATAAAATAATTCATATTGCTAGCAATAAGAAATATTATGGATGGTCTCCTGTTCCATTCTCACAGCTCAGAAGCAGGTGGTGTGTGCTTTTGGATGCAATCTCGTGAATAACTGTAGGAGTGTGATTCTTCAGGCAGAGATCCATTACACCTGACTTAGCCAAGTAAATATCAGATTCCCTGAGCAAGCCACCCTCTTCTTTAAAAAGGCAGCTATTGTCTCAGAAAATGTGCCAGCAATTGGACTCCTCAATTAGAGGCGTTTTACGGAAAGGTTATTATCAGTGGGTTATTATCCTCTTCAGGCTCCTCAGTGGAAGCGGAGATCCTCAAGAAAATTGCCATGGTGTCACACACACAGGAAGCCATTCACATGTCTTTTTATAGCTGCAGTTTAATAGAGGACTTTGTAAAGGCCTGTGAACACAGAATCGAAAAAGTTTTTTTCAACTGCATTTTTACGTGCTTTAACACTCTTTTGATTTATGTCACGATTGAAATGTCAGTGTTAAATATTTTTTTTAAATGTAGAATTTATTATTTTTTTTACGCATAGTCACAATGTTTAATACAAACCGATCAGCCGTAACAGTACAACACAAAATATTAGACCCAGTATTGTGTAAGCTCCCCTTGTGCCAACTGGGCAGCTCTGGTTCCTCAGGACATGACTCCACAGGACCTCTGGGGGTGTGCTGTTATGTCTAGCACTAGGACATTGGCAACCCATGGGTTCTCAATCAGATTGGAATCTGGGGAGTTTGTAGACTGGGTCGGTGGCCTTGTGCTCTTTGTGGTGTTCCAGGCGTTCTGCTGCCTTTCTACAACATTCACTTTTTTCTGCATTTCTGTTCGGTGGGATCGGACCAGACAGGCTTTTGTATCTTGACAAGACTTTATCTTGGTTTCTTGTTTCGTTAAAAGCAATGAGAACAGATTGTGATATGAAATCAGAGGCTAATATCTAATCAAAATTACAAACATACGCATTTGCTACAGTATATCTAATCTGTTCTAATGTTGATCCGGTTAATATAGACACTTTCTGATGATACAGAGGTCATAAACATTACCTTTGTTTTAAGAGGCTGAAATGAAGTGTTTAACCAGGTATTAATGCATACCTCGCAAGATTTATGTTTTATTTAGGTTCAGTTTTATCAATTTTCTGTTGAACACTGTAAATCTTAAAAAAGAAGACAAGCTAATGAAACACATATCAGTTTTATGATTGATGTAAAAAAAAAAAAAAAAAAAAAAAATATCATGTCAGATCTTTTTCCGATTTAATGTGATATAATGTGGCTGCATTTCATTGGCTCTGTACTGTACATGTACTTTGCACAAAGACAATAAACTTTAATCAAATTGAATCTAATACAACAACAAACAAAATTTGAGAGAAAAACAATTAGATTTTTCGGGGGGATTGAGATTAAAGAAAAGAAACTTTAAAAAAAACTGTTTGCACAAGTGTTCACACCCCTTAAATAATACTTTTTGAAGCATGTTTTGCTTCCTGTCAAAGTCAGATCTATCAAATGATAAAGACATTTCCTCGCTGTCTGAGCTATTCCAAAACTTTGATCTTCTTCTGAAGTCATTACTTTGTTGACTTGGGTTTCTGCCTTGGTTAATTCTGCTACTTTTTCTAAAAAACAGTTTGAAAATAAATTGGGAATTAAAACTATTTGTGATACCTTCTTGACTAGAGCCCTAATCCCAGCTGAACAAGCACAGTCCCTTAGCAGGATGCTGCCACCACCATGCCTTACCCTGGATATAATGTTATTTTGGTGACAAGCTTGTCCTGGTTTTCCACCAAAAATCTTGCTTTTGTACCAAGCATAGCTTTTAGAATTATGCCCAAATCTGTCACCAGAACAGAGCACATTTTGGCACATGGTTTGGGCTGATTTACAGATTTTGTTTCTATGGTGTTTTTTTTTTTCTTTTCTTGATGACTTCTGTCCGTCAGCCCCACCCATTGTCCTGACATGATAAAAGGGAATTATGGCTGTCGCATGCATGGTGTAATCAGTACTTTCCAGATATTTCTGCATCACCCTTAATATTGCTATACTGTAGATTCTCTCATATGTACAGTATATCTATTGGAGGGATGCCCTGTTCTTGGTAAGGTGACCGTGTTGAGCAATTTTCTCCACTTGTTGAAAATGGCATTCACTGTGTTCCCTGTTCTATCTTATGTTTGGGAGATTGTTTCTTGTTTTTTTTTTGGCCTTAATTAGCATAAGTGATTATTAAACACCTGCTACTGTAGTTAATGACTGACGTTTGATAATTTCATGACAATTACATTTGAACATGTGTAATTAGAATGTGTAAGGTTCATTCTGAACACAGTCACATGGCCCATTATAAAAGAATGTACACACTTCTACAACCAGGTCATTGTAAGCTTTTTATATTTCTTCCCTTAAACATTTGCCACTTGTTTGTCCTTTGGATTTTGTCAGATGATGTATCACGTTAAAGTTGAAAAAGATCCAGTTGTAAAAAGGGTGTGTAGATTGGTAATTATTCTAATGTAGCAAAACATTACTCAGAGACTATGCTATTACCCTATTTACACTTAATGATGACCCACATTTCCAAACATCTGCACGTTGCGATATAATTGCTCTGGTTTTTCAGTCATTTTACTGAAGTGAATCTCAAAACTAAGACATCCATTAGATGTTATTCAGGCCATTTTCTTCCAATAGAGTTCCTTATACCCAACGACATTCCACTTCATTCCACTCAATTTCACTCCACAGAGAGGTCCTTCTGGGTATTATTGCTGCCGGCTCAATCGATAACTCTCTACTAGTTTTTAATCAGAAATGTGTCCTTCTACACAAAATGGTAACATTTGCTCTAACATTTTTCCTCTTTAGTCGAAGTGCATTTAGCTGAGTGGGAAAGCTGACTCTGGTACAGCTCTTCTGAAATGTTTTTTTTTTTCTCTTGGAGTGTAGATAGAGCAATCACATGAGCTCTCAAAGTCACAGTTGAATAACATTGACCAGGTCTACGCACTGAATTAACACCTGATCTTTTTGATAACACTTTGTTTTTTTTCCATGCAAAGCACATAGTCTGTAGAGCCATGAAAACCATACTGTAGTACTGACTGGTCCATCTTATGGTGTTCATGTTCACATTTTCTTCACAGGTATTAATGACTATATTCCTTCTGGAACACAAAAACTTCCAGATACATGATATAGTTTATAATAACAGGAGTACATTGGCAACAGCAGCTGACAATATGACTCACAATTCATGTTTCCATGTTTTTTCATGTCACAATCCATGTTTTAAATCAACCACTCAGTGACAGCTAATTGTGATATTAGATGGAAGTCTAAAATCTAATTTTTTTCAACAACTCAACAATAAAATTAGTAGAGATTAGATGACATAAAAAGAATCATGTGGGTCAAATGATTACACGACCCCTCTCTTTCATACACACACATACTGTACATGTAAACCATTTATCCTGTTTCAATTTTTTGTCCAATTCATAATGTCCCACTGGATCGATGCCACATGTCCTCCAAATTTCAAATACTTTAGAAAAGTCTGAGCACTTCTCTTTAACCAGCACAAAAACAACTTAGTCTGTCTGCCTTTTAGTTTCTCCTCCAAAAACATTTTGGAAAAATAAAGCATGACCGAGTATGACATGACTACAGTTCTGACTGTAGTTCATTCTCACTTCTCAGACACTGAATATGATTCATTACTCATATGCCAGCAACATGGTCTGTAAAAAAAATTTCACCCTGATTGAAATTTAATCTACAGTGTGTTTTAGTCCAGTCCTGGGAGAAATCCATACAGTACGTACATACATACATACATACATACATGAATGACAATCTTGCCCAAGGTGGCTCAGAGCTCACTGCAGTCGTTCCCATGAACATTAAGCGAGTGGAACACCTGATCCCTGAAAATCAATGGATCCCTTGTCGACAACTTGCAGAACAGATGCATTTGTCTGTAGAAACTGCACACACACACACACACACACACACACATACACACACACACAAACACCACTTGCACATTACTGGAACTCCGCCTGAGAGTTATTGCCGCATCGCCCGTACAGTCCTGACCTTGCTTCAAGCCATTTCCACATGTTTGGGCCAGTAAAGGGGTTTTAGGGAGGCATGTGTTTCAACCTTGAAGGCAGTCTAATCATGGCTCCAATGTATTGAGAAAACTTTCTACGAAACGCTGGGAGACTTTTGGCCATATACCGTATACCTACTGTACATATATTAATTAATGTAAAAAGGAGCTATGAAGTGGGCGTATACCATTCTTGTATAACTGTGTGTTTGATTTTTGTACATCAGTCCAGTTTTATTTTAAGCTAAATGTTCAGTTTGGAGTCAGTTTCAGCTTGTTTTTCTAGAACAGCGTTCCACTTAGATAAAGTGGCACTTCAGTTCTCACTCCAATTGCTGGCTTTCACAATACTAGTAATGCTACTAAAGCTGTCCCTGAAGCTTTCCAAAGCTTTCCCAAGCTTTCCCTCTTATGTTCCTCATTAAGTATGCTAATATTGTCAAGGATTACTAATGGGAGCTATTAGTTTTTCAAGACCTTCCTATTTATTATTTATTTATTTTTAACGTGAAAAAGGGATGTGCTACTTTCAGCATGGTGAACATGATATAAAGAACACGGTCTTCACTTACTCAAAGTGTGAATCATTAGACAGTCTGCATCATCTGAAAGATTAAAACGTTTACACACAAACACACACCTTGTTCTTCACCTGTTTGATGGACAGAAACATTTTCTTATGTCTCCTTTGAAAATATTTTGCTTGGCGTTGCACTGCATCCCCACTGCCATAGAGATAAAACAGCTTCACAAAACGATACCTCACTGTTATATTATTATTGTTATAGGCTGAATGGCTAACCTTATCAGGGATGAAGGGAAATATAAATAAAACAACTGGATCTCGGCATCTCTGGATGATATCTCATCATGAACGTCAGCTGATCAGCTGAAATGTAATTCCAGCGGAATGGAACCGCTGTTCATCCCAGGAGATGCATCTCCATGTCAGAGTCGTGTGATCTCCATGGACCATTCTCAGATCTCACCACTCGTGACTGCACGCAACCTTGGGGGATCCGTGGATAATCAGCTCCTCTCACATAGCTAAATTGACATGCTCATGCTGATCTCTCCTTTACAACATCGGTCTCGTGTCATTTCAAGACTGACATGTAACTCGCCTCTGACAGGTCTGCCTCTGAGCTTCATTTAATCCAGAATGCATCTGAACTTTTAAACATTTCTTCCAGCCCACCCACTGCTGTGCTCCTTTAACGCGTTTCCCAAGTGCTGTAAACGTGATGTAAATGAAGAACTGTTGTTTATTCCCCAATTTTATCTTTGAGCTTGTTTAAATGAGAAAATAATAATTCATTAAGCAAAAATTTTCACTTTTCAGTCTCTGCCTAGAACCACAAAAAGAGCCAATATACAATATGAACGCTGTTCAAGCATATTCTGCATAGCTAGCGCATGTTTTGGCTTTTAATTCTGGAAGCTTCATTATTATTACTTTTTTTTTTTTTTTTTGCACTGTGCAGAGGAGGAAGACTAATTTAACAAAGCAATGAATGAACATTTTAGATCTTCCATCTGTCTGTGATGAAATGTGTTAAAATGTGGTGTTTTCACATTTCCTGTGAAGAAAGTTAAGCTCCTTTACTGAGTTTTACTCCAAGTTTGAATATGCACCACTTTGTTTATTGGCAAATGCCATTCGCACCCAGGTGTTCATAGGCAACAGTGCTACAGGGAGAGGTGGGGAAGGTGTAAATAGTCGATAGCTGGCATGTGACAGTTTTCAACAGGGTGCAAATAGATGCTCAGTTTTTCTTTTTTTTTTCTCTCTCTTCTTTTCTATTTTTCTTTTAATTATAGGAAGTTGGGTGATGGCTAAATAACCCCAATGTACAGTATCTGTAAGAAGAGATGACCACATGCAGGAAAAAATAACAAATAATTGCTTCTGCTGTTCATAATAAATTGAATTCGGATAACAGAATTTAAATAACAGAGAATAATGGAGTGTAACTGAGTTTTTATATAGTTATTGCATCTTAACAAATGCTAATTTGTAGAGTTATATTAATGCGCAAGTTGATAACTAGAGAAACAAATTGATTAATAGATAGAGCTTTACAAAAGGTAATAAGACAAAAAATGTAAAATTTTAAAGCATTGAGAAGAATAGTATTGAGTATTAAAGAACTGGGTAAATCAAGGTATTGTATATAGTAAGAAAACAATTTGCATTATTTTCTTTGCATAAAAAAGTTGAAGAGGTGGTATTTATTCTTAATTCCTATTATATAATTTGTATGAAATTCAATTTTCACTTTTTTCATAAGATCAAGTCTAATGCATACGCTTTAGTGCTTTAGCCCTGAGATGAGTGTGCGTCACATTTGAAACCACTCGCAGTGGATTATTATAATGCATCAGTTTTTTAGGACTCATACTGTATTGCTGCCCGAGACAACTGTTCACTATCTAACCTGTGACCTCTGATTCATGTTTATGTCATCCCTGTAAGCTCATTGCTCATGCTGTCGCCGGTCATTCATGCCTCTTGGAATGCAGACGTGCAGTTTGTCTTTAAACGTACTCTGATCAGATCTATAGGCAGCCTGATTAAGCTTAAGTTACTCCATTATACTATATGGAGTAATCAAATTCTAAGTATCATCTAAGTTGTGCAAGTGAATTTGATGCCGTTAATCTATTTACCCCATCTTCCCGTCAAAAACCTCCATAAGACAATTTTATACAGTGAAGACATTTCAAATGATGCATCACTTCAAAGTATCACTGCAAGTCTATCTTTGTGAAATTAAGACTGATTATTATATCATTATTATTATATCCAACTAGATTCTAATGGTTTACTTTTTTGTAATATTTAAGTCAGCTAATATATATATATGTTTTTCATTTTCTAAACACTACTATTAAGCCAGAAACGTTCCCTTCAGAATAAGTATGCAAAAAGCATATTTAATGAAATATGTATAGACACAACTTTTCGAATGAAAATATTTTCAGGATAAAATATAAGTAAAATCTGAAGAATTCTGAAATGCTTTCAGAGATGCTCAAAGGAAAGAAAAATAAAATAGGGAGGAAAAAACCATCCAAAGATTGTTTTCATAAAGTGATGCAATTTTCAAGGCAAATGATCACACCCAACCTGGATTTATTCTACAAGAAGTAGATGATGGTTAAACCCATAGTCTTATGATCAAATGTACAGAAGGCAGCAACATGTTTTGTCATAATTACGGCTAATAATTATTTCCTTCTTTTCGGATTGAAATAAATTACTCATGTTTAAGCCAAAACATTACAATTCCACAGAAATTTCTGTTGTTCAGAATTGTAACACATTGGTTCATACATTGCATCAGAAAACTGTGGGTGTCTGTGTATTGCATGTTTTTGTAGGTCAGCTTTTGGACACTCCAGTATTTTAGAATATTTAGAACCTTGTGAAAATATCTCACATTTTAAAAGCATCTTCCCTATACAGATCATATTTCTTTAGGAGTCTTGAGGTCTTTCAGTCTTCCTGAAGCAATTCTTTGCTCTTATTTCTGGCAAGTTTTTGGCTCTTATTTTTAGTCCAGTCTCTGTACCTGACCAGTTTCAGAGGAATGTTCCTCTCTTTTTGTTAAGCCACACAAAACAAGACCTATAAATAATTTAAGCATAAACAATTTTAACTTAAGGCATGAACCAGTGAGAATGGGGTGCAGATGATGACAGATGATGAGGCCGGTGATTAGTATACTGGTGATGCTGAATGCTGAGTGGTTGGAACAGACGAGAGGGGAAATGAGGTTGCTGCTGAGGTTGTTACATAAGCAGTTTTTAAACTTTATGTTTAAGCACTTTACAGCCCTTCACAGTAAAACATTTGTTCCCATTTATTTTATTTAATCTTCATCATTTAATTGAATTAAATTTACAATACCTTTGCACAGAATCATACATATATACATGTTAACAAAAAAAATATATTTTTTTTTAAAAAGAACAGTCAAGGTTAAATTATGTATAAAAGAAACACACACACAAAGTCTATAATTGTTAAGATGTAAAAAAAAAAATATATATATAAGCTGGCAATATATCCACAATATTTATAAGCAGTTATACCATATTATATGAAATATAGTTCCTGTCTGAGAGTCATTCTGGCATTCGGGTTCCGTCATTTCAGTCATCTGTAAGCATCAGCTGGTATTTTCTCTCAACTGTAACAGAAAGAGCCTTGGTCAGTCACAGTTTCAAATGCTCACACGGCTCTTTCTGTTTAAGAGGAAATAAAGTGTCCCCGTGCGTTTTAGAGTGGCCGGTATACAACCATATAGCATCCCCCTCCACCTCCCACCTCTTAGCATGTGCTGATTCAGTGTTGGCCCTGTTATCACTCCTGATCAGGACATTCTGATTTATTAATCCTGCTCCATATCTTTTATCAGATCCTTTAAACCAGAAAGCAGAAGGAAGCACGAGCTCATTCTTCATTTATAATTGATGTCTGCCTGCACGACAGAGCCTGCATGCGTAAAGCTGGCTAAAGATATACGGTTTAATACACTGGAGCCTGGGAGGGCTCCAGGTGCATAGTCACGACGGAAATGAGATTGTATAAGCATCGGGACTAATCGGGAGTCCAGCCATTCAGTGTAGAGTAGAATTAACTGCAAAAGCCGCAATGATTTCAGTTTGAACAGAGAAGTGCAATTTATTTTCGTTTTGAAGATGAGCAATTATGGGAGAAAAAAATGGAACATGATAATGAATTCTGTTGAAATGTGCCCCAGGATAATTCTGCATTTGACAGTGCAAAGAAAGACGCAAGTAGAGAAACTCAGCAGGGGATAATCTGTCTAACAAAATGCTGCTATCCGAAAAGATTAGTATTCTAACGCACATACGTGGGTACTAGAGAGCATTTTCTTACATTCATAACACTTAACCTGGGCTGCTCTCAGTTTTAGGACTTTGCTATGGATATCCAGGGTGCAGCACCTCATCACTGTATATCTCCAGGGAGAGGAACGGGCCATGGCCTCTCCTGACAGGTCCTAATTGGATAGTCTCTGGTTTTAGAAAGGATTACTCAGCTTTGTGTCTTTATAAGATGTCTTCTAATAAGTTAGGGCATCATAATGTAATGTAATTCTAGACATGTCAGGAAGAGAAATCTAAGTAGTCATTACTATGATTTAAAAGTTTCAAAATGTAATTTTATATTAAAGTACCGTTTAATTCTTGCATCGGATTTATCAGATGTTGATTTATTTTTCAGCCACTGCATTTTTTTTTTTATTCAAACACAGGCTGTAGAATTATATTAATATGTTTATTCTAATATCCATTCATTATGGTTTCTATAGTAGCAGTTCATTCAGAGGGATTTATATGATGGACACTGAACGTAATCTAGTACTAAAAATAAAAAGATTGTTGGTGTTTATATTTAACAAAGGAAAAAAAAGATTATTGATGTGATACAGTGTTCTGTAAGGAGCCATTTACTTGACATTTATGCAGTCTGAGGTATCAGTTCTTTGTAACAGGCATTCATTTTTACACCACAGGAAAGTTTTCAGCACATAGAATGCTGTGCTGTCTGGTTTCTCAACTATCTTATGTTAAGATAAGTTATCTGTAAAGTCCAAAATGTGAGCAACTTCTATTTGTAGTTTCTGATTGTGGCACAGAAGCATTGTGGACATTTTGAGAGCTGGTGTTCAAGTCAAACTGGGATTTTTGATTGTGCAGAATAACAGCAAACTACCTTTATTTCTCTATATAATCTCCTGCTCCTATCTAATGCACTTATCCCAGCATTCCACTAGTTCTTGGATACCATTAAGGTGGAAAGTTTTTTCAGTATGCTGGAGATAGGTCAAGACAGTACAAGGGAAGTGGCAATAACTCCCAGCTGAACTCTCAATTCCACTCCTTTAATGATGTTTGTGAATCATTGTGTGTACGGTTCCCAAAGACAGATGCATCTCGTCTGTAAGTTGGTGACAAATTATTCGTTCATTTTCAAGGATCAGGCATTTCACTCGATGAATGATAATCAAATCAATCAAATCAAAGGATGAATGTTTGCACCAATCAAATGTTTTTACTGCAGGTACGAGTCTCATCACTGTACTGTAGTTGAAGTCTTCTCTAAATATCATTCGGTTTTATGTCTTTATTCAAGAAAAAAGTCCCAGTATGACTTGAACAATCATCATTTTTACATAGTTTACATCCATTCTTGCACTTTTGTATATGGTGGATATTGTCAAATATAAATCATTCGGATTTGTGGATAAGGTATTTTATTAGATCTGCAGCATTCAGTAGCTCTTATCAATTTATAGAAGTGCTTCATAGTCTCCATCAAAAACTCACCCTTATGCTAGTTCGCTAATTCAGGCTTTGAAAAGGCTCTAGAATATAGAATATATATATATATATATTATATTATTGAAAGTAAGCCAACACAATCCCATAAATTCAGAGAAATAAAGTTAGTCATTCAACTGTAACAAAAATGTTATTTTATAAACTGAAGACTGGTGGTGACATAGCTGTAAGCTGTAAACTGATGCCTCAACTGACAGAAGATCAAGTTCATGAGGGTATGGATGTTAGATATTTTTTATTTTTCTGAGGATAAAATCTGGATTATACAGTGGCTTGCAAAAGTATTCGGCCCCCTTGAACTTTTCCACATTTTGTCACATTACAGCCACAAACAT
>JAQQZT010000033.1:27001622-27020910 GCA_030068275.1 Clarias platycephalus | reverse complement strand
CGGCCAATCAGCTCTCTCTGTGCCTCCGGCTGTGAGAGGAAAACAGCATCACCCGCGGTTCGAACCAGCGATCTCCGGATGATAGGGCGAGCGCTTTACCACTGCGCCACTCGGAGGCCTAAAATTCTGTATTTAAAAAAAAAAAATTATGCTTTTCAAGTGATAAATATTGGCAATATTTATTTATCACAATATGTGCCAAAGAAATCACAATGTTATTTCTTGATCAGATGATGCAGCCCTAGTTTTTTAATAATTTAGTTCAGTAGAAGTAACTTTAACGATGGGGAGAGGAAAAAGACAAAGGAATTTGGAAATGCATGAATGCACACTGTAGTTTGAGGAACATCTGTGAAACAGGCGCTCAGTCTCTGGAAATGGAATTTTTTTTCTTGCAATAGAAGGATTTCCAGTCTTCCTAAATTGTACTTACTCATTCATAATTCATAATATTTTTGTTTTATCAGATTTAGTTCTGTTTAGTTTAGAGAAACATTGCTATGAGTAACACTATGCCTAACTGTAATACTGTTACTTTCTGAAATACTTAATTTATCTTCATACTAATCTACAAACATACTGTATCTCATGCCAATTATGCATGGATAAATAAAAGCATCCAATCTTGTCATGTAAATGTTTTTTACCTTTTCTTTCATTAGCGTTTAGAGACAAATTAGGTCATTGCCTTTCCATGGCGTTTGAAACATGACTATATGAAAAGAGGAAGTGAGTGAATTGGGCTTTGTCATTATCGAACTCGCTCATGTGGAAAACTGAATTGAGCTTTAATAATGCAGCACCTAATTCTGTTCCGAAGGTTGGACTGTTCATGCGTGCTCAGTGGTGAAACATGGAAATCTTACAGGGTTTTTTAAAAAACTAATTGTACCAGTACATTCATTCAGTTGTACAGTAGAACTACGGTTTGTATTTTGCAGTGTTTCCACTGAACAGACTGCCTTTTAGCTGATTAACTGTCAGCACAGCACTAATTTGCGCTTAGTGACACCCTGTGGTTGTTCACCAGCACCCTGCTCTCATCACTCACGACCCCTGTTAAGCCAGACTGACCTCATATACTATATAAAACAGACGTCAAATGTAGGATACAGAAAATAAATACTAATTGTTTATACCGCTTTATCCTGCATACAGGGTCTCGGGGGGCCAGGAGCCTATCCCTGGAGACTTAAGACACAAGGCTGGGTACACTCTGAGTGGGGTGCCAATCCAAGACACACACTCACACACTCATTCACACACTACAGGCAATTTGGAAACCTAACGTTCATGTAATTGGATTATATGGGAGGAAACTCACCAAGCACAGGGAGAGCATGCAAACTCCATGCACACAGACCACGAGCCGGGAACCGAACCCTGACCCTGGAGATGCAAGGTGATAGTGCCAACCACTAAGCCAATGTATTTTCAAACAGTGGTTTTATATACAGTACTGTATAATGTTAATTTATTTATATTATGTATCCTTGATTTGGTAGATCATTGTTATAATCTGGTAAAATAAACAACCCCACAAAGTCTGGCCTGTTGTTATACAGTACATTGATTTCAGTGAAAAAGCACATCGTTGTGGATTTCAGGGAATCTAGCAGCAGGGAACATTCTCACATCAATGAAGATGACATTAATGTTCAAATAGTCTAACCTATTTACCAGCTCTATCCAGCCTACTTGTCTGTCTTTTGTGCACATAAAGTTGTTTGCCAGCTGAGCTCCTACAGTAGCTCCACCCTACACCATCACTGCCTGCATCTAGACCCAGTTCTGAACTCTGGGCATGGGTATTATTGTTATACTCTAAAGCTGACTTTATACTGCATCCCAAATGTGCTGTTCTAAACAAAACTTGCACATTAACAACTTGCCACTCCTTCTACAGTGCTCAATTAAAAGCCAGCATTAAGAGGATGACCTAGGATTACGAAAACTGGCAGCCACAAATATAATAGTGGCATTGGTAAAACCATAGATTGTATAAAAAGAACAAACTCTCTGTGAAGTCTTTTGAAGAGCGGTTTGGAAGTTCCAATGTGGGAACTCTATTCGTCGCCATCTTGACCAAAACTATTTATTATACCAGGCTGTTGTTGTAAAGTTGGTCATTTTAACATTGGGGTCCATGGGATTTTACTCACTTTTGGAGGCAACTCCCATCAGACATTCAATGAATTGCATGTTTTGGCACTTCTGCATTGGCTTAATTTTTCAGAACTCGAGGTTGCACCTTGGGTGAAACATAAAGCATAGATTTAAAAACACATGATAATCCAAAAATATTTATGGGACCCTCTATGTGCACCAGCCAAGATTGATGACAATCAGAATTTATTAACTGTCTTAAGTTTCACATTCATTAGATGTTCTTCATTGTATAATTGGACTTGGAGAATTCACGTAGCCTCTTACAGAATTGAGACAATATTTCATTGGATTCACCTCGTCCAATGCAAACAGAAAATCATTAAACACACCTGTAATCACCAGTACATAAAAAGCCCAAGTCCTGATTACTTATCCGTAGCACGAACTGTACTGAATACTTTGGAACACACTATTAACACATTCTGAAAATGACCGATGATGTATTTTTTTTTTTTTTTTGATAGTTATGTGAGTAATATAGGGAATGAAGTTGGTGAGGTAATTGAATGTAATTGAATTGCACTTGGATTTTGTCGAAAAGCAGCTTTATAAATTTTGTATATACACTCCATCCATCCATCTAGGATGCCTCTGTAGTCCAACCAGGGACTGTTGAGGCCAATGGTGACTATTGTATTTATTCCCATTGTGTATGACCATAGTTCTCCAGTCAACATTCACACACGCCATAAAGATATCATGAACATTGTAGTCCAAAGCCATCAAAGCAGTTAAACTGCTCATATCAATTGTGTTCCAAAGCCATCTTCATGGTTTATAAATCTATCTTTATGCTTTAGGCCATCTCAGCCAGTCCCAGAGGTCAGAAAGGGTCATTGACCCCTTGAATCTCACCTTGAACATCTTGACCCTTTAAATATCTCTTGACATCCACAATCAATAACAACTGATAGCAGGTTCATCCTTACTGACAGTCCACATAGTGTGGTGTCATCTGCAAACTGTAGGAGTTTTCCATAGGGTTCTCTTAAAATGCAGGCATGAAATCAGAAGAGGTGACAGTACAGAGCCTGTGGCATTGCAGTGCTAAGGATGAGTACTGTAGGTCTGCAGGAAGTTTGCTTAGCCTCACATTATGTTTCCTGTTTAAGGGGGGAAAAAAAACGTTAATCCACTTACTGATAACTGAGACTAAACTGTCAGCTGAGAGAATGTGATCTCTGGGTGCTTTGAGATGACGGCATTAAATGCTCTGGTAATGAATCTGAAACAGAATCCTTGCATGCGTTTCCAGGCAGATATAATAGAATTGCCAAATGCATGCAATTCTAAAAAGTGCAGACTGATTGTATTGTGTGTACGATGAGATATGTGATGCCATATTACAGAAGTCAGCATTATCATGGCCTTATGTATTGTTGGAGGGGTTTCAGTTCTTTGCTTTACTACGTCATGACCGTGCAACATAGATTTTTAAGCAATGTGCAAAAACTGAGGATGAAGATGCTGTCTTTCAAAGCATCTCATGGGTAGCTGAAATGTAAATATGAGCCTATAGCAACATCATGTACAACCATGATTTTCCATTAGAACTCAAGTTATATAATAATTGTTAATGCACTATCGTTAGCAAAGAAGTGTCGTTTTAATTTGAGTACTCTGGCTTTAATATCCATGCCATATATATGGTTGCATTAGTCATTTTTGAGGATACAGTACTGAAAACTTTCCTACAAATATCAGAGGCTGCAGAATCACAAGAGCTCATCCTTTAACCCCAGCCTTATTACAATGCAGTAGGGCAGCAAAAAATGCGAATCATGATTTTTCTCAATGGGAATTGATATCACGATTGTCTCACACGATTCTTTTATTTTTTTTAATTAAAACTTTTATTGCACTCAGCTGAAAAATGTGCTGTCCTAACAGGATTTTTAACCCTCTTATTTATTAATAAATAGAAAGTAATTTTTTACTTGGTTTATAACTTTTAATGTGAATAACTATATTTTAATATAAAAAATAACTAGTAAATTGCACCTGTGTGGTTTGGACACTTCCATCACGTGCCTTAATTTATATCATAATTCTTATTAGCTTAAGGTAAGCCAGAGTTTTTTTTTTTAGGTAGTTTGAAATTAAGTACATAGTTTAGAGTACAAAATGTATTGTTGTCAAAGGTTTTATTGCTCAATCTTAACATACTCCATAACAATCCTCCAAATAAACTGAATAGACTGTTTAGGTCCGTCTCCGTGCTACGCCATAAATGATGCAGAGCGATGAGTGAAGTGATTGAGTTTGCATGACTGAGTCATTTTCCAATCCGTGGCCTAATTGGTGAAATAATAGTGTTTTGTGTTACCCAGTGTGAGTGTAACCAATAAGTATGATTGAAATACTGTAGCATCTAGGATTGTTGTCAAGTGAGTTAGTGAACATGTGAATCCAGTGTGATTTGAATGCAAGTGAACCGTTAATTTCAATCATTTAGAAATGAGATCGCGAGTATGTATGAATCGAGAATCTTTGTATGAATGTATGTATGAATCGGGTGATTTTTTTCTTTCTTTTTTTCGAATAATATAAAAAAAAATAAGGTGGTCTGCTGCATAATTGGAATGCCTCAGGGCCATGCAAGGGGACAGTCTTTGTTTTCAATTTTAGTATTTTAGTGCAGCAGTGATCAGGCGTTTTCCATTCCCTGGAGGCCCACGTGATGATGATTATCTCTTCTTCTGTCCAGTATATCAACAGAATTGAGGAGGAACAGTAATGGCAGCCAAAATGCTAAAGACATTCTGTCAGGGGGAATATGAGTTTATATTCCTAATATAAAAGCAAACATCATTTTAATGTTTTATATATATTTTAATGTTTTCCCTCACAGCTCTATTTTATCTGTATAAGCTATGTGGCCATGTCTCGGTGGAGCCAACACCTGCAAAGTCTAATAATCCTTTAGAATCCTGAAAGCATAAAAACGCCGTTATTGGCTTTATATGGAGAAATTGCCAAAGATAAAATTTTACTTATGGTTCTTTAATCAATAATAATGTAGATATAATGTGGCCTTAAGGAAAGTAAAATGACAAAAACAATGACAATAGCATGAGAGTTATTGGTATACTATTGGTAGAGCCTTTAGCTTGAGATCTCTGCACTTCCCTTCAGTGAAAACAAACAAGGGCATGCTCTCCATATGTCTTGCCAACCCTGGTCCTCCAGAGCCACAGCCCTGCATGTTTCCCAATTATCCCTGCACTACTACCTGCTGATGACCTACATCATGTGTGTTCAGTCAATCAAAAGCTGGAAGATACTAAGATGTATCTAAGATGGTATCTTCCAGCTTTTGACTGACTGAACACACCTGATCACTCACTCATCGTCCATACTGCTTTATCCTATACAGGTTTGTGCGGACCTGGAGTCTATCCCAGGAGACTTAGGGCACATGGCGGGGTACACCCTCACTACATACAATTTGGGAACCCCAAACAGTCTAATCTGCATGTCTTTAGACTGTGGGAGGAAACTGGAGTACCTGGAGGAAATCCACAAAGCACAGGGAAAGCATGCATCCTGCATGCACATAGAGGCGGGAATCAAACCTGGCCGAGAATCGGACCCGGACCCTGGAGGTGCATGGTGGCGGTGTTAACCACCAAGCCACTGTACCCCCCAGCAGTGAGATAATTGGAAAACATGTAAGGTTGTGGCACTCGACGTCCAGGTTTGGCCACCCCTGCTCTAAACTGAGGACATCTGTCCCCTCTGTAGAGCATGAATCTTCATTACTAGTTAACATCATAACTTAGATAAGAGGAGAGATCAGTCTGACCTTTAGTAGTCAGAAAGTAGTAGTCTCTAGAATACACATATACAGGTAGCAAAAAAAAAAATTGCAATAAAATGTTAGGAAGCTGAAAAACAAACCATATTTTAAAACCTAGCAACTATCAGCAATTTTTTCCTCCAAAAGTGTTCCAAGCAACAGTAATAAATAAACTAAGCAATAGTGATATGACCCCTTATTTATTAATTAGCAGCATTTCTTTTTCTAACTCAACAAAAGACCATAGTCCCACCCACATACTGTAGATTTATTTTTGCTTACAAGCCCAAGGCTTATGAATTCACAGGTCAAGGAAAGTGAAGGTGTCCAATACTATAAACAAATATTCCTCTATTATATGCCAAAACTTTTAGGTGACTTGTGTATTTGAATAACAAGAAGTAAAAACTCATATATGCTTCAGTTTACCCTGTAGCTCCCTGTAAGTAAGTCTATTAACCCTTTCAGGCTCAAATTAAGTTTTTGTTTGCTAAAGGACAACCAAGTCCTGCAGTGGTACTTCTGAGTAAAAAAAAATATTTATCTGGGTAGTAAGTAAGTAGTAGTAAGTAAGTACTAATAAGGTAATTAGTTTTTAACTGTTGCAAATCTGCAACGCCTGCCTTGAGAGGGTTAAGATATAAATGACTTCATGATTCACGCTTAACTGCCTTGTCTTTGACATCACAGTAGGCCGTGCCTACAATGTCTAGAACAACAGAAAGTGATGCAGAAGTAACCAAGAAGTCATAGCTGAGCTGTATTTTGTGAAAAGGTGTGGATATGGATCTCTTACATTAGCAATAGCACTGAATAAAATAATTTATTTACTCAATTGACTTTTGTATGACTTGAAAAACAGATTCATGCCTTTTATGGTTTCGTAAAGTTTTTGGCAGTAATAGTGATTTATTCATTGCACATTCAGGTTTGTTTTTCTGGAAAATTGGTGTTTTTCAAAGAATTATTCGACTTTATGTCCTGTATATTTGTGCATTTTACAAGCAGCTAAAACAGTTTCACTTCCCTCCACAGTTTCTCAGCAGCCTGGCATTCAGGGCTATGGTGACCCCAGCGTTGCCATGACGATGCCAATGGCCCCTGCTTACCCGGGCCAGCCCAGCACAGCCCACATGATGAATTCATATCCACCACCACCGTCCTACTGCAACCATCCTCCACCATCTTACGACCAGGTCTTCAAGACCACGGAGAAGAAGTAGGTCCAGATGTTCATCATGGCACACCACACTCCAGCAGATCAGAGATCTGAGTCCCGACATGATGCTGCCAAGAACCTCTGGCAGCAACCATTGAAGCAACTCTTGGGTTGCTTCAAGTGGCTTGTTTTATTTTTGCGTGCTTGTTTTAGGATACAGCATTTTTTTTTTTTGTCATGTTCATTGTTTAACATTTTATAGGTGGACAGAGCTGCTTTATGTCTGACTTTGTATTGAAATAATGTGCATTGACTGTGTATTGAAGTAACACGAATATGAAAAGAACATGATTTTTTGGGGGAGATGAAAAGACATGCAGAACATGAACTGCGCCTCAGAGTTTTCATAAAGGAGCTGGGTGGAGGCGAAAGATGGACACTGGCATACCGGAAAGAAGGTGGAATTAAATCCAGCTGTCATGTTTTTACAGTTGTTGCAATTGTGCGAAAGAAAATGACAGTTATCTTTTAAGGACACCTCCCCTCGGCAAGTCCATTGTGCTGCCTGGGCACTTTGCAAACCTGAAGACTTGGGTCTGAGAAGTCAAACCATCTTTGCTAGGGACTGCAGCAAGGTCTTCGTTGTGTTTGAACAACAGGAACTCTTTAGCAAAAAATGATAAAGCAGAGAATTTCCCAAGGCAACTGAGCAGGTGTGATAATAACCAATCAGAAAGGACAGCACACCTTTCAATCCACTAATCAAGCAGGTCAGCACAGTTCATTCATCCATTCCCCCAATCCATTATACACCAGAGGCAATTGGCTATTGTAAGTAAAGGTCTGATCTTGAATTAGCTCCATCTTCAAATAGCTGGATGGTGATGCACAGCTGAAGTCAGGAGTTTACATACGGTACACTTAAGTTGAAGTCATTTAAACTGATCACAGTTTTTTCCAAAAGACATTTCCAAATTATTTTACTTACTGTATAATTCACTATATCATGATTTTTAACATGAAAATTCCAGAATATTACACAATGGCTTTAGAAGCTTTTGATCATTTGAGTCAATTGAGGGTGAACCTGTGGATGTGTTTTAAGCCCTCGCTTCAAACTCAGTGCCTCTTTGTTTGGCATCATTGGAAAAGAAAAAATAAAAGATCTCAGCAAAAAAAATTGTGATCCTCCAGACATGTTTCATCCTTGAGAGCAGTTTCCAAATGCCTGAAGGTACCACATACGTCTGTTCACCATTGAACCATGCAGTCATCATACCGCTCAGGAAGGAGGTGCATACTTTGTTACAAAAAAGTGTAAATAAAAACTAGAACGACAGACAAGGACCTTGTGAAGACATTGGTGGACACAGTTACAAAGGCATCTGCATCCACTATAACACAAGACAGATATTGATGTAACCTAAAAGGCTGCTCACCTAGGAACAAGCCACAGCTCCAAAACAGCAGCAGCACATGGGAACAAATAACTTCTTTTTTGGAAAAATGCCCTCTGGTCTGATGAAAAAATGTAACTATTTGGCCATAATGACCATTGTTACATCTGGAAGCTGCAACTACACCATCCCAAACATGAAGCATGGAGGTGGCAGCACCATGTTTTGGCGTGCTTTTCTGTAAGTGAAACTGGTGCACTGATAACTCAGAGGGCTAGGGCACTGAGTTACTGATTGGAAGATTGGCGGTTCGAGCCCCTGCTCCACCAGGTTGCCATTGTTGGGCCCTTGAGCAAGGCCCTTAATCCTATCTGCTCCACTGGCGCTGTATCATGGCTGACCCTGCGCTCTGAACCCAGTTACGCTGGGATATGTGAAGAAAGAATTTCACTGTGCAGTATATGTGACAAAGGTTTAACAAAATAGATGGCATCATGAGGAAGGAAGATTATGTGGATTATATTGAAGCAACATCTCAAGACAGGAAGGTTTTCAAGTGGTTGTCTTACATTGACCCCAATCATACTGCCAAAGTTGTGGCACAGTGACTTAAGGGCAACAAAGTTGAGCCTTCAAAAAATTTGACCATCAAAAAGCCCTGACCACAGTCTAATAGTTGTGGGAAGAACTGAAAAAGCATATGCGAGCAAGGAGGCCTACAAACCTGACTCAATTAGGTTTACAGTAATTATGTCAGCAGGGCTAAAATTCCAGCACCTTATTGTAATAAGCTTGTGAAAGGCCACCAAACAGGTTTAACCCAAGCTAAACAATTTAAAGGTAATAATAAATACTAATCAATTGTGTGTAAACTTCTGACTTTCTGGGAACGTGATGAAAAAGGAAACTGTAATAAATTGTTCAATTACTATGTAATCTTTTTCTCAGCTGTATTTGGATAAGGTGTATGTAAATTTCCAACTTCGCTGGTAACTGTTGAGGACAAGTCCAAGGGTAGTCCATTTGTGATGCCCAGCATGCAGCCATTTCACTGCCATACATAGAGCCAACCTAAGCTCAAGCCCCCATGCTGTAATCTAAACATTATTTTACTTTGTGGTTTCCTTATGTAGTATAGGACTTGGCATTTTACCTTCGACTATAGAGGAGGTCTGATGATCCTTAGTGACTTGTTCCGATCACCGAAAAAAAAAAAACATGTAAAAGTAACCTGCTGTGCCCAGGACCAATAACGTTCCCTCAAAAGCACAGTCTTGATGGATGGAGACGAGAATTACAAAGTGCACAATTAAATGCTCTTGAACTATTTTTAAGCTTTGAAGTTGGAAGAAGTGTGCAGAAAATCTAGGGTGACAGTCAGCTCTAAAATTACAATAAATTATTGTTCTTGTCACAGTGGTGTCAGCTTTCTTTGACAAAAGGTACAGTGATTTTTTTTAAAAACTAGCATTTGATAGTGCAGCATTTTCCTGGGATAAAAGCGTAGCACCAGGTTTAATATTAACACTTCACCTTAACGATGACATGCCTTGAAGCCTAATGTCAATCTTTTATCCATGTGAAAAAAACAGGATTTTAAATGGATCTTTATAGAAAAAAAAGTTTCTTGCAAAGTTTGAAACACTTTAACTAGAAAGTTTTAAATCAAGTTGATAATGCATGAGAAGGCGATTTGAGGAAATAAAATTTTGGAAATGGCAACATGTGCTATTTTAATCTTTTGTTGATTATGTACATTTTAATGGCTGTTCTATGCAAAGTAAAGATCGAGTTGGTTACATGTACATCTTGCTTAGTTGTAATAGGTGTGTGTTGTATCACTGTATCAGACTTGGCTGAAAGACATGCAAGTTACAGGTGTAAGTGCTAACCAAGTATCAAGCCTTCAAAATTTAGCTAAAACACAAGAGTTTCTGTCCTTTATCTAAAAAAAGATATACTGTTCTGTCATATTGTATCCAATAAACTGTCATTGACATGTCAGTGATCAAGAACCAGTGTCATGCTTAATGTCAAAGACGATTCATGAATACCAAATTGAAACTCTCTTATTAGAAATGTGCTATTTTTCAACCCTGAGTTTGTATGCAGAAAGGTATGTGAACATGTAGACAGTGAGAGGTTTAAGTTTATTCATGATGACTCAATGGGAGACATTTGATTTGACACTTTGTTTAAACATCTGGGTGCATATTCAATTCATAAACACAGTGGGCTGTGAAGGTTTGAGTTCGAACTAGCTAGAGTGCTTCTACTGTATTATCCATGCTTTTCCAATTTAATTAAAAAAAAAATTCTAAATTACACTGCAAAAATGTTATCATCTTAGTATGTTTGCAAGTGAAATATTCTTAAATCTACCCAATAGATATTTTAATAGATAGATTATTAATGGAGTGGCACGGTGGTGTAGTAGTTAGCACTGTCGCCTTGCACCTCCTGGGTCCAGGTTCGATTCCCGGCCAGGCTTGATTCCCGCCTCTCTTTGTGCATGTTTGCATGTTCTCCGCGTGGGTTTCCTTCGGGTACTCCGGTTTCCTCCCACAGTACAAAGACATGCAGATTAGGTTAATGGCGTTCTCAAATTGCCCATAGTGTGTGTATGTATGTGTGCCCTGCGATGGATTGGCACCCCTGAATACAGGATAAAGCGGTATAGACGATGAGTGAGTGTAAACATATTTTAAGAAATTATAGATAGGTTTGGATAGAATCAAGAATATTTCACTTGCTATAATTTTTGGCAGTGTATATTATTGACAGCTTGTGTAAGAAGTAAAAGATTAGAAGTATTTAAATGCATTTCTTTAACAGAGTGTGCACTCTAGCTGACACAGATTTTGTACCATATGTGCTATCGGACTTTTGAACCGCACTCTACCTCTAGTTAATCCAAATTTACCTGTATGGCAAACAGGTTAACTGATTATTCTAGATAGTTATTAGACTAATTGGATCCATCTGCTTCTGAATTATACTGCAAAAGTTTAAAACTAGGTCAACTCTGAAAGATTTGAAAATGTTTATTGGCTCTTGGCAATGTTCAACAAATTTTATTGAGTGTTTTCCCTCAGATTATACTGTACATTCTTTTGTAAGCTTATAAAAATGGTCAGTATTGACAACAACAACAACTAAGAACATTCAACAATGTTGAAGTTAAGGACAAACTAGCAGTAATTCTGCATGAGTGTTTATTTCATATTTGAAACTAAACTAGAAAGTATCCTGTAATGTTAGTACAAACATTACAATAGAAGTACAAGTTCAAAATATGTATCTTTAAATTCTAAAAGACATTTTCTACTGTGACTGTGATGGCTAGTTTAACTCTTAAGATGCCACATCATTACCACCAAACAGTACGTACATGAGGCTGTCACATAAAAACCTTAAACATATCTAAAAATCAAAGAAACAAACATTTGTAGTTGCAAAAGTAAAAATAAACTATGAATCCAGCCCCTTCTACTTAAAATAATAATTTGTTTATTGCAAATAGGTGTCAATAAATTAAGTATAAGTTGTTCTTTAGACTCGTCATAGACTATAATTAGTGGAAATAAATTATTTGCCACTTGCTATTTGTTACTTAATATTTGTTCAGCATCATTCTCCAGTTTGTTGTTTTTAACTGAAAATCTAACCAAAAACTAAAATTTTATCTGAAAATTAATAGTGGACACAAGGGGTGCAAAGTCAACTAGAGAGTCCTTATGGTAATTAAAAATAATAATCTGAAATCTTGGAGGTCACTTACAAACAACCCCTAGCCAACTACAAGCTCATAAAAATTAATATAAAATGTCTCAGTTATGCAACATGTATTGAAATATAATTAAGTACTGTATTATTATTATTGTTGTGATTTTGTCCACAACACAGTTCCATTTGGCCTTTAAATAATTCTTAGTTTAGTTCAAGTGCTGCATTTGGCAGGTTTCTCTCCTGAATGAAAATTTCTTCTGTGCAGCATTTGTAAATAGATTGTTATTACTGAGATTGGGTCTTAGTTTTACAAATTGACCATGTACAAGAATCTGCTATAATTCTGAGCACACAGATTTAATTCAAGAGGTTCAATAAAAAGATTGAAATAAACATTTAGGAATTTTCCTCTATTTTCACAGACTCAAAAGGATTGGACAATTCACTTATGATCAGTTTGATGGTTGGTTGGTTTGTTTTGTTTTTCAGTTTTCATGATGGCATGGTAGCTGTTCATGAGGAAATCAATATGCATCCAAAGAGATTCCAATGCAATCCAATTCCGATGAAATACCCTTTCATATCATCTAGCATCTAATCAAGGACGCATCAAGAGAAATATGTACAGTATATCACTGTCAAAATCTTTGATCAAAAGACAGCGCTTCATTAATGTAAATACAGATGGTTTACCCAAAGATCCCATCAACTGGTAATATTCAAGAACAGAATGATTGGAGAACAATACAGAGAAGGAAAGGAGAGGCTCATGTTTCAAAACATACATCATCATTCATCAAGAAACATGATTCCAAAGCATACATCATCATCATCATACAACATGGTTCCGAGGCATACCACATCATCTGTCAATGGACACATGGTGGAGACAGTGTTCTAGCATGGACATGTATGACTGCCAATGAAACTCATCACTGGTGTTTATTGATGATGTGACTGCTGATATAAGTAGCTGAATGAACTTAAGTGAAAAGTTTCTGTCAAGATTCAATCAACTGCTGCAAAACTGACAGGAGGGTACTTCACAGCACAGATGGGTAATGACCTAAAACATACAGCGAAAGCTACGAAAGAATTGGATGGTTGTTAAAGGGCAGAGTCACCTGACATCAGCCCAACTGAGCATACTTTTAACTTACTGAAGGTAAGAATAAAGCCAGCAGCAAACATAGTAAAAATGGCTATAATTCCTAAATTATTAATATACTATTTTTGTTAAACATCTTGAACTAAAGAGTAAAATTATGAAAATTCACTTTTTGACCATTTTTGAGTTACTAATGTGTGTATGTGCAAAAAAAAAAAAAAAAGTGAGAAACATCCCAACCCTTTTTTCCTTTACATTTGCATAAACACACTCGTGATGGGTTCAATATTGGGATGGGGAAAAAAGGTGGTAATTTGGTAAAGACCCTCCTCTGTCTCAGGTCCACCCAATTCACCATTTTTATTTTCCCACAACAGACTTAAAAGTTCGAGCATTAGACTGCTATAACACGGCATGTCATGTTGTAAGCAAAAACACCAAACACTCTTCATTTGCTCTCATCTTCTAAGGGAGTAAGGAAACAATGGTTATCATTTATTTACAGTAGAAATGTTCTAATGTAAACTGTTCTACTATGTTCAAAGTTATATGGGTTTGTGCTAAACAATTTATATTAGACTGCTTTGTGAACGAAGGACAGTTCAGAGCTGGATTTGCATCAGTTTATTTTGTTCATCAAAAATGCGTATTTAACAAGCATTAAAACTGTTAGGAAATGCCTAAACAGGTTCCAAACATGAGTGGGTTAATTTTCCAGTCAATTCTGGTCTCTGAATCTTCAAAATAAAATGCACCTCAATAGGTTTTGTGAAAGTCCATTTTCTTAGCCAATTAGAGCCCAGACACTAAAAAAAAGGAATGTAACAGAACAGAAATTAACCAATATTCTGGAGAGCTCTAAATCATATATTAACTTAATTATAATATGGGAGCTCTGAAGCTGAAAGGCTAATCATATCTTGATTGTTATATTCACAATAAACTGTGGTGGTGTACAAAAGCAAGAATACAAAAATTAGGTCGCTTACCAAATACAAGGTCGCTTACCTTAACGTCTGTAACAAAAATGTTGGCAAATGGCAGTGGTACATGGAAAAATAAAACAAAGATTTTGTGTTATAGAAAAATAATCATCTTTTGGGCAGTAAATGCACCATGCCAACCCCCCTTGTGCCTTGTTCTGTAAATAATAGATTTTAATTTCAGTCATTTAAAGCAGCCAAATTTATTGTAACATTCAGAAACATCATTGCTTCTCTGTGTGGTTCATTTTTCTCACAATCTTTCAATGAGTGATGTATGTAAACATACAGACACGTAGGGGCATCCACACCATTGTGGATGTAGACGTTTAACTAATATTACAGATGTTAATAATTTGAGTAAAAGCGTACACAAGCTTATTTCAGCCATCCCCATGCATAGACAACAAAGACAGGCCTGAAACCCATGAGACAAAGACAAGGTCAACTGAAGCGCTGCAGTACAATCAAAACACAAGCATGCAGCACAGAGACCTAATTTCAACTGAATACAAAGCAAAAACATTCATCAGTGCAGTGAAAGAGGGAAACAAAATAGAATTCTTACATTTAAAAAAAGCTATAAAACATCACAGACGTGACAAAACTCAAAGTGACTTGTTTTATAGTTATAGGCAGAAGGTGGGGAGTTTCCCTTGTTTTTTTTTTTTTGGTTTTTTTTTGTGTCTGCGCAAGTTCTGTGGTGATATTCAGTGCTGGAAGAGCTTGTAAAAGACACCTCAGAACTGTTCAAAAGTAAAAGTCAGTGCTCCCAGAAGCCACAGGTCAAAGTTCAAAAGCAGGAAAGCAAGAAGCATCTGGTTGGGCGAGGTCTGAGAGGAAGTGGATCGCTCCAGCCATTCCTGTGAGAGACAAAGACAAAGTCCTGGGTTTCACAAAGTCTGCCTGAACACCAGATGTCTGTTTTGTCACACAATGACAGATTAACCCACATAACATAAATACAAGAGGCCTTACGGCAAAAATATATAACATCTTTATCAGATGCTGAAAGGTATATAAAAAGAACTAGTTGAAATGCGTCACCTAGTAGGGAATTTCAAATGCCTTTTTGGTCATGGCATGAATGGTCTACACACTCAGCTTGGCCGTGAGTGCTGCACAAATGCAGCAGGTGTGAAGAGTCATACTGACTATTATGATCATTAAACTGAAGCACAAAAGTGGCTGTGTCTGTAACAGTGAAGGCTGGATTATGCTTCTGGTATTGAGTGTGAAGTCAATGGAAAGTCTCTTCAACAAGGCTTATTTTGCACTGCACCACTTTGTGCAGAGTCTGTAGAACGTTGTGCGATCCCAGAAAATCTCCATTCTGTTGTATGACTGAAGAATTTAACATGTATCCGAATAATTTTTCTACTTGCACAAGCACATAGCCACTTCAGCTTTCTGCTCGTCCACTATAATGGAATAGGTGCCACTTTATACAAATAAATAAATGAGGTTTATTTGATAAAAGCATCGGACTGTGTGTTTCATCATACATAAACTATAATGGTAATAAATTACCTATTCATACAAAAAAGACCCATGTGCTTTTTTTCCCCCCTCAAACATAATTATTCGCTAATTAGATAACTGCAGGGGCACAGGTGTTCTCATTAAAGTGGGCCTTTGAGTAAATAAATCTTTTTTTTTTTTCTGTAGTATGGATGAGCAACAAGTTGCTTCACTACAGTATTATCCAGCACGTTATTGTAACACAACCACAACAACATGTGTGCATGTCTCGGGGCTCATGCCTACTACTAGCCTTTCTAAAACTACTCAGAGGAACCACTCCACCAATCAGTGGCCACCACTACTCAGACTGAGGAGCAGAAAAGAATGTTACTATGGCAACAATAAGGTGAAGTAGCAAATAAATAGTCCCAACTCTTTGGAAGTGGAGTGGAGTTAGCTGGCAGGCTGGCATTCGGCCCAGAGTGCCACTGTGGTGCCGTGCGGATGGACTCGGGGCCATGTCGTGCCTGTTGTCATACACTTAACATGGGGAAGTGCAAAGCTTTTAAAGAAGTAATCCCAGATCTAGCATGCACGATGAAAAACAATGGTTTGTGTTTAAGTTGAACCTGTCAATTGATGCCCGTTTTCAGTGTGTAATAAAAATAATACATTTTCTAGTCTGTCTTACCTGTCTGCACCTCTTCCATTTCTACTCGCTCCTTCCTACTCAGTGAATGTACCGACTGTCTTTTTAATGCATTCAGCCCTCTAGTATAAAACCAAGGATTTCATTACTGATGATAGCTTAGCGTGCAGAAAGACATAACTCAGACCAAGGAGAGTTTACAGAAACTTCAGTCTGTCTTTCATTTCCCCACAGACAATGACTAGGTCTGATTATGCATGATTTAAAGTAAAGAGACCATGTTACTTTATAGTTAAGAACGCAGGCAAAATGCCTAATAACTGCATTTTTGTACCTGGTCTTTGTTAAATACATGAAAACGTAATTAAAATAGCCGAAGGCCATCTGGCTTGAATGAGTTGCAGTATTTATAGCAATCGTTTCACATACTCATTTTTTAGAGGATTTAATGTCAGATGCTCTGAATATTAATTGCGGGTGATGTGCATGAGAGGTCCAAAATTTACCTTCAAAAAGGGAATATGGGCGGTCTGGAATACGGCAACCGTGCTTTCCATAGTCTAGACACCACTCCGCAAACTGAAAGAAAATGCAAAGAAAAGAAAGAATAAATAACCACAATAGTCTGTATGCGTGTATGCACCTATAGACACAAACTTTCCACCACAAATAAGCCGCTAAAATGCAGTTAAATCAGCCACAAGATAAGCAACTAAATAAATTGTTCTGCAAATTAAAACAATGTGAAATTGTACATATCAACTGTGAGTCAATGATCCAAAAATGCAAATTTTACTGGCAACAGCCAAATTTATTACTCACTCACTCATCGTCTATACCGCTTTATCTTGTATACAGTCGGAGGGCCCTGGAGCCTATCACAGAAGACTTTGGGCACGACTTTGGGGTACACCCTAGACAGGGTACACACGCTCAATCACACGCTATGGGCAATTTGGGAACGCCAATCAGCCTAATCTGCATTTCTTTAAACTGTGGGAGGAAACCGTACCCAGAGGAAACCCACCGAACACGGAAGAACTCCATGCACACAGACCCTGAGGCAGGAATCGAGCCCGGAACCTGGAGGTGCACGGAGACGGTGAGCCACTAAGCCACCGTGCTGCCCCAAATTTATTTATGTGAACAAAATGAATGAGCGACTGACTGTGCATAATTTTCTGCTAAAGATTATTCATTGGCAATAAGGAATTTAACTGGACGTCAAGTCAAAAGTTTTCAAAAATATACTATGCATTAGAAAGCAGTACTGGGAAATATTTTTTTTTATTAAATATTAATTATTTACATTTACTCCTTATACATTTTGACAAATATTTCACTTTCTGTATGTACAATACATCAATCAGCTGCAACTTTATGTCTGTCTGCCAAATATTGTGTACAGTAGGTCCCCTTTGTGACGCCAAAATACCTCTGACCAATCAAGGCAACGACTCCACAAAATGTCTAACGGATGTTAGCAGCATATCCTTTGACTTGTTTTTTCTAGCATATCCCACAGATCGGACAGATTGTGCCATGTTCTTTAAACCATTCCTGGACAATTTTTTTGCAGTGTGGCCAGGGGCATTTATCCTGCTGAAAGAGGCCACTGCCATCAGCGAATACCGTTGCCATCAACTTGGCTTTCAAGAATGGTCAGGTAGGTGGTGCGTGTCAAAGTGACATCCAAAGGAATGGCAGGACCCAAGGTTTCCAGCAGAAAGTTACCAACATTACACAACACCGCCTCTGCAGGGTTGATTTTTTCCCCTATAGTGCATCTTGATGCCATCTGTTCACCAGGTAAGGAATGTATACACACCCAGCCGATGTAAACGAAAACATGACTCCGACCAGGCCGCTGTATTCCATTGGGCCATGGTCCAGAGTGATGCTCATATGATAGTTGCAGGTGCTTTCCCCAGTGGACAGGAGTCAGCATGGGCAGTCTGGTCAGTACTACTAACTACCAGGAACATCCCACAAGCCAGGACATTTTGAAAATGCTCATCTATTCATCTCAATTTGTCCTATATATCCTGCTTCCAACACATTATCTTCGAGAACTCACTGTTCATTTGTTCACTTATTTTTCCTATGCAATGTGAAGAGAAAACAGCACTGTTCAAAACCAAACACTGGTCAACAACTTTCTGTATAACAAAATTAGCTCCAAATATATTACTTTAAAATTAAATGCGGTAACTATGATTTTCTATTTACACCCAAGACAATGCAACACGCTGAAGTATTTACTGTACTGTACTTGCACAATGTGCTAGCATAAAAATTAACAACTAATAAGGGTGGACACATTTATAACCTCTCAACTCAACTTTATTTGTATAGCACTTTAACAACAAGAATGCCCCAAAGTGCTTCACATCAATAATAAAGTAATATAAAAAGACATAATTAAAATCACATCACACACATATCTAATCAAACACAATATATAAAATCAACATCTCATGTTGGTTTAAACACCAGGGAAAACATGTGAGTTTTAAGATGGGACTTAAATACCCTCAGTGATGTGGCCTCACGAATAGTCAAGGGTAGGTCATTCCACAGTTTGGGTGCCGCCACGGAGAACGCCCGATCACCCCTGAGCTTGCATTTGGTTTTAGGTACAGTCAGCAAAAGTCTCAGATCTGATGATCTTAGAGACAGGGGTGGGACATAGGGCTGAAGCAGATCCGAGAGGTAGGGCGGGGCAAGGCCAAGTAAAAAAATGTAAACTTCAATTTCAATTCAATTTTATTTGTATAGCGCTTTGAGCAATTGTCATTGCCTCAAAGCAGCTTCACACAATCAAAAGAAAT
>JAQQZT010000033.1:26981727-26996950 GCA_030068275.1 Clarias platycephalus | reverse complement strand
AGTTGATGTTGATCGATGTTAATATGGAGTCCAGGTAGTTATTGGAGACTCAAAAACGTGACCAAAAGAATTTTAAAATTAATTTGGTTCTGTACCGGGAGCCAATGAAGGGAAGTCAGAACTGGAGAGATATGTTCTCTTTTATGCATAGACATTAAGAGTCGAGCAGCAGAGTTTTGGATCGGCTGTAGTGGATGTAATGCTGCCTGAGAAACAACAAACTACAGAGCATTACAGTAATCGATGCAAGTGGTGATAAAGGCGTGGACGGCTATTTCAAAATGCCTAAAGGACAAAACAGGATTAAGTTTTGGACCAAATACCACAACCTCAGTCTTTTTATCATTAAAATGTAAAACATTTTGTGCTAACCATGTCTTTATGTCATCTAGACATGTTAACAGAGCCATGACAGTGTAGCCTTCCTTCTGTTTTAACGGGAGATAAATCTGACTATCATCTGCATAGCAGTGAAAGGAGATGCCATGTTTTTACCCTCGCAATAAAAACAATTCAGCTAAAATGAAGACTGTTCATGTCTTTATGTAAAAATCATGTTTGAATAAAAACAAACACCTGAATAATTGGTGCAATGAAAGGGTTTAAAAAGGTGATGAAACAAAAATTGCTTCCCCTTGACCAGAAACCTGTGATCGGTCTCCTCCGTTAAAACCTGGAGACAGTAAGTAAACCGCGGCTCAGATAAAAGCCGGTGATTCATTTTCGCTGGAAAATGACTCTGGCTGTAAAAGGCTGCTGTGATGATTCGGGAACAGCAGAGTCCATTATGCTTTCATTACTTGCCACTTGGGGTAGACTGGCGTAATTATCGGTGTTCTAGCAGGAATGTGGCTTTTCACTAGAAGAGGACACTCTGTATGCCCCTCTCACCTCCTCCGCCTGTTCCCGAGTAGTGAGAAATATTGACAGTCAGTGCGGAGAGTGGTTCCGCTCCAAGATGCATCATGCAGAATGTTTTAGAGAAGAAGCTGATCCTGGGTGTAAACAAAGCACTAACCACATAATGTGCTTTAAAAAAAAAATTTTTTTTTAAAGCAATAGGGTTTATTTTAGGTGAAAAAAATTCCTTATCTAGCTAAATTGATCCAAGTCTTAACATTCATCATTCTATGGGCAAGTTCATAATGTCTGTCTTTTTTCTTGTTTTAATAGATAGACATGTTAAAATTGTGCCGAATTAGCTTCAAATTCCTGGACTTGTGGTCTTCTGCTGTTGTAGCTCATCTACCTTGATGTATTGCACACGCTGATTTTTTATTATATATATTTTTTTTTCACACAACAGTTTTAAAGATTGAGTTCCTTTATCCTTCAACAAGGTGTTCCAGCCTGAAGACCCTTCTCTCACAGAATTTTTAAATTTGTTTTTCACACCAAAAACAAATTTAAAACTCCTTAGATGTTGTGTGTGAAAATCTCAGCACTTTCTAAAATACTTAACAACCATGCCACGGTTAAATTCAGAGACCAGATTCTTCATTCTGTGGTTTGACGTGAACGTGCATTGTGTTGCTGCCGCATGATTGGCTAGTTCCAGAACTGCATGAACGTGTAGTCGTGAGATAATAAAGTGAATAAATGTATGTTGAAAATGTTTCATGTTCAGTCTATTGAATTCAAGGTGCATTTTAATTTGTCTCTTGATACTTCTTTCACAATGAAAGACGTGCTCCTTACTCAGTAAATTCGAATAAGCACAGTTCCCCATACTCTCACACTTCTGCAATTCTTGGTATTCAGTGTTACTATAGTTTCTAAAAAAAAAACCTAGGTTACACCCACTGAAACTAATTTGCAAATCTGATCTCAAATTAGACTTTCATCTTATCACACTTACATATGAATACATTGGACAGAAAAATAAAGGCATGAAAAAAAACACAATTTTTTCGAGCTGGCACTCAGAGGAGGTGAATAAGCTGCACCTCAATGTGGAATAAGGAAAAAGTGCTCCAGTGTGAATGTGTTATTTGAATTTGGAGGTGAAAAGATCACGAGAGATTATACATCAGCTAAAATGTCAGAGTTGTGCTGCTTCCCTTCCAAAAAAAAAATAAAATAAAAAAATTCAGACAAAATAATTACAACATTGATCCGTCTTTATAAAAGGTAAATCAATTCAAGTAGCATTTTCTGAACAGAACACACACACAATCTATCCCAGTTTGTTTTGCTGTATACCCACCTTGCAGGCACGGTACAGGTACTTCTGCTCCTGTGTGAGCTTGTATAGCGAGAGGAAAGCGTAGCCGTTACCGGCGGTGCCGTGACAGATGCCGTAGCCTTTGCGGAGTAAACCCCTCTGCCAGATCACCTCGCCACACTCAACCGCATCCTTCAGATACTTCTCGTCCTTGAACACCTGAGAGAAAACAGATAATCGGCTGAACGTCATCTACAAGCAATAATTTCCGTCGACTACCTCTCTTAATTAAGCCCTAATTTTATTTCACACTTGGTTGTTTAATCACAAATAAAACCAGCAAGAGGCTGAGAGGCAGCATACTACTTTAGTTTGATCACTCTTTCATCATATGTACCTATATAAGACGAGAATTAAAAGCAGGAAATGCAATGCATCATGGCTGACCTGAATCGTAATGATAACATTTAAATTTAATTTTATTGATTCAACAAAGCAATGCAAATTTACATTCATCATAAACATCAGAGCGGCTATGGAAACCATTCTGAGACATCATGAGGGGGGAAAAAAGAAAAAAAAAAAAAAACCCTGAACATACTGTATACCAGACTCAAAATAGAATCCGTCTATTTTTGCCTATTCGGCCACAAGAGCATTACTGAAGTCTTGCACCGACACTGGGCGACGAGTTCATCACCCTGGAGATGAGGTGAGGGAACTGAAGTTCTAGGTCTAGGTCTTCATCGAGTTGGCTTTGTGCACAGCCGTGCTGAAAGGGTTGGAAGTCTCACTGTAGTAAAGCCGAATTGTAATGCTGCATCATACAGAGACATTCTATACACGTGTGTGCATCCAACTTTGTGGCAACAGTTTAAAGCAGAACCACATACGAGTGTGATGATATGGTGCATACACATCGGGTAGGACTTGTTATCTTTCAATATGTCATACTGAAAAAGAAAAAAAAAAACAACAACAACATGCTAACGTATAATAATTAGATAAAATTACTCAGTTAACCCAAGATGACAATTTTATAACAAGCGTACACTCGCATCCCTCATATACGTCTGACTCTGGCTTACGAGCTATGGCTGAATAATACGGCGAAATTTATTAGGACTGCAGTGTTAACCCGCGCTCCTTAGGAAAAGCAGTCTCCAAATATAGCACATGCTCAAGTTCCTCTAACTGCCCTTAGGCATTATCAATTTTATTAGACAGGGTAAAAGAGAAAGAGAGAGAGAGAAGGAGAGAATGAGCAAGTAAGCAAATGGCCCATCTGTTCATGAGAAGTGGGAAGGAAAGCCAAGGAAGATTTATTTATTTTAATTATTTATTTTTACTGGAGCAGGCACTATTTAGCTGTGATAAAAAATAATAATAATAATTTTAAAGTCTATTAACTCTTCTGCATATAGTCCAGAAACTGTTTTACCCAAGCAATAATAAACATTAGCAAAAGGTAAAAAGGTATATAATATCACAAACTCACTGATGCATGTTACTGCATGATATGCAACCTATAAGATCTTCCCTTATACTCTAACCATAGGCTTGTTCATACGTATAACCGAGTAGTACATTTACTTTCAACCATTAACATGTTTCAAGTGCACCACTTAACCACTAGATGGCACTGTGGGATTCTAAGAGAATGTTGAAATTCAGTGAGAGGTTTGTGGTCTTCCTAACCTTGTCATTAAGTCTAGAAGTTTAAAGTCTGAGCTATGGGAACTGAATACAGTATTACATTACTGTGTCTGAAACCTGATCACTGCTGGTCATCCATCTTCATAATAATCCTCTTTGCATTTATTCATTCATCAATTACTCTGATTATTAGTGATGGGTAGAGAGAGAAAGAAAGCTAATCAGCATTACAGCCAAACACATCACTGTTAATCTCTTCTACAATCGCTGGGTGAAACAAAAAGACAGATTTGTGTATATTTTTAATACCGAGCAGGAGATTGGAATATTATTATTTACACAGATAATTCTTCAACTGTCTGAATTTGAATACAAAATTCATCAAGTGTCTTAATTTGAAAGTATCTCTGCAGCGTGTCTGTGTGTATTAAAGAATAAATACAGATTATGATCTGTATGTGTAATGTGTGTCGAGAATGGACTGAGGAACAGTTGCCACTCACCTTATGTGCCATGATGAGCATGTGAACCACGCCTGGCGCTCCATGGCACCAGTGCACCAGTCTGTCCGTCTCATTGCTGAGAGATGATGGATAGTTGCCCGAGCGGAACTTTTTGTGCCGCACATAATCTATACTTGGCCGGACCAACTCGGTCAGGATTTCAAGATTTATTTTTGCCATGGGCTACAGAGACACAAAGAGAGGGAAAAGAATAATTGAAAAAAGACATGATTCCAAGCACTTCCTCGAGAGTAATAGTTTGGTGCTTTTCAGCTTTTCAGTGGAAGAGAAAGATTTGTAACATTACTTAAGTAAAAGTTCTTACACTTCAGTCTCGTGATCGAAGCAGTGACCTCAGGAGAACACAATCGGAACTAATTCATTAACAATTTGCCGCTTATTTTAACTTAATTAACCAGAGACTCAGCAGAGTGCTGGTGGAATACAAAAGGCTGAATTAAAAATTAATCACGCTCTGGCTGAAGAATTTATTTTAATGAATTTTTAGAAAAGAGAGAGATATTTTTTTACATAATCTCCTTACTTGTCAATACATTTTGTCCATCTGTCAACAAGATTTCATATTGACTCATTAAAAAATAAATAAATGGCTGAGCAGCGAGGCAACAATGCACCGCTGTCTTCACTTCTTCATCAGAAGTGAATCTTTGTCCTCATAGAGCTCAAACAGGTGAAAGTCTGATGGAGCGAGATCAGGAATATAGGGAGTATAGCACCTCAAGACGAAGTTTTTGAAGAGCGTCAACAGTGTGGGCGGGAGTGTGCTTACATTTGTCATTAGCAGTGGACATGGCCAGGCATCTGGCTCCTTCTATGGCTAACACATTGTTGAAAGTTGTGTCACAAAGTCTTCGATACATCCTTAAACTAAAAAAATTATAATATTAATAAAATATATAATCACTGCATGCTGCTCTTCTTTCATGCAAATCAGCAGTAACTGGGGGGGACAGTAGTAGCTAATAAGACAGAGCCGCCAACAGAAGTTTTAATACAACTGGAGTGCAGATCATTTTTGACCCTTGTACAAATATACTTTGTGGTAAATACAGAATTTATTAGAGCTGCATTATAAAGTTATATTCATTCATCATCAGTAAGCACTTGATCCTGGTCAGGGTCCCAGTGGATCCAGAGCCTATCCCTAGAACAATGCGCGCATACAGGACATTTCACCCTGAATGAAATGCCACTCCATTGCATGCCCTCCCTCCCCGTCACCTAGGGGCATCATAGTGTAGCCAATCCATATACATGCCCATTACTGTGGGAGGAAAACCAAACTCAGAATCAAACCAGGGGACCCTGGAGCTTGCACTAGGGTCAATAGGAGTCAACCTTTCCAAAGTGACTTTGATCCGAAGCAATTTACAATCGAGACAGGACACAACTGAGCAGTTAGAAGCTTTTGCTCAGAGATTCAACAGCATAGGCTGGGATTTGAACTCACGTCTTCTGGTCATTAGCCTTCAGCTCCGAGCTACCACTTTCACACCCAAAATGTGACGCTTTATACAGGAGAGTGCATGTACAGTACACACAGGGATTTGCTAACAGAAAAGCAGCCCAGTAGGATCCAAATCCCCAGGTTTTGCCCTTACATTTAATTTGTGCTACGTTGCAGAGCTTTTACTGAGTTTGTTCTTCAGGATTGGAGGCATGTAAGAAAGGAAAAAGAAAAAAAAAAAAGGTTTGGGTGGGATGCACTCCCGAAAACTTCCTCTCAGTAAAACGACCTACTGCTGTGTGAGTGGTGGAAGGTGTGAGAGGAGCAAGTGGTCAGTCTTGCTTGCACAGACCATTACTCTCTCCTCTCTTCGCCCAGACGGCATTGAAAACGGGCTACGATGTTGGCACAGCTGCTGCACAGTACCACTGCTGATAGGACTCCTGGTTACGAGGCAAACAATTTCCATATTACTGCCACTTATCAGGAACAAATTGAGCAACGGCCACTGGGAATTACAGCGAGCATCTCGAAAAGCTTATAAATGATGCTACAGTACCTAACCGCCCTGAACATTTGTTTATGACGCTGTGTGTTATTGCAGCAGCGGCTGTTTAAACAAATACAGACGATGCTCTAAACTCGGACCGTTTCTCCCTGACGCAGTTTTGTGCTTGGCTGGTTAACGTACAGTACATTTCAGCAATACAAGCGAAGAGTCTGAATTTAAGCAAGTCTCATACAATACACACACACACACACTCTGTACCATTACAAAGACAGAACAATGCATTATTATGAGCAGTGGCTCATGTCCATCTGCGTCACCATTACGCACAGCCATATCGCCTTAGCAACCAGGCATGAGCTCCACCCAATCGGCTCACAGGATTTCTGTAAGGTCTGTGTGTGTCTCTGTGTTTGCACGCCTGCCTTAACTTACATTTATGGCACGGCGTCCAAGTATAACAATGTATTCCTTTTATTAATAATTCATTTCTTGGCTAGGACATCCTAAGATGGTCTGAGAGGTGAATTCGAGGTGTTATTTTTTTGTCTTTATTATTTGTCGAACCAGCTGATAATTCATCAGCATTCTCAAATGCTGAGGGAGCTGAAATTGCTTCATTAAGGGAACAGATCAATAATTTGGATGGAGAGAGAATGGGGAACAAGAGACGGAGCGGAGGGGAAAAAAATAAGTCTTTAAGTGTACTTATCTTTAAGTACACCTCGCAAATCGGCTTGCTACCGTGCACTTGCACTTGCACATGCAGTCTCCTGCTTTATCCCACTTGATAAGATTTTTATTATGGCTCTTGCCCGGCTTTGCAGTAGCAGCTTTCAAAGTGGCATTAAAATCAACCCTATCAGGACCCGGATTTAAATCCTAGAGCTTTGCGGTTTCTCTGATTCTGCAGGTCAGAGAGCAACACTTGGGCAGTCAAATGGGAAATGAGGCCAAATACAGTAAGCAAAGACATGGGGATTTTTCAGCTGCCGCATTACAAAAGAACAAGAAATCGAACCTATTTCATACCAAAGAAAAGATATTCTTGAGAAAAAGGATGAAACCACAGGTCGATGTCTTTTCTGAAGCACATAAAAACTAGTTATGAGTGGGGAGTTAATAAACATTTGACTACATGCAGTACGGTTAATGATAGGAATGGCCAAATTATTAGAACAGGAGCCGGAGACAAGCAAATCATATCTGGACAACCAGATTTTTTTTATTATTATTTTTTAAAAGAAATAATTGCCTTAAGTAAGGAATGCATCATCATACTTTGTATTTAATATGTAAAATGCATTGTGAGTCAGCTGGTACTGTGTATTACTCATCGACTGGCATGCATGAAAGATAATTTGATAATTAATCCAGCTATTCAAAACAAGAGACCCTGGCAGACGGATCACGTTCTCAGGTCAGTAGGTGCATCTGTAGTTATAGCTGTATGTTTAAACATGGATATTAAAATCCTAATTATTATTTGATTAATATATACAATATTTGTAGTTGCCTGGTGTTTATGGGTATGTACATGGGTTGGACAATGAAACTGAAACACTGGACAATTAAAGTGTTAAAGGTTACATAGCTAAATTTGACCAGCCTGGTGGCCAATCTTCATTGATTTCACATTCCACCAGAGTGTGAAGGTTTAATTAGCAGAGTAAGAGCACAGTTGTGCTTAAAATATTGCAAAGCACACAACATTATGGGTGACATATCAGAGCTTAAAAGAGGACAAATTGTTGGTGCGCATCTCGCTGGCGCACCAGTGACCTAGACAGCAAGTCTTTGTGATGTATCAAGAGCCACGGTATTCAAGGTAATGTCAACATACCACCAAGAGGGACGAACCACATCCTACAGGAGTAACTGTGGACATAAGAGGAAGCTGTCTGAAAGGGATGTCCGGGTGCTAACCCGCATTGTATCCAAATAAACATAAAACCATAGCTGCCCAACTCACTGCAGAATTAAATGTGCACCTCAACTCTCCTTTTTCCACCAAAGCTGTTCATCGGGAGCTTATGTACATGGCCGGGCTGCTATAGCCAAACCTTTGGTCACTCGTGCCAATGCCAAACGTCGGTTTTAATGGTGCCAACAGTGAAAATCTTGGGCTGTGGACAATGTGAAACATGTATTGTCCACACCTTCACTGTCTTTCCTACATCCGGGAGAGTTACGGTGTGGAAAAGCCCCTAAGAAGAGTGAATGGGGATGGATCAGTCATGGTTTGGGCTGCAATATCATGCCATTCCCTAGGCCCAATACTTCTGCTAGATGGGCGCGTCACTGCCAAGGACTACCGAACCATTCTGGAGGACCACGTGCACCCAATGGCTCAAAGATTGTATCCTGAAGGCGGCCGGCCCTACATCATACTAATGAATTATTGTGGTCTAAACCAGGCATTTCAGGTTCATTGTCCAACCCCTGTAGGTTCATTAGGTCACAGATGTGACACACACATGCATACATATATACACAGATGAGTATAGATGTGCAAGTTTTATGCATTCAAAAGATATTTCATGAAAAGTTTTGACTTGAGCATCCCTCATATGTATTTATGATCATTTATGCCAGAGCAATTGATTATTTATTTATAGCACTGGAGACTTTCCTTAAGGACACGTAAATGAAATAGCAGTACATGAGCACACAAACATTTTATTAACTGTCGTTTTCCATATGCACATGCAACCTAGGACATTAATCTTTAGGGATATTATTGTAAAGAGTACACTTTGAAAATGGTGACTATGTCTGTACAGTATATGAAGAGACAGCTAATAAAACCTACTTCAACTTTTCAGGCATTCATAGATTCCCATTTCACTTTTATTGGCTTTCAGGGAAGTCTTTGGTGCTATAAATAAATAATCACCTGTACATACTTTTAAATACATATTTACACGAGCAAAAGATGGTGGCATAGCTATCATGCTATTTTCAAAATAAATTCAAACTTCATGTCCCATAAAATGAGACAAATATAACTAGCCACGCAATCAGGACCATTTGATGATGAGTATAGAAGGAAGACTTAGTTCATAATGTTTATGTGCCTCATGTAGTGTAAATCAGTCATAATTTGAGATAATATTTTATCATTTGTGGCTACTTGGGATCCATCAACATGTCCTTGCAGTTACAAAGAAAATCTATCAAATTTACAAACTGCACCTCTATGACTGTTCGCATTACCTCATGCGAGCATTGCTTGAGTAACTGAATGCAATTGTGTAACTTCCTCTGTACAACAACGTGTCCGTCCTCGTAATTTAATTATCTTGCCTTCTATTCTTCTTTTTAATTACCAAGTTAAAATTTAAAGCCAGCTGAGTTATATATATGCACCAGTGTTGATCATAAAAGAGCAGTGATAATTTCAAGCGTCTTTTCATGCATGTAAGCATTTCTCATTCTTAATAAGCAGCTAATTAAAAGCTGAATAAAACAAAGTAAACACTGTTTTATGGGTATCTCAGGCCTCCTCACCTGCATCAGCATGTAGTAGATGCCTGCCAGTCCATGAGCAGCTCCAACATACTGCTTCTTGTGCCACTCATAGAGCAGCGGGCATCGTTCTGTCTTCTTCTCTTCTCTGGACAGGTTCTTCCCTGCGTCCAAGATGGCCGTCACTACCTATGAGAAGCAGAAAGGAACAGCCAACGGAAATAATTCAGTACAAATGAAACAGTATGATGGTTATACTGTACGTTTCCCCAGAAATATAAGGACCATGGGTTCAGATCAACTTAGAACTTTACATTTTTCCTCTTGTTCTGTAGAATCATAAATCAGATTTGCTACAATGCTAAAATGGCAAATTCACACCTATCGTCATTTAGAAAACGCCCCTTAGTACCGCAAGCAATTATGCTTCAAAGCAAGACTTTTGCTGTTGTGTTTAATAAGCATAAATATGCATCATCATCACGTTACTTTTTTTTTTACCCTCCAGGAGGAAATCTATAACCAAAGCTCCACTAGAAGCTTTTCACCAAGTCAGCATTAACCTCAAGCCGTATGTTCACAGTCTGAGCTTTGCTCCCAGTCAGATTGTAGTTATGCATGGATGATGGAAAAGAACATGACATTCTCCCACAACAGGCCTGTTTTCCAGCAAAGTACAGCACCGAGTAATTAAAACCATAAAACAGCTTCGTCATCGAAGAAGCACTGCGTTCCCAGAGAGTACAGAAGAAAACAGAAACAAGAGACATACTGACCGGAGAGGAAAACAACTACAGAATACTGAAAGATTGAACAAGTACTGTACACCAAGCAGTAATTATAATATTGGATGGATTTTCAGAGATGAAAAAATGTAATACTGAGTGAAATTGATGCGAAATTTACAAACAGCATATTATCTTCTGTTTGTAAATCAAATGTGTGTAGTAGTGTGGCATAATAAAAAATATTAACATGTACAAAGTAAAGAATAGAAAGTGAAAAGAACTACTACAGGAAAATGAAGAGATGAGACCAACACAGTGGATTTACTTCACCTCTAACAATAAGCTATAAACCCTCTTAATCTCACTTCTCTTTAGATCTCTTTTTTGACAGTAATCACTCACACATTCTCTAAACTGCTTATCCTGCACAGGGTCACGGGAGGCATCGGGGCACTAGATGGGGTATACCGTGGACAGGGTGCCAATCTATCTCAAGGCCCAAACATGCACATGCTCACACACACTACAGGCAATTTGGGTACACTAATTAGCCTAACCTGCATGTCTCTGGAATGTGGGAGAGCCCATCAAGCAGAACAGAGAGAACATGCAAACTTCACACATACACAGACTCGCGATCCTGTACGTGCAAAACCATAGCGCTAGCCGGTACTGCAGCGTGCTGCAGGTTCTTGATATTAACAATTTAAAAGAAATTGTCACTTGTCTTGTTACATAAATTGGAAAGCGCAAAGTCCTCAGTGTCTAAACTTTTTCATTACAGTTTTTCCTCTTAAAGGACTTTTAACCATGATTTAACAGATACTTTTTTTTTTTATGTGGAGTGTCTATCATTAAAGTCATTGTGAAAGTTGTTACTATAGAAACAATAAAATAATAGAAATGGGATATTTAATATAAACCTGTGAAATACTTTACATCCAGCACAGAATTTTACAGAAAACCCAACAAAATTTAATTAAAACAACAAACAGTTAGAACATCATAAAGATCACCAGAAAATAAGCTATAAACCCTCTCATTCTCACTTCTCTTAAGATCTCTTTTTTTGGCAGTAATCATAAGAAACATAAGAAAATAATTTGTTACTGAGACTAATTGAAAAAAAAAAAAAGCTTAAATTTGCTTAGGGAGCATAAAGATTGGACTTTGGAGCAACGGGAAAACATCATATGGTCTGAAGCAATTAAATTAAATCAGCTGATGATCTAAATGTACCGAATGACCAGGTCAATGGAGTTTTTCTTACCAGATTCCAGGACCTCAATTATGAAAGGCTGCTGCTGGGAAAGCTGAAGGCAGCTGAGCAAAATTAGTGTGCGAGATTTTCTTGAGGCTAATCTTTTGTGGCTAGTTTAATTTTATTTTAAACATTATAAAAGTCAGCACTCTTTCTAAGATACTCATACAAAACTGAACAAGTCACCTACTGAAAGTCCTTACCTTCGTTCCTGGTGTAAAGATGCTACCAATTCATGAGATTTTTTTTTTGCTCTTGCGCTTTAAAGTTCAACTACTTCATTAATATTAATGTTGACATTCAAACTACACATCATCACTAAAGGGCATGGTGTTACACATCAGGTAAAAGATTTCCTCCCAGTTAGTAGTTAAAGGTTACTTACTGCCTTGATGTCAGATAACGGTCTGCAACAAGTCATAGGTTTGATCATTTCTTCCCTGACACTGCACCTCATCTCCGCATGAAATTAAAATCTTTCAAGCCTACCAGCCATCAGTATGGTTCATCTTACATTTTTGTCTCTCTTTTGTCTTTTCCCCATTCTCTCCTTTGTTTTTTTTTTTTACTTTTCTGTCCTTTATCACATTTCTGTTCTCGCTTCTATTTTTACAATTCCCTTCTCTACCGTTTTAACCAAATCACATGGTTGCCTCTCGCACCTTTAGCACTAAAAGCAGCACAGTCTCCATTACCCTAGGGCTCTGTATAACTTTACCTTATTTTAGCTTTTATTATTAAGGCCTCTATGCCAGGACTAATGGCAAAAATAATGTATACTATACTCTCTATATAAATTAACTTTAATCAGATTTGAGAACTCAAATGTACTGTGGTAAGAGTTGTTTAAAAAAATGGTTAGTTACAAACTAATTTGTCTGCACACTACCTACAGAGCGTTTATTCAGGATTCGTTTGGCCAGGAGGTGTGCGTTACCTGCACAACGAGGCACAATAGGTTGATACGTGTAGGTTGTGTAGTGTTTAGCACAATTACGTCACACCACCAGGGTCGAGGATTTGATGCCTTTACATTGGGTATGTGTGTGCGGAGTTGTTGCTTGACTTTGTGTTTTGTTTCTATAACTTATTTGTATTGTTCAGATTGTTTTGAAATGTTATCCATACAAAAGAAACAGTGGTCTAGATGGAGTTAAACCTACAATTTATTTTAGATTATTGAACTACTCAACAGTCTGAATGTTCTATAAATCATTTTGGAGAGGAGTATCTATGATATGATTAAAGATTAACTCTAGCAGAATATGCTCTAGTGTCAGGTAAAATCCAAATGAAGTTTAGGCGTGAAGTCAAACTTCATCTGGCTGTCAGTACAAATAACTAAACTTTTCAAACCCAATAAGTGCATAAATAAATGCAGACACCTTGCAGTGATAGCAGTGATAGTAGTTGGTGTAAAATGTGCTTAATCTCCATCTTAAAAGGGATCTGATTTTGTATTGGACTTTACTGGAAATCCATCCTCTCTTTGGTCCTCATATTTTCATAGCTAACTGTCCAATCCCACCTGCATAAGAGAAAAATATCTCGAGTCCACACCTCAGCACCAAAAGTGCTACTGTGCACATCAACAATGCTGTGATTCAGGGCTGACTCAATAGACAGAATATAAAAAAAAAAAAATTCCTCCCCTTCACCACTGTGCTAAAAACAAGCCGTGTGGTTACGCAGTATGTTGGAACGGTCGGGGAGAGACAGTATTAACCCGTGACCTTTTGCTTTCCACATTTTATTTGCCGGATTGCAATGCAGACTTTCTGCAACCATGACTTCCAACTAACACAAAGTGCTTTTATTTATAAAATTTTCTGTTGCCTCAGTTCTTTTCACTTCTTTGCTTTTTAGGCAGGTAGAGGTTTTCCTGAAGTACCAAACAGAACTCAAAGGAATGACTAAGCACAAGTGCCAACTGGTGTGGAGATTTATTTTTCGAGCACTGTGCAAAAGCTGAAAACACTTGAACTTGACCCTGCACTTACATTGCAAGCCGGCATTATAATAATAATAATAATAATAATAATAACAATAAAATACAAAGTGGCACAGTCAATTTTCCCTCACATACAAAAGCCACTTTGCAATGTCAATGAATATGGCCCAAAAAAATAATAAACTGTTTAAAATAGCGCAGACAGTTAACCGCACCTTCACCTTCATACCCGCACCACCACTTTTTTTTTTTTCTTCTCCTTTCTAGGTCAGAGCTTCCTCACGCAGCACGGTGATAGATCTTGCCACAGAAATTTCCAACACAATTCCCAAACTATTTGTGATTTTATCTAATAAAAATTATAATCCGCTCAGCCAAATGTGTCAGTGGGACACCAAGAGCCTCAGGTGTATACAGAACTGGAACAGAGCAAGCGAGATAAACTTGAGACGTGTGTTAAACATGGTGGGTTCGGAATTCTAACTTATTTTACGTTATCATATTTGGCGCAGTGAGGGAGGAAACACAACAGCCCACATTCAAATAAATTTCGGCCACCAAAATTAGAATATTAATATTAACTCCACTCTATTTTTATTCCCTTAAGAAGTGAAAAACTCTTTCTGTGTTTTAACTGGACTGTATACGACCTTGACACTCATGTTAATGGCTCTGTGTATGTAGTTGTATATTTAATAATTACTCTGTCATGTTGCTTTAAAATGTACAGAGCTGAATTCTTTGTGTTTATCTGTAATCTTTTAACAATTTCACTTTTTTGTTGTTGTTGTAGTCTTGAAAATGTTCTTTCAATTATAATTAAGTTTCATTCAAAAGCATGAAGGGAAAAAAAATCCATTCGATTCAACTTTCGCCAACGTGTTCCGACTTCGAGGGTTTTGTAAAGCTAAAATAAGTGAAATTATGGAGCTGATGTCATTCGACAAGGAACAACTGTGACAGGATCAGAGTATGACAACATAGTATGCATCACCTCACAGTCACTAATGGAGCAAATATACAGACTCAACATACAAGCACCATCTGTGACAGAGAATCGCCACCTCACAGTCTCTACTATGATGTAACTATGTAACTGGCTGCAGTCTGGTTTTTATACACAGATCATATACTGTTACATGTGAGGCAGGAAAGTGCGGCGGCTGCTGGTCATCTCAGGGACACTGATGGTGTGATAATACCGCTCGTTACTTTTACGAATCTGAGTTCCTTGATCTTTGATTTAATTGCTACAGTATTGTGCTCAATACAAGAGAGAAAGAGTAACTTATGTAATGTTATGATTGTTATTTACAGTGTTTTTCATGTATTCACAAAGAATGTAATATGAAGTGTTTTACATATTTGCAGAGGTACTTGCAAATAAGTATTTGTATTTACAAATACTTCGTTACCTTACTTAAGTAGAAATTTTTGGTATCTATACTTTACTGGAGTAATTATTTTCAGCCGACTTTTTACTTCTACTCCTTACATTTTCACGCAATTATCTGTA
>JAQQZT010000033.1:26957430-26968070 GCA_030068275.1 Clarias platycephalus | reverse complement strand
AGTGGAGGAGAACACACACACACACCTACACACACATACAGATATACACACACAAACACACACACACAAACAAACACACACACAAAAACAAACACACACGCATACACACACACATACAAAAACAAGCACGCACGCACGCACGCACGCACACACACACACACACACACCAATACTGTCCAAATGTTGTCATGTGGTGCAACACATTGCAGGTGGGGGAGGGGAGGGGAGGGGGCTTATACTAATTGTGTACGTAAATGATCATATACGTAGACAGGCTTCTAAATAACAAATGAAAACCTAAATTTAATATCTAAAAAGAGCGGTAAGATTAAATAACTGTATAGTTAAATTAATAACCCGGATCTCACTGTATCTCACCGCAATATTTATTTACTAACCGTTTTGGGTCCACTGTCCAAATTACTCCCAACAGTGTGCACTACCTACCCAACTACACCTATTTTCCACCCTAGTTAGTGCACCTCTTTAGGGACTGTGCAGTCATTTAGCACCAAGCCGGCACTAGCGCCTAGCTAGCATAAGGGGGCGGGACCTGCAGGAACATAAATACTTGTTAAGTTCAGCAAAAATACACTACGACTTACTTTTCCATCAGCATCAAAAGTGTCTCCGGTGCTGTTGTTAGCTGCTGACGGTGAAGCCGAGAGGACGCCCTGGTCCCAGTCAGGGAAAGGATTAGGAAATGAGCGCTCCTCCATCTCCGACTCAGACCCCGTCACCAGCTTTAACCTTTTCGACATACTGTCTCCCATTTCTACGGCGGCTCACCGAGGACAAATGCGGCGTGCGGATAATAAAACGCGTTTAGTTTTCTGGAAGGGGGGAATTGGCTTGGTGCAGATGTTCCTGCTGGGTGTTAGTCCGCAGTGGGCAATGTCAGGAGTCAGTGCAGGGATATGTCTGTCAAAAAAGAGTAAAGGGGATTAATCCAAGACCTGGCTCTAACTTCTATTAGGAATAAACCCATTCATTCATATACTGCACCCCATTCATTCATTTATTCCTTCCTAAGGTTAAAGTGATTTTTTTTTCTCTCCTTAAAAAGGTTGCTACGCTAAAAGTGTGTTTCATTATAACGGAAAAAATTCATGCATGCCGGATTTAATTATTACTGAAACAAAGAACATGATGCATGACGACAACTGCATGGGTATCAATTAATTAATAACGGGTAGTCCATGCGAAAATTAATGTGTGTTTTGTAATTTCCTCATGCAATTAAAAATATATATTGTTAGACAAAGTTTCATTCAAACAGAATAGATTATACTTATAAACCGAAAAGTAATATAGTACTGTAGTACTGTATGTCTCACCAGTTTAGAAAAAGTGCCACATTTCCCCTTCAGCATCGCATCCTCGTCAGTGAGACCGCAGAGAAGCTCCGCTTCTTTATTATAAGCGATTCTTAGTTTATTCTAAGAGAGAGAGAGAGATCTACTACCCTCACAAAGCAGTGAATATCTGACACAATCTCCATCTCCATCCCATTGTAGCTAATCCACCGAATGTCCCCTCTGTCATTCCGGACTTGGACTTTTCTCTCTCTCCTCCTCACACAGCGCGATGATCCTGCATCAGCACCGGGACCGGCGGAGAAGCGCAGATCTCTAACATTAGCCTCAGAGTCTCAGAGGAAACAGATGGCGATCCCGACTCGCTCCAGGCTCTGGGCTGTACAGCAAACAAATCTATAACACCCCCCCCTCCTCCTCCTCTCTCTCCGTGTGTGTGTGTGTGTGTGTGTGTGTGAGATTGTGCACCAATCTCTCTTTCTTTTCTCATTGGCAATGCATTTGATTTCTTTTAGACAACACCACCCAAATGTTATTCTTTCTCAAGGGAAAATGTCCTCACATTTATGTTTTTATTAATTTAAAATTAACCTTTTGCAATTTAGCTTTTTTTTTTTTTTTTTTTAAATCTTTTAGTTTTAGGTTTACACAGTGGGTGCCACAGGGATGAAGTAGTTAGCATTGTTGCCTTGCATCTCCTGGGTCTGGGTTCGATTCCAGTCTCTGTGTGCATGGAGTTTGCATGTTCTCCCTGTACTTGGCGGGGTTTCCTCCAGGTACTCCAGTTTCCTCCCACAGTCCAAAGACCTGCAGATTAGGCTAATTGGGGTTTCCAAATTGCCTGTCGTGTGGGTATGTGTGTGCCCCCTGCCATGGATTGGCACCCTGTCCAGGTGTACCCCGCCTCGTGCCCTAAGCGCTGGACTCCAGGCCCCCCGTAACCCTAACCCTTAAGCAATTTCGCTCTAGGATTCATAAAGTTCTTTGAATCTTGAATCTGAATCTTAAATACAGGATGAAGCGGTATAGCCGATGAGTGAGTGAGTTTTACACAGTGTCCATACACAGCAAAAAGATTTTTGGTTACAAACACTCTCACACGTAATAATGTAAAATAAAACATGTGGCATGGTGACATAGTGGTTTGCACTGTGGCCTCGCACCTCCAGTGTCACGAGTTCGATTACCGCCTCAGGTCTATGTGCATGGAGTTTGCATTTTCTCTCCGTGTTTGATGGGTTTCCTCCAGCCACTCTGGGTTCCTCCATTAGACATACAGATTCCCAGTATGCAGTTGTTGCCATTCCCAAATTACTCACTGTGTGTATGTGGATGTGTGTGTGTGTGTGCAATGGATTGGCACCCAGTCTTGTGCCCAAGGTCTCCTGGCATACAGTAGGCTCCAGGTTCCCCACACCCTAGTACAGAATAAACAGCATAGAAGATTGACAGAATGAATGAATCTTGTTACAGTGGTACCTGTCAATGAGTGGGATATATACTGTAAGCAGTATCCTGTGAACAACCAGTTCTTGAAGGCTTTGGCATGGCCCCAGTGCAGTGGTTACCGCCTACCAAAAGCAGTCCAAGGATGGACAAATAAGGGCTGGTTAAGAAGCAACAAGAAAGTTAGGACGATGGGCTAGCCTATCTGGTCAAGTCAGCTCAATCCCACAGCTATAATAGAAAGGAGAACTTCCATTAGTGCTTTATGGTTTGCTGGGAATGAGGCTGCAGCAGACTGGTCGGTTCGTCCATACTGACCCCTGTTCACCCCTGAAAGTGCCTACAATGGGCATGTGAATTAAAGATGGTAAAAATGGTTGCCAGACGAATAAAAGAAAGACAGTCTGAACTGATGAATCAAGTTTTCTTTTACATTACAGGGACGGCTGGGTGTGTCAATTAATATGGATATAATTTTGACAGACAAAACCTACCTACACATTGTTGCAGACTATGTATACCCCTTTGTTACAATAGTAGTTTTCTAATGACAGTAGTTTTTTTCAGAATGCATCACACTGCAAAAATTGTTCAGGAATGGTTTGAGAAACATGACAAATATCTAAAATTTTCAACATTTTCTATATCCCAAATTCATTTAGGATGTCCTGGACACCCCTGAACTTACAGGACTTTTGCTAAAGTCTTGATGCCAAGTACCACAGCACACTTTCAAAGGTCTCATGGAACCCATGCCAGGACATAACAGAGTTAATTTGGTTGCACAAACAGTACCTACAGTACACAATATTGTTGGTCTTTCGGCTGCTCCCAACAAGTGCTTGCCACAGCGGACCATTTGGTTCGCACATACAAGCTTGGCACAGGTTTTACACTGAATGCCCTTCCTGACGCAACCCTTCCATTTCATCCAGGCTTGGGACCGGCACTGCATCCAGTGGCTGTGGTTCGGGCACTAGCTGGGAATCGAACACGGGCCTTCCACATGGCAGGCAAAACACTTACCACTAAGCCACTAGTGCCCCTACAGTACACAATATTAAGTTTTTATTTTACGACTCTGCAGTGTACATAGCTGCATGCAGACTAGAACTAGAAAACACACGTATTGGTTCTGGCTCAAGGAGGATGGTGGATTTACTGCTTATTATCGGTGGCATCGGATGCTGATCCTGTCTCTTCTTCACCATCTCCGCTCTTGGATCATTATTTACCCTCATCTGACAGTGTTAGGTCAGACTCTCCCTCTACTATTCTAAGTATTTATTTCTGATTGTTGACTACAATATGGCAATTTTAGGGTGAAAAGCCCTATGTGACATATGTCACAGTGATTTCCTTAATTTGTTTTATATCAAGTTGTTTAAGAAATGCAGTCAGAGCAGGTTTTATAAACAAAATCATGAGTTAAAATAAAGGATAAAGCTGAATTTCCACTTCCGTTTGATAAAACTTTATTCAATCAACCTCCAACAAGTCATGACACATTTGTGAACAGAAAATGAATAGATAAGAATAATATCTTTAAAATTAATAACTAAATAAAATTAGTATATAAATATAGTATGTCCCACCCTAATACTATATGTGTGGTATCATTTTAAAGCCCAGGATGTCCTCTTAACAACACAGTAGGACATATGGGCCGAAACAAATGTTACAAATGATATATGCATATACATTTTGTCAGGAGAATAAAAATATGTTATAAATAAATGAATGAGAATATAGAAATATGTAGACGAATTATTCATAGATTCAGTTAGAGGAAAAGAGAACCAAACTGTACCCTCCCTTGTACCTTTTTTCTGGGGTTCGGAACATCCAGGGAGCATCTTTTGTACCTTTAGTACTGTATTTGTCTTTCAAATGATAATGGATGAACTGTTAAAATGACTTACAAATGCACAACTGGTCTTTAATGAGAGTAAAACTCTAAAAGGTACGTGATGAGTACCTTTAGAACACTAAAAATACTTCTGAATGTACTAGTGTGTATGTCAAAGTGCCAGATAAATAAGACTGATTACCAGAATATTAAACTGGTGGTGTGTAGTGGTTAGCACTGTCACCTTGCACCTCCAGGGTTCAGGCTCGATTCCCGTCTCTGTGTGCGTGGAGTTTGCATGTTCTCCCCGTGCTTGGTGGGTTTCCTCCGGATACTCCGGTTTACTCCCAAAGTCCAATGATATCCAGGTTAGGCTAATTGGCATTCCCAAATTGCCCGTAGTGTGTGAATGGGTGTGTGAGTGTGTGTATGTACCCTGCCTCGTGCCCTAAGGCTCCTGGGATAGGCTCCAAGTTCCTGCGACCCTGAATACAGGATAAAGCGGTATAAAAGATGAGTGAAATGAGTATATTAACTTCTCACTGTGTATATGTTATTGAGACTGTAGGATGCACATAGCACTTTTAGTTTACAATCCATTACTGGTTAATTTTGTGTATGTATTTTGGGGATTTTCATTAAAGGAATGAATGCACATTTGTCATTTCTGTATTATCTGTTTCCGTAGGCCAGCACACAGTTTGATTTTGTGCAATTATTATTAGCTTTATTATTAGGTTAAAAAAGGGCAAAAGACACACGTTTATTTTCTCAGGCATTAATCATCTTGCAGTACAACATGTCATTTATACAGTATATTTCTGTATTATTGCCATTATTATGTATGAGCTTTTACTTTGAATGAAATTGTGTTATTTGTAGGTTGAATGCTTAGTGACCAATGCAGATGAGACTCCTGATTATTTCCATTTATTTCAAACGTTTAGTTATAAACACCTATTTGTTTCTAATCACTTTGTAGAAGTTAAAGGAACTTGATGCTCAAACAAGTTCAATATTTTTATATTAAAATATTTAAGATGCTCAATGATGATGGTTCTTATTTGTTGCTTAGTGCTGTATTCGGGTACTTTGATATTATGTGAACTTTTTTCCATTAAATAACCCCTTGTTGTGCTTCCTTGTTCCTTATATGGTAATATTTTTTTTGCCTCACGAGAACACTTTTGCTCTCCCTGGAACATGTTAATATACTTTATATCATCTATACGTCCCCATGCGATGTCCCCTCTTTGTTCTGCCCAGAACATGTTAAGGACTTTTGTGCTTTTGATCTAAAGGGGTGTGCGTGACACAGGGTGTCTCACCAGGGGCTTAATTATGCTCTTTTTGATGGTAACTAACAGAGATCAGTCACCATCATCATTCTTTTCTTTTAGTAATTTTCAACTACACAAGCTGTATTTTCATTATTCCCATGAGACGTTAGTGGTTATATCCAGAACTGATGTCAAAGATAGAACTTTGCTTTCAACAATCGCTACCAAACTGGTAGCTAAAAAAGGAACCAAAGCTTATTTTTTGAGCAATTTTTAAAAATCATATTAACAAGTCCTTGAACATAGAAGTAGTGGATGCGGCATTTGCATATGGCATATGTACAGTATATCCAACACAGATATAAAACACACTTGTGCTGATATATATCGATATAGTTATCATATTTAACATCTCAATTACATCTTGTTTTACATATATTAATGTTGGCATTAATTAATTTGGGATTCATTTACTTTAGATTAATGATCAGAAGGCATGTCTGAGGCTGTTTTGTTTTGATAAACAATGAATTTAGATAAGCTCATTATCACTTGATCATTTAGCACTAAATTATTTCTAAATATACTTCAGGAAGCTAATGTTATGTTTCAATAACCTTCATGGATATTTTAGTTTGTAGATACTATCACAAGCCTTGAAGCAATATGTGAATATTATCCTGGATTTTAGAGCAGAATGAAAATTCTTTCTTTAAAAATTTTTTTTTGTTTTTTTCCTTCTTTTTTTTCCAGATTTGCACATCATGAATGAAATATCACCAGCCATAAGACACTCTCTACTGACAGGTCTGCTGTTTTTATATTTTTTTATAATATAATTATAAGGATTGATTCCATGTAGAGTGAAAACATTATGCTTCTACCATCAACAAACTCATTATAAATTTATAGCAATTCAAGAATTTCATGCACAGTGTATGAGATGATAATAAAATATCAGAATAAAAACTTTTGACTTGTTACTTAATGTGTTATTTTTTCTTCCTGAAAAGCATGGAGAATTACACGCTATTTAAGGCAAACATGAGTGCTTTTTATTTAGCCTACTTTACACACAAAATTGGAAATCAGAAAATTAACGTCTGTCCATTTTTTTTTATTTTGGTTTTAGAAACAAATTTTTAAAAATTAATAATTTAAATGTAAAAATATCTGTAAACAAATGATATGCAGATTTGTATATCACAATACCATCAGTGGAATGGCGAATTATATTATTTACTGTATGAGTGTACTGTAACTTTTGACAAAAATCATGAAAGCACATATTACTATACATGTAAGTAGGTAACACTGAACCTATATAAACACTGCAGAATGTTAATTCAACACTGGGGATTTTACTGCAATTTTACTGCAAAGGTTAAAAAAAAAAGTTAGAAGTATTATTAGGCGAGTTTTAAAATGTGTGGTATTGCAGTCATGTGAACATTATTTTATAATGTACTTTGTTGTATTCTGGAAATAAAAAATTCCATTCTAGGACAATTTTTCTCAAGCCTCACTCAAGAGACTCAGTCACATAGAGATCGAAGTTTGAGCTTAGACCCCTGAGTGACAGGCTGATTGTGTTTGAAAGCCTTTGGAAGAGTATAGAACCACTAAATCAATCTGTAATGGCAGATATTGATCTAAAGCGAGAACCCAGGCTGCAGCTTGAGGCTAGAAACTGCCAGAAATGCTCAGAAGAAGGGATTCGTGCTGAGTTTGCAGACGAAGAGCAGAAGACAGAGCAGACCCTGCAGAACAAGAAAAAGACTACAAATGATAAGCAGTAAGGGATACGAGACCATCAAAATAGTGCTGAGACTGAATATGGTGAACTGAACAAGTAGCGTGTCTCAGTGACTGTCAACTACAATGAAGGGCAAAAGTTTTAAGACAACATACGGCATGTCATGTATTATAGCTCTCCATGTGCACAAAACAGGTGATGTCACTAATTAGTTCTATCCTTTCAGGCTGAACAGCTGTGCTAATTAGAATCAGCGGATTTAGATAATGGATGGAACAAACATGTGGCAGGACTTTTACTTTCTGAAGGCAGGGTGTCTTCCTCTGCATAAACATGGCTAAGCCTAGGGAATTATCAGAGCAAATGTTTTTGCATGATCTTCAGGAAGCAATCAAGTAGGCATTAGTTGAGCAAGTGACACCAGAGTACTGAAGACTTCTTTTTGACTCTATGCCCAGCTAGATCCAGGAAGTTTTAAAGAATGAAGAACTTTATAAAATAAATAAATATTGATTTTCTCTATCGCAAGTTCATACAATAATGCAGAAAAAATATTCTTATTATTTTAATTGCCACTATAAAAAAAACAGAGAAAAATAAATTTTTATTATTTTTACCTATCATTTTTGCTGTCGTGAATAAAGCGGTAATGGACAATTTTAGAGATTAGATGAGAGAATATACTGTACCTGTGTATATTTATGCATATATAAAAATATCAGGTAAAACCTATCAATCAACATTTATTTAGATAGCACATTACAGCAACCAAAATATTAATATATAGAAAAAATAATCTACTACTTTGTATTTCTAATTGCGTTTACTATAAAATAAAATATGATAAATCAGGCCTATTCCTAGACATTTGTACTAATTTCAAGCTTGACTGATAATTTTATTTTTATTTAAGCAGTTATTTCTATAAAGAAGCCAATTGTGTACACTATAGTATCACCAAATGTTAGTGAATACCTGACCATGGACAATTTTAGAGATTAGATGAGAGAATATACTGTACCTGTGTATATTTATGCATATATAAAAATATCAGGTAAAACCTATCAATCAACATTTATTTAGATAGCACATTACAGCAACCAAAATATTAATATATAGAAAAAATAATCTACTACTTTGTATTTCTAATTGCGTTTACTATAAAATAAAATATGATAAATCAGGCCTATTCCTAGACATTTGTACTAATTTCAAGCTTGACTGATAATTTTATTTTTATTTAAGCAGTTATTTCTATAAAGAAGCCAATTGTGTACACTATAGTATCACCAAATGTTAGTGAATACCTGACCATCACAGCCATAAGTGATTGATTGGGAGTACACAGTTGGGTATAATCTATTGTATTGTGTAGCATTTCCCTTTACTGGACCTGGCCCAAAGCTGCCCAAGCCACTAATGGACCAGAATAGTGGAGGTTTTTACAAAAGGAAAGAGAAGTTTAACAACAGCTGATTAGTGTCATTGGTCAGGTGTCCACACACACTTTTGGCTATACAATGTAGATAAATTGCTTACAGCTTAGACCTTATGATGCAAGAACCAGTTACTGATATGAAACTATTAAAATGTCAATTATGTGTGTATATGGTAATAATCACTCTCACTCTGGTATGAGGTCATGGCCGATTTGACTTTAGATTTTACTTTATACAGTATATTAACAGATTTTTTAATAGGGAAACATTCATATAATTTATGTGCTGTTTATTGTAATCATCAAGACTATTTGGGATTAATTTCATAGAAAAAGTAAGAAGTCATCATACTCAATAATTCATAGGTCCATTAGGCAGCTGCAGACCAACAACGGAAAACTCATAAGCTTTTTTGGGAATCAAACATCAAAATGATGTCACAACTAGGAACTACAGAGCCTCAGTAAACAGGTAGATGATCTTTTATTAACAGGAAACTGATTTGGGTTTCTCTGAATTAAAGTGATGCATTGAATGGTACTGTACCCTATACACAAGTATAAACTATACTTTCCTATTTCCTGTAGTCCTGATGGGATGCTAATCCCTATTGGATTGGATGTTTAGCACATTTATGATTAATTTCTAAATGGCAACTAAGATGCAGTTCCCTCGTGAGAGGCATCTACCCGTTTGTTTTTCTCTCCTGCTTTAATTAATGGCTTATCACAGAAGCTTAGTCATTTGGTGAGAACAACTGGGAGTTGTGCATTATCATAATTGGCTTTAGGATACATAATCATACGTCTCATTTCATAAAGCCTGTTTCATTCGAAGGGTGAACTGTTAAATGGCCCAGAGAGACCCAATATTAAGGTTATTTGCAGACATAGCCTAAAACTCCATGTGAGATTTAGGTAGATGATGGCGGAAAATCGTGTTTGACATGGATTACAATCTTGACTTAACTTTACATGAACTTTAAAAGCAAAATGAGAAATGACTCTATTTTTTCGGAGAAAGATGTGAATATAGAAGGATCAGAATCATTTTAGATTAATAGCCGATGAGTATACAGAAGGTGACTGAAGTAACTGACACTGTGCTTAGAATCTGGCGGAGGGTGTGCTCTGCTAACATGGGGTGAATTGTCACAGGCAGAGGTGATAACTCCCTCCATCTTTGCTGATTTAACATACAGTGCCATGAAAAAGCATTTGCCCCTACGTGATTTTTTTATTTTTTTGCATATTTGTCACACTTAAATGATTCAGATAATCCAAAAAATTTAATAACACACAAAAATACAAATACAGTATATAAATACAAAAATATTTTTTTTCATTTATTAAGGGAAAAAGCTGTCCAAACCTACCTGGCCCTATGTGAAAAAGTAATTGCCCCTTATACCTAATAACTGGATGTGCCAGCTTTGCAACAACTGCAATCAAGAGTTTGCAATAACTGGCAGTGAGCCTTTCATTCAATTCAATTCAATTCAATTTTATTTATATAGCGCTTTTAACAATGGTCATTGTCTCAAAGCAGCTTCAC
>JAQQZT010000033.1:26932823-26952839 GCA_030068275.1 Clarias platycephalus | reverse complement strand
CTCAACATCTTCAGCTCTGCTACCTCCAGCTCTGCCTCCTGTCTTTTCTTCAGTGCCACTGTCTCTAAGCCGTAGAGTAGGAGTGGGTTTTTCCCAAAATCCATGTGCATCTTGACTGTTTTTAGGGTGATGAGTGCCAAGTTGTTTTATTGACACAAAGTCAACAGATGGCAGATCTCCTACCTGTAGGCATACTCATCAACTCTGGATATGAGTTTAATAAGTATGGTGTCATCCAAGAAGTTCAGAACCATAATGGACTGATGATTGGAGGTACAGCTGTTCATGTACTGTACAGGAAGAAGAGTTGAGGAGAAGAACACAGCCTTGTGGAGAAGCAATGCTAATTTTAAGAGAGTAAGAGATGTGTTTCCCCAGCTTGAAATTTTTTTACCACCTTACCACCCTACTACTAAACTGCTTTACTTTTATTATTTTAGGAAATCAAATTGTTTTTTGTTTTTTTTTGCATGGAAAAGTATTTCTTAATGTTTACTGGATGGAATGTTTTTACATGTAATCTGAGTTTGAAAGAAGTCTGAGTGTCTTATAATGAAAAAAACATAGAGAATAACAACATTCAACAGCTTAAAGCAAAGCCCAGCTTGTTGCATTGGCATCAATGTTTGAGCAGGGATGATGCATTGGCATCTTGGAGGGTGCTACATTCACCAAAAGTAAAGCCATACCAAATATTCAAGCCTATTCAATATTTTCATTGTGATCTTAGAAGGAAGGAAGTGAAAGTGTAGTGAGTGAATGGGGTCTGTGGTAGGCTAGGCTAAAAACAAACCCTACCCAGCAGGCTTTCCTAACCATCCTGCTCTCCAGTGTCTGCTCTCTGGAAATTAAACTGGACTACATCCATAAGTGACTGCTGCATCTTTGTTTTTACTGATGTTGGACGCTGCCATTCATGTTGGACGGGTTAACCTTGTGTCACACCAGAAGAAATGCAGGGGTTAACAAACAACCTTTCTAGAAAACGAAAGCGATGGATGTTGAGCTCAGGAGAAAAACAGAACATGCACTGTCCACTAAACATTAATGGCACAATCAAGAGCAGAAAAGTTCCTTGGTTTTCACCTGGTTGAAGAACCTCAGATGGTCCATCAACACCAGCTCCATAGCCAAGAAGCCCAGCAGCGCCTTTACTTTCTGCAAAGACTGCACCCCCATCCTCACCACATTGTTATTACAGACTATAGAGAGCACCCTGAGCAGCTGACCAGCCACCAGCATTTCGGATGGCCACACGTGTGATGACCTCTCACATACTGTATTCTTCACCCTCATGCCTTCTGGTAAATGGTACAGAAACATTCAGGCCCAAAAAGAACATTGTTCAGCATTGTGTTGTTTTTAATAGGAATTGGACTGCTGTGCACTGATTCAACACACTTACATTCATGCACTTTTATTCAAGTTCATTCAAGTTACAGTATGTGTATTCTCTTGTTGTGTACTGTTGTTTTCTGTAACACCATGCACTGTACAAGGTGTATAAGGTTGAAATGACTACAAAAAGCCACTTGACTTTAATTAATTGTTATTTATACATTATAGCTTTAGCATTGTTTAATAAGGTGTCAGCATCTGCCGAAAAGTTAGCGGATATGTCCAACCTGTTCTCTATAAGATGTTTATAGCTGCATTCTGTTCCACAGTACATGCAAACAGTACGCTCTACTTACTGTTCCCCATCAGGGAATGTCAGTTAAGGGAAAGTCTGTCGACACAATTCATACTCTTTGGAACGCCCTCTACACCTATACAATGTGCAAGCTTTATCATGGATCAATAGGTACCTTGGATAGCTGTTGCTGTTTCTGTATAAATTACTGAAATTATTCAGATATGCAGATTGTTTAAAAATTAGTAAAATTTTTCCCATTAATCCTCTAAAAGCCACTCAAAATGAATCAGCTTAGATGAGGAGCATCTGTGAACTGCCATCTTCAGGTCTCTCTACAGATGTTCTCTAGGGTTCTGGGCGAACGATAAGCCTTCTTGAAAAGTAACTCCTTTGTGTGAGGTCACATACACTTTAAAGCATGTTTCTTTTCTAGGACTTCTCTGTATATTTTTCCACATTCATCCTTCCCTCAGTTCTGACATACAGTAGAATGATGCTGCCACCACCATGAGGATAGTGTTTTTAGTTGATGAGCAGTACCTGATTCTTGTCAGGCATAGTGATTGGAGTTAAGATTTAAGTTAAACGTTTTTGTCTTATCCATCATATTCCTTTTATTTACGATGGATCACTTTGGATTGCCTTAGTCAAGGGTCTGAATCGTATTTTAAATGACATATTTCATTGATTTACCTCTTAAACCACTTCAAATATAAAAATATTGATTTTTGCCCTTCCTGTGCAATTGAAAAATATTGAGCCAGCTTGTGAAGAAACAAAATGTCTTCCATTAATTGGTCTGCAGTGTACAATTAAAGTGTGGCAGGCAAAATTGCATATGTATTTAAACCATGAATAAAAACTAAAGCCTTGAGTGAGACAAAACAATAAAACTGAACAGTTACACAATAAGTAGCGATGAAAATAATTTATGCACCCAATAAATGCGCTGCCGACAAGCACCTTAGTGTACTTTGCTGGGTAAAATATTAACAATATGCACATTTAGATTAATTTCATCATTTTCTAATATCCTCAGACCACTAAAACCTGAAATGTATATATTTCTGACCTCCACAACCATTTATTAATTTTTTTTTAAATAGATAAAGAGGAATCTCATATTCGTGGTTAACCATGAAAAAAAGAAAAAGCAGTCACATACAAGTATAAAATCAAAGACTTAAAAAGAAAAAGTAATAGGCAGTTGACCTTTAATTTGGAATTATTATTTTCTCCATATTTTACATATTTCCTCATTTATCAAACAGGTGTGTAGTCCATGCGACCTTGTGTCAGGTTTAGAACTCATATGATTTTGTTGCACTAATATTTAGAACTAATATACAGCTTTTGCATGGTTTATGAGTGTGAGTTTAAGCCAACTATATAATTATACAAGATAATGTAAAGATAGAGAGTGAATCATAGGACTATTTAAAACATTCCCCAGAGATCAAGGCTAGAAATGTGCATTGTGTAGAAGGCAGCCTGTATCGGAAAAGCAAGAGTGCCCCCTGGTGGTTGCTTTTATATAACATGGAGTATACAGTTTCAGGAATGGGGGGGGGGGGGGGCAAACTGTTTCAAAAAGCTTTATTTTGTTAAGTATTCATTAGTAGTACACTGCATTGTTCTTCTCATGTGTACGGAAAAATGTTAGAGGGCTTCAATGTTTCCCCCAGTTTTACCGAAATGCATTACAGGCTGACCTTAAAAAATAATAATAATAAATTTCTCAATTATGCTGTGCACTGGGTTGGCACCCCTTCCTGGCTGTTCTGCCCTGAGCCCTGAGCTTCCTGTGAAAGGCACTGGCACCCTGTGATTCTATGAATTAATGAATTAATTAATATTTATTATTATTATTATTATTATTATTATTATTATTAATAATAATAATATTAATATTAATATTATTATTATTATAGGCTCTCTTCTCTTCTGGCACCTAGGTGGTGGAATGAACTTCCTCTAGATGTTCGTACAGCTGAGTCTTTGGCATCTTTAAATGAAGACTTATCTGTTTCTTCTGTACTTGGGTTAATTCTGCCCACATTAAAAACACTCTTCCCAGCAGTGTTTGACTGATGGTGCATAGTTAGTAACCTAGTAACCCAGTGTATCTATCCAATGAAAGAAACTTAATCACTTAAGTAAGTCGCTCTGGACTACAGCATCTGCCAAATGCCTAAATTTAAGTGTAAATTATTATTATTATTATTATTATTATTATTATTATTATTATTATTATTACTACATCTGCATGTTCTGTGTAAATGCCTAAATTTAAGTGTAAATTATTATTATTATTATTATTGTTATTATTATTACATCTGCATGTTCTGTGTAAGCAGTTTTTAACCCCAAATTCCAAGCTGGAAGTAAGACAGAAAAAAATTAATTTCATAAAGTGATATATTTAATTTCTTTAATGCAATGAAATCTAATCTTATCTTATTATTTAATATATTTATTTAATCCTCATGTTATTTATTATTATTCATTAATATAGCACCATGGGAAGCGTTCAAGTAATCTGCAGTTAATTAAATTATCCGTGCAAGGATGGAATGTCTTGCCCTTTGAATGCCATAGCATTTTTTCTTTCCATTTGGATAAAAATTCAGAACAAGAATTGATTTTCCAGGATTATCCTCTGCTATTCTGATATTAAAAAACCTCTAATTTTTAGAGTTTGTGCCATTTTGGTTGTCTCTCGCACTTTGACTGTTGAATATGTCATTTGCAGGATTTTTTCAATTTTTTAAAGTTTGTCACTGACATTCAGCAGTATTTGGTCTGTAATTGCATCACATCAGCGGTCCACTATTGCGCTGTCACATCATGTCTATTGGTTAGAACGTTGTGATTTTCTAACACATCAGGTCTGACAGTAGCTCTGGACACAAGGCAAACCACAGCTTTATATTGATTCTAACATGTCATTTTTTTTTTTATGCAACAGCTTAGAAACATTCCACATGAACAGTTTTTATATGTCTGGCAAAAAAAAAAAAAAAAGTTTCCCATGATGACATGTCTACAGTGTCAAAGCTTTGAACGAGTCACATCAAAAGCTGTAAGTTTCCTGAAAAGAAAAAGTTTCCAGGATGATGAGCTTTGTGGTTTCTCAGTAATATGACAAGTTGTGTTTTTGTCTTATTCAATTCAAGAGAGAAAGACAGAGAGAGACAGAGAGAGAACAGACAAATTTATAGATAGGTGATATCAAGCAAATTATAAAAGGAACTAACTTTTATGACAGATGCTCCGAAACATTAGATATTACTCTGTTTAGAGAAAATGTAATTCTTTAATTAATATATTGTAGGTATTATAAGCACTTGTTCTTCAACAAGAATAAAATGTCATGTTATAGTGTTATTGAATAAAAATTAGCTCTTAAAAAATTTAGCTCTTTATTAATATTTGTGACCCAGTCTGTGAACCCCAGATAAAGTTTTTTTTTGTGTGTGATTCACTGTTTTCTATATAAAATTATTCTACCTATGATTTCGTGAATCACAAAGAAATAATAATGATAATAATAATAATAATATTAAAATGAAAAACAGACTTTATCTGGGTTTTCACAGACTGGGTTACATATACAAGACCACTAAAATATACAGAGGTATGGTATTTGGTCTGTTTCACAGCGCCTTAAATTAGGCAGTAATGAGAGGGAGCTGGAGACAGAAAGAGCAAGACGGTGAGGGGGCGGCCGTGGCTTGTATGATTCAGCTATCGATTTCCTCATTTTGTTATTGACCTCAGAAGTCTGCGGCTCCCTGGTGACTTCCTACAGAAGAGCGGCTGTGGAAGAGGCCACAGGGTTCAACATCTCCGCATGGCATGTTTCTTATACCCGGAAACATCTTATTCTATGTTCTCAGCCTTGAGAAGTAAAGCAGAGTTTCAGCCAGTGCAGTGAATTAGGATTACTAAATTCCTTTATTTTCAAGGAGATCTCTTTGTTTAGGTGGCCTTCTTTCAAACCAATTCATCGAACAGGCTGATTCTGAGCTTTTAAATAAATGATCAAGGGTGTTCAAGTCAAACCGGGACTTTTGCTCGGATACCATCAAGGTAGAAAGTTTTCTCAGTATGCCGAAGCCATGTTTGGACTGCCTGCCAGGAACTCCTTTAATGGCCCTGTGGAACTATGTGTGGAAATCAGATCAGGACTGTATGGGGATTTGGCAATAACTCTCAGCCAAGTTCCTGTAATCTGTAAGTGGTGTTGGTGGATGAGTGTGTGTACAGTTCTCACAGACAGATGTGTCTCTTTTGTAAGTTGGCGGCAAGTTATCCATCGATTTTCAAGGACCAGGTCTTCCACTCGCTGAATGTTCACAGGAACAAATGCAGTGGGCTCCGAGCCATCTTGGCCTGGGATTGCTCCTTCATGGACGTAGGTTTTTACTGCAGCTAAGAGTCTCATCACCGTACTGTGCTTGAAGTCAATCGTTTTTTATACCTTGATTCATGTGAAATTTCCTCACAAGTCCCGGTTTGACTTGAACACACCTTGTATATTTCTTCTTGCGCATGGCCAGATATGTCTAAGTGGTTTCTGAAGATGCTATGTTTTATATTTCATGTGTTTTGTGTCATTGTGACTGAACAAGGTCAGAGACGATAGGACTCACAGAAACAGGACACAATATTCCTCCATCCTTTTATCTCCATTTTCCTTTTTTCTGCCAATAGTCATTAAAGCCTAAAGCTCAACACCAACTTGACCCAATGTTGAGAAATTTTAACACAGTATATACACAGCACAAAGCCAAGACCCTGCACGGAATAGATCAAAGACATTTAGTTAGTTAAAAGCTCTTTTATAAGCACAAATTACTTCTGTACATATTGATTATACAGCGATGCTGGAGAATTTGCATGACTCCAGCAATTAAAGGTTTAACAGGGGTGAAAAGCTGCTTTTAAGGAATGAGCATAAACGTTATTAAAGAATTCTGAAATCTATATTTATAAGGGCACGACTTACATTTTATGGTTACTTAAAATTGACATTCTAGAATTTCTGAGACAAAAACATAACCTTATCCTTCTGTGAGATCAAAAATTGTTTGCAGGTTTCATATGGATATATATGGCTGTGTAAAATATATGGCTGTCGACATAATGAACACAATAATCAAAGTGCTTTTTCTTTATTATATATTCCCTTATAATTATTCAGGTATATATAGCATTTTATGTATATTAAACATATTTCTAGACATTAGTTATTAATTATAAGTTTGACATAGTATTGTGCTACACTCCAAAACTTTGGGCCTCATGCTGGCTTTACATATTAATATTGTGTCAATTTCACTAAAATAAATCAAGCTTTTAAATGTAATTAATTCTATTCAGGGAGTTTTTTTAAAAAAAAGCACCAATTTCCAGAATATCTAGAAAGGGAAAAAAATTTAAAATACAAGCTAAATATATCTGTCAGTAGAATAAGAACATTTAACACTTGTTCATAATATTATACGTGATATTTTCACTTGTCAAGATTATTCTTTTTTGCAATGCAAAGGCACACAAAGTTCTAATCATGGTTACCAGGACCGGGGATTTTATGTCAAAAAGAAGAACGAACTAGTTTAGAACTAGCTACCAGGATCTTATTTCGATTATTTCAAACATGCAGTAGGTTATAGGAAACAAAGCACATATTCAATGTAAACAGTTTGTCTATGATGAACTACATATAATATTGTAAGATACACTCATCAGCCACTTCATTAGGTACACCTGTTCAACTGTTTATTAACACAAATATCTAATCAGCCAATCACATAGTGGCAACTCATTTAAGCATGTAGACCTGGTCAAGACCATCTGCTCAAGTTCAAACTGAGCAGCAGAATGTGAATTAAATGTGATTTAAGTTACTTTAAACGTGGCATGATTGTTGGTGCCAGACTGATAATTTCTGAAATTGCTCATCCACTTGGATTTTCATGCACAACCATGCTTCATGCTTTGCAGAAAAAACAAACAGAAGTGAGCAGCAGTCCTCTGGGTGAAAATGTCTTGTTGATGCCAGAGGTCATCTGACTGCTTCAACTGATTGAAAGCTAACAGTAACTCAAATAATATCTCACTACAACCGAGGTATGTCAAAGAGCATCTCTGAACACACTTGGAGCAGATGGGCTACAGCAGCAGAAGACGCACCGTGTGCCGCTCCAGTCAGCTAGGAAAAGTAAACTTGAGGCTACAATTCACGTGGACGATTTCACCAAAATTGGACATCAGAAGATTGGAGAAACTTTGCCTGATCTGATGAGTCTCGATTTCTGCTGTGACATTCTCATGGTGGGGTCAGAATTGGCAAATTACTTGTACACTTATCTCATGGTCATCATCTCGTGTGCCAACTCTGAAGATGTGTTATTGGCTAATCTTCTCCCTTTGGGAAAACATACATATGACTTATCTGGTGCATATGGACCATATGGACATATGACTCTAGTCCTGCCCACCTTTTTGTTTTTTCTTTATTACTTTTATGTTTTGTTTTTTAACCTTTTATGTTTTGCACTTTGGTTTTTCCATCATCACTCTTTTATATTAACAGATTATTGTTTGTGTTTAAATGTTTGCTGTGGGTGTCGATTGTATATTTATCTGGCTATGCTTTAAAAATCTATAAAAATATAACAATAACAATAATAATATAAATAATAATAATTATTATATAAAGGATGAACAAATTACTTCTGTACATATCTATTATACAGCAATGCTGGAGAATTTGCATGACTCCAGTAATTAAAGGGTTAACATGGGTGAAAAGCTGCGTTTAATGACTGATAACTTTTTATTATAACATTCTGAAATCTATATTTATAAGGCAAAAAAATTTATGGTTACGTAAAATTTACATTCTATTTAAATTCTGAGACAATTGATTGTTGTGTCAGACTGATAATTTCTGAAATTGCTCATCCACTTGGATTTTCAACCCTTGCTTGTCAAAAACATTAACCTTATCCTTCTGTGAGATCATAAAGAGCATGAAAGCATGGATCCATTGTGCCTTGTACTAACGGCTCAGGCTGCTGCTGGTGTAATGGTGTGGGGAGGAGATTTTCTTGGCACATTTCTGGCCATGTCACAAAGTTAAAATCATCCCAGACTGGTTCCTTGAACATGACAATGAGTTCACTGTACTCTAATGGCTTTCACAGATCTCAATCCACTTCAGTATGCGGTGGAATGAGAGATTCGAAATCATGGATGTGCAACTTATAAATGTGGACAAAAATCTTTAAGAAAAGTTCCCAGTACTTTATTGAATCTATTCCATAAAGAATTAAAGGCAGGTCTGAAATCGAAATGGGGTCCAGCTCAGTACTAGCAAGGTGTACCTAATAAAGTGGCTGTGAGTTTATATTATAAACATGAGCAGTAGGGAAGGGAGATTATGAAGTGAATAATATTTGTACTAGATGATAACAAAAAAAGGCATAATGCAGACATTACATTACAAATGAAAAACTCATCTGTACAACAAAGTTATGTTGATTTTTCACTAATTAAAAATCCTTTTTATTTTTTTTCTAAGTTCATCATTTTGTGTAGACATGGTTATAATTTTGACTCCAGCTCTGAATGGAAAAACAGCAACATGTGCAAGACAAGCGATAAATATAATTATAAAGCATGTGCTTTCGTGACTAAACATTGACTAACACACACATGCACATTTTAATGGGACTGACGGGATTAGTTAGTTTTGGTGGTTTTTACTCTGTGGGAATGTGATGCATTCTGTTTTACAATATTAAAGTTAAGGCCGTTGCATGTAGCTACAGTAGCTGTTGTCAGTAATATTGAATATCGATGTTATTTGATGTTTGATAATATTACTATAATATTAGCTTTCCATTGTGATGATGTTGTTCTAATTTGACAGACTGATGTCTATTTTTTATACACTATAAAACCAACAAGTACGGTAAACACACACACTCATGCACACACACTCTATACTTTTAACTCATTTATGATCCAAATGCCAAAACCTTTAACATCACATTTTGCAAACCTCATGAAGTTGCATGTGAATTTCTCTTCACGTGAAAAAGAGAAGCGAGCACAGACCATACTGATTATTACGCAAGTGATCAATGCTGTTACTTTAATTATTATTATTATTATTATCTCTACATAGTAATTGTAAATTCTAGGTTTTAATTTTAATAACAGCACAGTGATGACACTGATGTTAGGAAAGTTGTACAAGATATTCCACTGTGAAGCAGTTTGAAGGAATTTATATATCCATTGACTTTTGGCAGGATCATGGCCACCCAGGATTCATCAATGACAATGAAGACCAAAGATGAGCCCGTCTGATCCGATCCCACAGAAAAGCCAAAGTAGCACTATGATAGAGGTCCCTATGATAGAAAGATATAAAAAAAAAAACACCCAGGTTGCTGTTTATGAGGCTTAGCAGAAAAGAGTTGAAGGTTACTGATCTGGCCGCCAAATTGCCCAGATCTCAACCTGATCAAGCATGTGTGGAATGATCCAGGAAAGTAAGTTTAGTCCATAGAGGCCCCACCAGGCAACCCACAGCACCCAAAGGATCCTCTGCTCATGTCTCAGTGACAGACACCACAGCACATTGCCATGTCCCAAGGGGACAGTGCTGCCCGAGAAACACACACAAGGTGCATATTGTTTTGGGTTTACACCTGATCAGTGTATATAATTAAATGAAATTTATATTGTAATGGTGCCTGACCTCTCCAGGGAAAAGATTATGGCACTCTTCACTTTATAAAGGATTTTTCTCACTATTTCCTGAATGTCTTATTCATAAAGACAAAACAATTTAATTATAAAGCTATAAAAATACAGATGCATCCGTCTCAATCGTATAAAAGTAATTAAAGTTTCAGTCATGCTAACACAGATCAATGCACTTCACTTTTGACTTCAGTCTACCAGCATTGCTTTATAAAATATTTATGTAATTCTTATGAATGTGTTACCAAGGCCAGATGCAGTACTCTTTTGAGTTCAATGTTTCTGAATTTTTTATAAGCACCCCGAAAAACCAATTAAACGAATAAATTGTCAAAATAAAATGCAAACAGAGTCAGCAGGGCGACTGCTCTTTTAGTCCGAGTGAAAATTTGATACTTGATTACATCTGAAATGGAAATGTTGAGGAAAGTCATTTCTTGGGGAATTTGGTCCAGGAGAAGATGACTGCTTTCATCCAGGTAAAAAATAAAAACAAAAGTATATATATGGTGCAGTTCAAAAGTCTGACATCACATCATCAGATACAGTATGTTTTCCATCTAATCCTTTCCAAAGAAGCTCGTGGTTAGATGACGCGCAGATGTAACATGGAAGTCTGTGTCATCTGTAGTGCACACTGCCATTAAAACAGAAAGAAGGACATCCTAAGATTTTTTGTTTTTTTAATACTTAATTTGGAACCTTAAATATAAGCGAATGTGCACTAGAGGTTAACACTCAAAACACAAAAAAACACTTAAGTGTGTTTTAGTCAGCAATTACATCATGCACACATTCTGGTTAGGGTCACTGTGGTTTAAGTTCATTATGTCCTTTTTTTTTACCTTATGAAGATAGAAAATATTGCAGGTGGATACATTAAAAATGAATGTAGAAGGATTTCTAGGTAAAAAACTGGACTTCAGCATTGAGTTTGGATGACTTCATGAATTTCAAACCAAAATGCAAGTTCATACCCCAGGATATATATTTTGTTTATATGTATATATACTGTATATATAGTATATATAACGTGAGATCATCATTTGTATATCATTCATTCCATCCAAGACACATCAAGTCAACAGCAAGCAAACTACAAAAAACACACAGACCATTATGAAATTTGAACATTTTTTTTTATTCACACCCATTTCTACTCCACTATGTTAGAATGGCACATGAGCGTCACTCCCCTACGTTCCTATGTTGTTCGTTTGTACTTCTGTACACACTATAAAAAGTCTATAAATAATGCTTTAAAAATCAAGTGGGCCACAAAGCCATTAATGAGAGCTCTCTCTCTCTCTCTCTCTCTCTCTTCCACCAATCAGTACTGACCAGCTCTGACTTTTTTCTTTCATTTTTTTTTTTTTTTTTTACAAAAAGGCCCATAATGCATTTTCTACACAATTGAGAAAGAGGCATTAAAATACATTGTTTGATAAAGCACTTAACTAAAGAACAGAACAGAACAAGAAATAAGTACAGATGATGGTTCAAAAAAAAAAAAAAAAAAAAAAAGAGAACAGTTCATTGAGACACGAGAACAACACAATGCCACATAAAAGTACCACTAACACAAAATGTGAATTCTTCAATTTAGCATTTCATAGAAACAAATTTGCAAACTCGAAGTAAACAAATAGAATATATACACTGAGGTAAAAATACATTGGTCTTCGAAGGAGGTATTTTTTCCCTCTGGATTACTTTCTGACCTTTTTTTTTTTTTTTTTTAAACTAATTAAGCCTTTCACCTGTTTTTTTTTTTTTTTTTTTCTTCTTTTAAGAATTTCCTTAAAAACCAAAATGATGCAAACATTAGAAATCAGTCACATGCAGTGCATCATTCTACATGGAATACAAAACACAATATAGTCAAACTTAGGCACCAAATAAAACTTGATAAAGCTTTCTCCTGCCTTTCCATAATGTACGCGCACACAAACACACACACACACACACACACACACGCACAACCACACCCCACACACACACACACACACACACAGAATGAAAAGCACCTTGGTTGGCTCTGCAGTCCTTTAATGACCCAGACTCCTGTTTTTCTCCATGCCGGTCCATTTCCTACAAATCAAATCAGCTCTAATGTTTCATTACCTCCTCGTGTAATATTTGGTGCTACCGGGCCACCGTCCCTCCAGGAGCTTTCTCACAGTGTCCGGATGTTGGCATAGATAAAGAATCGAACTGTAATAAATAACTTGGCAATCGCCAGTAGAAAGCCTGAGGACTGTGCTGCCGTACACATTTGCATAACTCACTAACCCGTCTGTACGCCCTCTCCGGCATATGAGCGACTTTTATTGAAATTGCTCAGCGACTAGTGGCACACCGATTGATGGGAATGTCGAGTTTAAAGTTTGCATTCACGTCTGCTGTGCTCAGGAGAGACATTTACCTTTCCAGAATGTTCCATTAAAGAAAAAAAAAGGCATGAATTAAACTGAGTTAGTCTTTTGTGCAAATACCTGTGCATGGTTGTATGAAAAAGCTGCATAATGCCTCAAAACATATATATAAAATAAAATAAAACACCGCAATTTATCAGCAGACGGTTGTGCAGGAGTCTGGGCCATTTAACAGGACCCCTAATGAAAACACTGTCGGTTAAGATCACCCGGGATGAATGTATCCTCGCCCATGTTTGAGGGTGCAGATGGGTTTGGAGGCACAGAAGTAAGTGACATCGAGAGAGCAAAAGAGCGGGCGAGAGCTCGAGGAGCCTGTCCGAACAGCCCGGGCTCTCCTCCTGTACGTAATACGCTGTTGAATACACAAACAAAATCTCCTAGCTACAAGATGATACGCACTGAGGGCGCGACTGTCGTACGGACTCCTCTCGCTCTCGCCCGCTCGCATGGAACCAGAGGTGCAGCGGTATGGATTTCCTGTTAAAAGTCATAGCTGGTGTGGTTTGACCGGTCGAGGTCAGGAGGATACCTGCATGTCACTGTGAGGAAATACCTGGATATGCATGTTTTCACGTCTAAATAGGTCACTGCTGAATCCGTAAAGAAAAAAAGGCTGCTGGTGATTTAAGACAGAAATGTGTCGGACGGGAAAAAAAAAAAAAAAAAAAAAAAAAAAAAAGCACGTCGGCCCAGTAACGCCTGCAGTGGCACGATGAAATCAATTTCTCGGAAAAGTGCGATTACACTCGCCTTCGATGGACCTTAGCGATAGGAAATGACCGCAATCTCATTTTTCCCCCCTTCCCTTTTAGACTGTATAATGCGATACCTTCTAAAGGGTAATGTGCTCTATCCTTGACCATATTGAGTTCCCTTCATCAGCTTCTTCAGCTGTTCGCTTTTTCTTGACCAATTGTTCGTGCCTTAGGGCCACCGAGCTAACAGACAATTTACATACACATAGGTACTTATTTACAATGTACATATTTATACACGCTTCCTCCATCATACATTTACTCCACGAGGGACAGGAATTCTTTTGGGGAAGAAAACTAAATGCGACAGATCGCTGTACGGGAGCAGAAAAGGGAAGGAACTACATTTGTTGCATGTAGCCGACAACAACAACAACAACGACAACAAAAAAAACATACAAAAACAATAAGACATTAATATCGTCTTATACATATATCTAAAATGAGTGCACCGACATTCAATACATATTTGGTGTGAAACACTCCTCGTGTGCACATGTACACAGGAAAGGAAATGACATATACTGTATATACACACGCAGTGTGCTGTGCAAAAGTCTTGAGCCACTCCTCATTTCTCTATATTAAAGTAAATGAAATAAAATGGGGACAAATGTTTTACTGTAACAGGCATTAATTTAAAAACGTAAAGCAGCAACCTCATTTCCACTCTCGTCTATTCCAACCAATCATTGTTCAACATCATTGGTGGTTTATATCAATGATGATCACCTTTCATCATCTGCACCTGTTTCTCACTGGTTCATGCCTTAAGTTTGATGTTCATTTGGACTGTACTGGTCCGGTACAGGGACTGGACTGAAAATGAGAGACAAAAAAACTTGAGAGCCCCTAATAAAAAAAAAGGCCTTCAGGAAGGCTGGAGAGCTCAATATAACATAAAAAAAAATACAAAAAAGTGGCTCCTTGGAAGCACAATATGAATGAATGTGAGGTGGTTGAAGACTTTTGTACAGTACAAGGTTGTCCTACACGTTTTTCAAAGCACTGTGGAATGACATTTCGTCCTGCTATTCAAACCTTTGGAAACTAAATTAGCGAACACTGTGAGCGCTGAGCTCCTTTTTTTTTTTTTTCCTGTACAGAGGCAGAAAATGCAGCAAAATTGTCTTAAGACACGAGCGATCCAAAATTTTGACCAGTGGAAAGAAGCAACACAACGAATTAACATCCATTTGCCACACTAATAAGCATGCACGGTGTGTTGTGTCTAGTGGAAGAATCCCCTCAATGTTTTGGCTGAAGGGTATAAAAGCTTGTACATAATCAGTATAATCACAGCGCAGGAATGCACTGTAAACATGCCACGCTATTCAGAGGCCATCTTGGCCGCTGGGTGTTAATTATGTTTCGCTCTAAAGTGCAAAAAAAAAAAAAAAAAAAAGGAACGAATCGGACGAATAAACCGAAGACAAAACATGACGAGCATGCTAATATCATACTTTACAGCATTTTATGCTTAAAATAAATGCAGATGTTCCTTGTACGCCGGGTTCGGATTATAACCCGGCGCTGCTGAAGGCTCGATTCTGCTAAGAGCTCAAGGATGATGTGGAGAGAAGCACTGGCTGCAAAGGGAACTTTGTCCTAAGAATTTTAAGTTATTTGTATCGTGATTTCTCCACATGAATGGGTGAAAAAAAGTGTCTGGGTGTGTTTATTAAGGAAAGAGTCTCCGGTGGTAGCACTTTGTAACAGTCAGAGGTAAAGCTGTAAGGAGAAAGTCATCAGGCAGAAGGTACGAGTAACAAAGTTATGTAAAAAAAATAATAAAAAATAATAATAATGTGCAACACTAAAATCCTGTCTGGTGTGATATAATAGGTATGGAACTATCAGGTGATTTGGATGATCTTTCTTCTTTTTTTTTAGGATTTCCCCGCCGATTTTCTCCCTAATTTAGTCGTGTCCAATTCCTCCCCGCCACTAGGGGCGCTCCCACATTACGGCTACTACTACCACTCAGGCGGGAGGGCTGAAGACTATTCACGTGTTTCCTCTGAATCACGTGACGCCAGCCGACCGCATCTTTTCAAACTGCTAACTCACGCACCGTTAGAGGCGGCGTAACACAGCGCTATCCGCTCTCGTGAGCTCATAGACACGCATGATTGGCTGATTAATATGGGAGCACTAAGTACCTCTCATCCCGCCCCTCTGAGAGAGCGGCCAATCAGCTCTCTCTAGAATCGGGCGATAGGGCGAGCACTTTACCGCTGCGCCACTCGGAGGGCCCGGATGATCTTTTTTCATAGGAAAAGACTCGATTTCATGGTCAGTCCGGTCAGTGTTGCATCATTTTCCTTCCACGAAGTCGCCTTAAAACATGATACTAAACCCCCATTCATTTCTCACCGTCAGCTTATTTGTGTGGCAAAAAGGACGTCCTTCTACACATCTACAGGACAAACAAAACTACTTTTTTTTTGTGAGTTGTTGCTACATTTAATCCTTCCATTATACAAAATCTTACATCACTTTCCCCCCCTTAATAAACAGAAACAACCAATGCTATTGGTCCCTTAAGGCTTGCTCAATGGAGATTTGAAGGAGTCAACAAGAGTTTTCTTAAAGTTTTACATTCTATACACAGACACACACACCAAAAAGAAAAAAAAGAGTTGCCATAAAATGTTGGAAAATCTATGGCTTAGTAAAGTTCTATTTGCTATATAGATAAATGAATATAATCCCATCATCTTTGCAACACTGAAAACAAGAGTACCATAAGAAAGAGCAGTTTTACACGGCAACTTGAGTAATGCTGATGTGTTCGACTTCAAAACATTGCAATTCATTTTTATTTAGTCACACTGCTCCTAGAGAATCTCTCTCTTTTTTTTTCTTCTCTTTTTTGATTTTATTAAATTTTTTTTCATCCAGTCTTCTGCATCACGTGCCAGTCTGTGAGAGTAGCTCAGTTAATCCAAATCTCAATGTCGTTAGGAACAAAAGAGAGAGCGCGTTCGGGGGGAATAAAAGACGCCGTCAGGGTGGAGCGAACACGCGACCGTTCAACACCACGGGACTGGTGATCAGCTTTTTACTGGAGATGAACTGAGGTCTGAGCGGAAAAAAACAACAAAACAAAACGTCCCTCTGTGCTGCACTGAAGATGATGACGCAAAAAAAAAAAAAAAAAGAAAGAATAAAAGATGATGTAAAACTGAAGAAATGGCACCAGCAAGTTGTGCGTGGTGGCCCCTTGCTAACGTTCGCTGCGTGTGCATAATAAAGACGGACTCCGTGACAGACTCGTCTGTGAGCCTGCGACGGTGGCACTCACTCTTTCAGTCGTTCTTTCTGTCGTCTAGACGGACAGCGAACGTTGAAGGGGGCCAAGCCACGGCATGAGGGAACGTTGGTTTAAAGCAGTGGCACTTTCCGGTAACACCTGGCTTGGAGGGCACGGATGCCATTGTAGCTGTTGAAGCTGTTGAAACTGTTGCCGTAGTAACAGAACATATCAAGATATAAAATATAGGATAGGATTTCTCTATATTGCATATGTTGCAGCATGTTTGCCAAGACTGAATGAGGTCATGTCCAGTTTGTTGGGAAAAAAAAACAAAACCCCAAAGCAAAAAATAAGTTAGAAAAAAAAAAAAAGTGTTGAGGAAAGAGAGAAAACACAAGGTGCAAATTCCCTATAGAGATATGTCTCCAGCAAATCTCATCTCTCCAAGACTAACACGAAAAGAAAAAAAAGTACCAAAGTACACGACCATAAAATGACCTTCACTGGCTAAAATCAATCATTCCAAATGAAAGAAAAAAAAAAAAAAAACATGTAAAAAGTCCAAACAAGCCTTCACTCTTAGTGCTCATGTCCTCCGTCACCGTTATCTCCCTCTCGCAACGTGGAGGACGCAAAGTCGTAATGCGGTAATCGCGGATAATTCGAAAGGATGAGCATGACCATTATAATGAACAGATATTTGAAAAAGAAAGAAATGAAAAAACAAAAGATGAAAACAATAATAATAGTAATAATAATAATAATAATAATATGCCATGGTGTATAGCTCTCCTGGAGCGCCGGCCTACATTTTAATCCCCTCCTGCTGGCTGAGCTGAGAGAGCGTCTTCTTGATGCGCAGGGCGGTGAGGCGAGCAGCTCCGTTGGCGTACCAGCATTCTCGCATGATCTTCGCCATGACCCGCAGAGCCTGAACAGTGAGTGAGACACACAAACAGATCGGTCAGACTTACCGCAAACACACACAGCAACGATGAACCTGGCTCACAGCAGAAATAATCGAAAAAAAATAACAAATAAATAATATTGTTTTTTCATATTAAGCTATGAGGATGGAAACAGGTTGGAGTCTTTAGGGTTATCCACAGGTAAAGTGAACACAAGAAGAGATTCTACTCTATTCTGGCCTGCAATAACACCAGGGCTCAAATAAATAATAAATGTTGTTGATATAAGATATACAGCGAGCACATGCCTGTAGCTTCGACACAAAATTGGCCGAATAAATCTAGCTACTTCTGTTCTCTGTGCGGATTAGAAAGCAGAAGTGTCGACTGCAGAATGGAGCTGCATTTCTTTAGGCTCTGGAGTTGTCGTCAGTTGTCTAAAAAGAAATAAGAAGTAATCTAGAATATTTAGAGCGAATGTGTTGATCAGAATGCGTGAAGCCGAGTCCGCAGATCCAAACTACAGCAGGCGAACATGCTGAGCATAAATAGAATTTCTTCCTGACTTTTCAAGATACGACAGTTGTTGTCAAGAATCTCAGAATTTTGACTTTGTCACGTACATGTCAGGTTCCAGCTAGAAGACTGCAGTTTGCTGAAGTATGTCAGTCAAGCAGAAGCATCATGCTGGATGTGTGTGACACCCCCGCTACCCCCCCTCCTCCACTACCCCCCACCTCCACTACCCCCCTATCCCCATTCACCCCGCCCTTCAATGTAAAAAGGCCGCATGGCTGATTTAATAAAAGTACATGCATCACAACACAATACATTACAAGACAACACCAACAATAATCAACATTTTAGCCATCAAAGGATATGCAACTTTAGAAATAAACAAATAAAGAATGGTGCATTGGCAAAGTTATACAGAACATGCAATCATTTTCTGGAGCGTGTGTTTGCTATTAAAAAAAAAAGAAGAAGAAAAAAAAAACGATTGAAAATATGACATTAGAGCTTTAAATAAGATGTTGATGTTAAGATGTGCAACCTGTCAGAAAGTAGAGTGCTCATTTATTCCAGAAGACAAACAATTTCGCTATGGGAATGCAAAGCTGGGCACTCAGAAAGCTTTGGAACTGTAGGGGGGAAATATGAAAGGAAAGAAAATTGAAATTTTAACTTTAAAGTATGACTCATAAAAATCGAAAAGGCAGAAATTACAAAAAAGTGCTCCCAATACACAGATCAGCCATAACACTATACCACAAAACATTACGCTCAGTACTATACTGTGTCAGGTCCCCTTTGTGCCACCTGGGCAGCTCAGGCTCCACGGGGCATGACTCCACAAGACCTCTGGCACCTGGTAAGGTGCATCCCATGAGTGTTCGATCGGGTTCGTTTCTGGGGAGTTTAAGAGCTTGAGTCTTTGCCTACGGTTGCCTTTCTATCGGAGACAGCATTGACGTTTTTTAGAGATTAGATTTTTCGCGGGATCAGCCCGAACAGACAGGTCTTTGGTCTCCAAGGGAATGGATGAACCTTGGGTGTACATGATCCCATCACCAGGTTACTGTTTTATAATTGATAATTGATGATGTTAATGTTTAGTGTATTTGCATCTGTATGAATTCAAAGAGGTATGACCTTTAATCAGAAGTCTTTCAAATGAAATAGAAATTCTACCAATATGTCTCTGAAAAGACTAGGTGAAATATGGGCATGGGCCATCAATTCTAAAAGATTATTTCTTTTCTGCTCAATTTTTTTTCACTGCATACTTGCCCAATATTATTTAGTACTGAATCTCTCTGGATCTATTTAAAATTTATATATATATATATAGCCTAATTTCAAGCCAGTCACTGGAGGTCCATATGAAATCTTGTGCTCACACCCGCACGAAACTTCCTCTTCCTGCAATCCCAAATGCACACCTCCAGTCTCAACCAGACGTCCCCTGTAAATCTTTCTAAAAAGCTTTCATTAAAAATAACCCCCAAAACACCAGAGAAATAATGCGGTATCTATTCATGCCTGTGTCTGAATACCTTACATTAAATATATATTTATATAATCTCAGGGGATTGAGCCTCAAAGTTTTTAAAAAAATCCTTTTTAATAGATTTTATTTATAAAGCCTTTTTTTTTTATATAAATTTAGTCTGTCCAATTCTTTTTACCCCGATTTTCTCCCCAATTTGGTCTGTCCAATTCCTCCCCGCTAGGG
>JAQQZT010000033.1:26907308-26932723 GCA_030068275.1 Clarias platycephalus | reverse complement strand
GTGCGCGAGCTCGCAGACGCCCCTGAATGGTGTAGCGCCGTGCAATTAATGCGGGAGCACTAATACCTCTCATCCCTAGGGTGTGAGAGGAAAACAGCATCACCGGGATACGAACCTGCGATCCCAGGTGATAGGGCGAGTGCTTTAGCCCACTGCGCCACTCGGAGGCTTATAAAGCCTTTTTAAATAGATTTCATTTATAAAGCTTATAAAAAGATTTCAATGTAATTTTTTTGCCCATTACTCTCTATATAAAACCGAAATTTTTTAGAAAACTTTACGAATCTAAAATCTTATTCAGACCCTTTATTTAGCACTTTCAGTAGAAGCACCTATGCCAGTAATTACAGCTTCGGTTCTTCTCGGGTAAGTCTCATCAAGCTCTGCTCAGCTGAATTCGGGCAATTTCTCTCATTCTTGCTGCCAGATTCACTCAAGCTCAATAAGGTTAGATGGGTAGTGTGTGCGAACTGCTAACGCTTGGTCTCTTCGCAAACATTCTCATATGGGTTTAAGTGTGGGCCACTCAAGGACGTTCAGAGAATTGTCCTGATGCCACTATAGTGTTGTTTTGGTACACTCTGGAACTGGTTTTCTTCAAGGACCTCTGTGAATCTGACTGCAATCTTCCCGCTGTCAATTCTAATCCTGGCGCCGAGAAGCTCCCCTATAGCAAGATACTGGCACCACCATCCATAGGGATGGTGTTAACCAGATGCTGCTGACGATGCAGCTTTTTTTTGTTGCCAGATACAGTTTTTAGAGTTCAACCCCCAAAAAGTTAACTTTTGGACTCAACAGACCAGAAAGTTGTTGTTGTTTTTTCTGTTCTCCTGCTCCCATAGTCTTTTAAGTGCATAAAACAGAAGCCTATTCAGGAGTGGCTTACTCACAAGTGTCCTCCATCTCCCCACTCTACTAAACAAGCCCCAGGGTTCAGTAGAAGTTTTAGAAATGTTCTTTTGTCTCTAGAGGACTTCTGAAGTTCTTGGTCACCTCCCTGATGAAGATCCTTCTGGCCTGGTTATTGAAGTTGGCCAGAAGACCAGCTCTAGGAATGCTCCCATGGTTCAACTTGTTTTCCATTTCAAAACATCGGAGTCCACTGTGCTCCTGGAAACATCAACAGCTGTAGAGGTAGTTTTATATAATGGTTTTCTAGGTCTTCATTGCTTGTTCTTGGTCTGACATGCATTCTGTTTCAGTTGAATGCATTATATACAGTATCTCCATCGCAATATTGATACAGATTTGTCAGGCTGCAAATATCAAAGGTGCTCTAATGGGTTTGGATCTAGTGACTGAACTAATTACAACATTATTCAGCTTATTGTTATTTTCACTGAATCAGTTTCAGGTGGTGTTGAGATCATGGTGCATGCTGATCATGCTGGAAAAGCCTTTAGAGGATGGGTAGACTTTGGCCATACAGGTGTGCACACGATCTTCAACACTACACAGACTCAGGCTGTAATGTTCATATTATAGTTTGGTCCACCATATAACCAAAAAAAAAAACAAAAAAAAAACATTACACCACCTCCACCAGCCTGAACTGTTGACACAGGACACGATGGGTCCATGGAGTTATGCTATCAATGCCAAATACTGACTCTACCATTTGCACGTTGCAGCAGATACATCACACCTGGAGACATTTGCGTCCAAATTTGAATTGAACCAATGAAATTTGAATGAACAACATTCGTTAGGGAACACATCTAATGACTGCTATGCCATGTAAAATTCTAATTTCAAGCTGAACTTCATGAAAATGAAAATTTCCGCTTTTCTTTCCCACCACTTTATTTGTCTACACTGTTTACAACCTCTTTCGCCTATGCAGCAGATGGGGACTGGTTATATTTTTATTATATTAATATTCATTTTGAGGCGGTCTGGCAGGACATCTGAAACCATGTCACGGCCCGCGTGCTGAGTGTCACAGCTGTACTGGCTACCTGAAGCCAAATGAGTGAGTGCCGGGAGTGTGGCAATGCACCGTACGGATAAGCCTTAATTTCTTTATTGATATTCAGTCCTACCACAGGAACACCGAGCACGAGGCTGGAATACATATCAGATGAGACACAAGTTCACCACAGGGCACCAGATACATTCATTCACACCCAGCAACAATTTGTGCTTTTCCTCTGGGGTTAATAAAGCCATCCTGTTAGTTGTCGTATTATCATTCGGGTTTTTGTTCAAGCACGAGCGATAACTACTTGTAACTACGCCTGTTTAATTAGCAGATGTCGGCCTTCCGTCTGCTTGGTCGCAATGAAAATCGGCGTAAACGCTGTTGCATCCGCAGACACAGCGGGAGACTCGACTGAAATAAATAAATCTAACTAACTAATCAAATCATACAGTATGTGGTGTGAAGCACCAACTATTTATAGCCTTTTCTTTTTAAATGCTTTAACCCTCTTAGAGGCAATAAAATTCTAACACCCCGTACAGCGGGGTCGAAGCTTCTCCAACTGAAGCGTACTGTGATCACTTACAAATTTAATGCATTAAGGCAATAAAATAATGATTATTAGTGTCGCACGATGTTAGACCAAATAAAGTTTGTCTCGGCATGCTGCAACACGGGGATATGATGCACAAACCTATGGTCAATTCACAATGAGTTCCTTGGAGAGGTCATTAAAAACAAACAACCCAGCCATTTTCACTGCTCCTGTTTTAGGAAGTAGCCCCGGTGAAGCAAGAGTGTGTAAATGTAATCTCAGCCCTTTCACCGTCCCAGCAAGCCTGCGACAGCCATGGCTAAGACACCTGCGCGCGTATGTGTTTGTGTGTGTGTGTGTGTGTGTGAGAGATAGAGAGAGTGTAGGCGGCCGAGTCGTAAACACAAGCAGATTGCACAATCTGCTTACATTACTCCACCAAATGCTGCAGACGTCATGCGCTAAATCACACCCCAACAAACGCTGCAGGCGATCGGCCAGGTTTACAATAAACTCGCCTAGGAAGCAGAGCAAACGTGGCACACTAGTCAATTTGGCGCTCTTAAAAAAAGAGAGAGGAAAAAAAAAAAAGATCAAGGTCGAGCAGATGCTGATTAGATTACGGAAATGCATTATGGAGAATTAGGCCTAATGTAATTGTGCCTCTTTTTCTGCGTAATAAAAAGGACGCTAATAAAGGTGGAGTGGAGGATGCGGCTGCTGTGGGCTTGATGGATGGCAAACGATAGAGGAAGGAAATCTGAGAGAGCTCGAAAAGGCTGCAGTCTCTCCCTCTCTCTCTTGCACACAAAGACAGTGTCACACACATCTCTCCTGGGGGGGTGCGGTTTGGCTCAGACGCTTGGCTCTGATAACAGTAATAAACACACATGTAGGAATTTGACTCGTCTCTGAACTGCAGATTGAACACCGAAAGACACGAGGGGTTGTTAGTAAAAGTGCAGGAGATGTGTCTCGTCTCAGGCTGTGGGGGGAAACGGCGCGACTGAGAAACGCTCGGGAAGGATGTCGGATCGACGGCGTACCTCGCAGCTCTGCCATCTGTTGGGAATGTTGGGCCGCAGTTTCTGCTCACACACCACCTTCCTCATTTCCTCCACTGACGGGTCTGACTGCACCAGATCGTAATACGGCAACTGGTAGTCTTCATGAATGCCTGGCGGAGGAGAGGGAAAAAAACGTAAATCCAGGCAGTTTTTACACTTTTTTAATTTTTTTTTTAACATTAAAGATTGTGTTGAACTTTCTTCTCATTAGTTGCTGCTTGATCCGCATTCGCGAAATGCAAATCCAACGAGGACACAGAAAGGGAAAATTTAATCTATCTAATGCAGTACCAAAGCGCAACGGTAATATGAAAAGACAGTCATTTTAACTGAAGCACCTCCAATCGAGCATCTGCTTGCAATTTCCCAGAAGACTAAGCCCATGGCGTAGATATCCGCTCGCTTGAACGACTCAAAATGTTTCATATTTATTGAATCGTCAAGGACCTCAGGGGCCATGTACCTGTTGGGAGACAGTTTGGAGATTTAATTAGAACACACAGAGAGAACAAAAAAAAACAAAAAAAAACAAATACTGCTTAAGAGATTAAAATTTCAACTCTGTAATGACAGCAAACTCGGCAGAAAGGAGCCAATTAAAAAAAAAAAAATGCTCCAGAAGCCCATTTTTTAAATAAATTAGGTTCTGTTATTACTATTATTAGGAACACTGGAGCACAGACAAAGGGTGCAATTCTGGAGACAGCATCATCCTGAAAAGACCAAAATAATTGTTACCACAAAGTTATACAACAGTTAATTCTGGTGACTTTCTAAGAGTGCATATATTAAGTATAACGGCATTGGTTATAGAATCATGTGCGTTATCATGGCAATCAACACTACACTACACAAAACACACTTGCTTTTTTGGTGCGCTTACCTTAATAAAGCACCAATTAACATCAATTATTCATACTGTGTCTAAAACGCCTGTTACAGTTCTATATTGAAGCAATATCACATGAGTTGGAGTGCTGTTGTACTGAATATCAGCACGGCAGTGATTCGGTCATGATATTCAGTATACTGTAACAGTATGACCTCGAGTGTGATTTTGCTTTTATACAACAGTGATACATACTGTACAGTATAAACGTCCCGGTGGTGTTACGGCTCTACATCATCACTGCATAAAAACTAAATAACACTCGCAGCCGTGCTGATATTCAGTACAACAGCATTCTTGGCTGTGGGTTATGGATTAATTGGCCCACAACACTTTTTAATTCTCAAATCTCATTAGTCATAAGGTGATGTAATGTAAAGCATGCATACACACACATGCTTAACTTAGTATATTGACTTGTATGGTATATACCCTGTATATAATAAGACTTATAATAAAGGGATACAAAACTATGTCTCTATACCATGGGTGTGATGAGCATTCATCTGAAGAGATTATTAGTGTAAGGAGTCTTTAATGTCAAAGATTTTGAAGACAAAAAAAGCAGATTTTTTTTTCTTGTTTACTTCAAAAGAGGATAAAAGAAAAAGCTGCTATAACGCAAGTGAGTACTAGTGAGGGTATTAGTGAGGTTAAGCAATTCCAGGCCAAGTTATTCCACTCCAACCGTCACAAACCATGTCTTCACGGTGCTTGCTTTGTACATAGGGGTATTGTTGTGGTTAAGATGTTGGACTATGTATCAGAAAGTGACAGGCTCAAATATCAGCACAACCAAGCTGCCACTGCTGTGCCCCTGAGCAAGAAACTTAACCCTCAACTGTAAGTCATTGTGGATGAGGGCGCCTGTCAAATGTTGTAATGTAAATGCTTGGGCCTTTTCATTCCAATGAAGGAATAAAAATAAGAAGGAACTGTGTGGCTCCATCTCTGTGGCAACAGTTTGGATGTAATGCCTGCTGTCCACAAACTTTTGGCCATATAGTGTGACTGTGAAGCTATCTGTCCATTTCCTGGTTTAAAAAGTAAATAGGTAACAAAGGACTTCCTACAAATGCATGTCAGCTAAACAAACCAAGAGCCTGTTGCTCCAGTAGGGGTGGGGTTTGGTATTAGATAAAATCAAGGTTTCGGCTGGAGTTTCCCCTGTATGTCAGGAAGGAAGGCCGTCAGTCAGCTCGGCTAATCTCTCCAAAATTCAGAGCCGGGTGACGTCAAGGCTTTGAGCCTTATTTATCCAGACACACTCCAGAGCTGAGAGAGAGGTAGAGCGTGGGCCTTGAGCCCAGACGGTGCTCGCATCTCACCTGATGCTTCTGGCCCAGTCAGGAACCGAGGAACCAGTGCCAGAACTCTCAGTGACACTTTCCCAGAGACCAAGCTAAATAAATATCTCGATACGACCGGCGAGCTTTCCTGTACTTCACACCATTATCTTCAATCAACTTGTAACTTACCAGAGGCTATCCTCACAAAGCACCTGCGCCGCCCGCGTGCCAGCTCGCTAAAGTGAGTGAGAACGGCGCTCAGCAGTGGCGTGGATCTGACAAGCAGGCAAACTGTTCCTCTGGCTCCTTTAAAGAATCGGGACTTAACACTACACAACACACTCAAGACGATGCCATGCACCATGCCATGGATGACAAACTGCCATCCTGACGCTCTCCAGCAGTCGTTTAAGGCCCAAGAGATGTGAAGCCAAACTGTGGAGCATTCTCCAGGCCTGCTGGCTCACGACTGTGACGGAATATCATCTTTTGAATTACTGCCTCCCACGGGATCATTAGAGCGATTTTCTACTTGACTTAACAGTGAAAGAACAACAGCAGACGGAATCAAGGCTCGCCTGCAATGGTGCTGTTTTCCAGTGAGGCAATGTTTAAAGAATAAAACATCGCGCACGTGTGTGTGTGTGTGTGTGTGTGTGTGTGTGTCCTGCAGTGGAAAGACGGTGCATTTGCATGAGCTGTGTGTTACTCCGCGGTGACTCACATGTCTGCCGTCTTCGCCTCATGCTGTTCTCATCTCCCCATTCACTACCCGCTGCTATAAAAGTAACTGGGAACTACTGAGAAACTAACTCGCTAAGTTGTGGAGTATTGGAGCACGTTAGAAACTAGCTATCAAAACAACCACAGGTGGACATTCTGTTTCCATCAAAACATTTTTATAGAGCGGTATCCGAAAAAGTCCCCAATGTGTTCCCAAAGCCTGGAGGTGAAGAATGAAACACAACAGGATATGCTATTAGAGGAAAATAATAATCGGGGAGGCGGTGTGGTGCGGAGCCACACGAGGCAGAATTACTGCTCATTATTCGGCAGTAAGAGCGCGGCCGGAATCTTTGTGTTGTAAGAAACAACATGCCGTATTTGTGAGGATTATCCTGTTCACACTGTAGGTAAGGATTGAAACACAAAGGACGGCGCTGAATAGAGCTGTGTGATTAAAATAGTGGAACCAAGGAATTGAAATCGATGAGTCAATTGATAAACGGTTTGAAATTGATAAATTCCTTAAGGAGAAAAAAAAAAACCACATCATTTGCAGACAAAAGAAAACCTTCTGCAAATACTCGCATTTTGTGAAAGTATAGTTTGTGTGTGGTTACGGCCACAGAGTGGAAAAATCCCCAACACAAGTCATACCACATTTCAATGCATTTCAAAAGTAGAAAGCTTTTACACAAATCAGACGCTGTACATTAGCGCTATTGAAACGAATCGAGAATTCACAGCTCTAATGATGAGGTGGATTATTTCTCAAAAACAGCACAGCCAAAGAGAACACTGACTTGCCGACAGTCTCTGTTAATAAAAAATATATTGTGTTTCTTTACCATTTTGTAGTGATATACAGTAAAATGTTAGGGAATCTCACAAGCGTTAATTTTATCGCTCATGTTATAGCGGCTATAAGCATTCTTTCTCTCACTAGTCTGTCCCCCCCCGCCCCTCCCCCCAATCTCTCAATCAAATAAACTAACACTAACTATATAAAATGTAGGAACTCCTTTCCTGTAGTGTGGAAAATAATGACCTGGCCTTCCTAACAGAAAATGAAACTGGTCAGGTACACGGCCTGAACTGTAAAAATGAGAGACAAAAAAAAAAAAGTCCTTCAGGAAGAAGACCTGGAGAACTATTCCTCAAGGCTACATTAAAAATATAAGAACGTTTGGATCATTGGAAGCTCTGAGTCTCTTCTTTAAGTTCTGTGGTGCTTCTGTAAAACAGCTTAATTTCAATTAGAAATGATTTCAAGCAGTCATTTCATCAATTAACTCACTCGAGCTTGAGGTTTCACATTATCTAACCAATTCGATTTAATAACCAGAATAAATATGTATTAAAAATAAGCAGACAATAAGTGTGATACTTGTAGAAAGTCATGTTCATATATAAACTTGCTTTATTTTCAGTGCTGAGATCTGATTTGAGATCTACACCTAACACCATGGTCCTCTGTGGTTTAAAGGTAAAAAAAAAATAATAATAATAAAGTTACAATTTTTGCTCGCGTCAAAATTGAGCACGTTTTAAAATAACTTTTTGGCTTTCCGAAACCACACGAGCGAACCACAGATAAATACCTCAGCTGCAACTCAATGAGCTTTAGGGGGGAAAAAAAGGGGTCAGATAGGAAGTTTGGATTACCTTTTGGTACCCACTCGGTGGTTTGGGGCGATATCGATGGTGTCTGTGGCAGAGTCGTGGCGCACAGCCAAGCCGAGATCCGCGATGCAGCAAGTGCCGTTCTTCTTCACCAAAATGTTCTTGGACTTCAGATCTCTGTGAGCGATAGCTGGTTTGCCTGCAGATAAAAAAAAAAACAAAAAAAAACTGAGGTTAGATTCAGACCTCATTATAAATGAGACAGAAAAGAAAAGTAAGTCTGCTCATTGCCTTGATGGGAAAGATGATGAAAAAGAACTGCAGGCCCGCAGGCGAGGCAGGTGAAAACAAAAAGGGAGGCCTTGAAGCGAACAGAGGCGGGTCTCTGAGAGCACGACTGATGTGATGTTGCGGTGGTGCAGTGCAGTTACTGAGCTAAAGGATTTATAGGAATGCGCACACACACAAACACACACTAGCCAGTATATAGTGTAAATGAGGCATATATAGTGTGTGTGTGTGAATGTGGCACACATGTACTGTAGCGAGTGAATAAAGTCTACAGTGTGTGTGTGTGTGAATAATGTGTACAGTGTGTGTGAATAATGTGTACAGTGTGTGTGTGTGTGTTTGTGTGAATGGGGCTTATAAAGTGTCTTTAAAAAATATTCACCACTTTTCAACATTGAATCATGATGAGTATAATTTGGCCTTTTTGACAATAACAGTAATTTTTTATTTAACTCAAGCGGCACGGTTCGCCAAAAACTGATTAAAAAAAATAATAATAATAAAATAAATGAATTGAAGAAGTCCTGCCGGTGTGTTTCAGGATCCTTCAGACGCCAAACTGTACAATTGGGTTTGTCAGGTAGAACCGAAATTATCGGTACTCTTAAAACACAAAACCTCTACTGGAATAATATGAATTTTAACCTTATAATATTATTATTATTATTATTATTTTTGGTCATAGAAGCAACCAGGACCAACAATAAAAACAAGTACCTGTGCTATTTCCTTGCCTATGTGACCCTTTTTTCCCCCCCTCCTAGTCATGTTTATGTACTTAAAAATAAAAGAGAGTTCATATCACGTGACTTAGGTTATGCTGAAAATAAAAGAATGTCACACTATATCGCACAATCCTGAGCCGTAACTATATTTATTATTACATAATAATGCAAAACAAAAATACTCCTTCATATCAAAGTGAAAACAGAGTAATGTCTATTAATTAAAAAATATGAACTGCAATCTACGGAGTCAAACCAGGACATTTCTCGTGAATGAGGGTGTAAAACTGCTATACGGTATATAGACTTCAAGCACAGTACGGTGGATGAGACTGTTAGATGAATGGTGCGAAACATCAGATCCTCCAAAACCTCAAAACTAGACAATGTCTACTCGTAACTAATTTTAAGACTAATTTGCGCTCACAGTGTCTGTACTTGTCTGGCGTAAGTGTGTGTAAATGAGAGAGTTTGGAGGAAAAGGCTGATAGGTGGCTTTTTTAACGCACATGACTTTTGATTACGCAACTCCATAAAAATGCGCTTCTGTTGCACTATTTGGAAGCTCGTTCACGCTGCACAGAATCTAGTTTATATTCGAGGCTGATCGGTCATGCCTGTCTCGTTGAAAACCAGGAAATTCCATTCACAGGAAGATCAGCTGGAGCATCTGTTATAAATGTAATAAATAATTTTAAAAAGTTGATTTTAGGGTCATACATGAATCGGCACACAAAAGAAAATATTTTTTTCTCCCAAATCTTCGCTTCTTCTGTAGCACAACACAAAGCCTGTTTCTACCTCACGCTGGCCGAAAGTACAGGCCGTGTGCTCTTTGTATCTTACATGTGATGGATTCTGAAGTAGAACAGTTATGGAGTGTATATAAACATAAAACAATGCTTCTGCCTGTTTGAACTTTAAATATCAAATATAATATTTAGAATATGTCAAAACGATTAAAGATGCAAGAATCGTACAAGTGTACACTTTGTCAAGGTTCTGAACGGTCAGGTCAGGGGCCGTCTCTTTTAAAGACTCTGTTTAAACTCGGCACGAGAAGGATGAGTTCATTGCTTGCAGCATCCAACGTAAACAGAGTTAAGTGGGTTGCTCATGCATGACGCATTTCAAACAGAATCTGGAGCCGAGATGGATCTTGCTTTAAAAAAAAAAAAAAAAAAAAAAACCCGGAGTGCTCACAGGGATGCCTCGGCTTTTCAGTATACACTTCTGGGCGTGTGTTTATTCGCCACTCCGTCTAACAGCGCTCCTCTTTTCAGTCTAACAGCTAACGATCACGCTGTTTTCAGGCGGCTCGCGAGTGCAGGCTGCGCGCCGCGGTCCCACTCTAATGATAGACGCAAGCCTAGAGCCAGAGTAAAGCAATTTGAGTTGTGCTATTATTCCCAGCTTTTACGCCGTTCACTCTCGCGTTTCACCAACAATGTAAAATGGGAGGCATTTTTCTCTTGGAATATTAAAAAAAAAAAAAAAAAAAAAAACAACAACAACAACAACTCAATTTTAACATTTTCACGTCAGACAGATACCAGTACAAATTGGATTTTTATCCCCCTTTAAAAAAAAAAAAAAATTTTCACACTTTTCGGGCACATTTTTCACACTACACCAAAGACGAACCCTGTCCTAAAAAAGCCTGAGTGCTCTATGATAAAGCTGCGTCATGGAGAATTTGCTTCCATTTGCTGCATTGTAATAAGAAACAAAAATAAAAATCAAACTGTCCAACAAGCTGATGCCAAATCGAACGCTTTTACATAAAACTGCTTCGTCACAGCTTGCGTATCAATCCGTGTCTCCTCACATCCGTCCCGTCAGACTTCGTGTCTTGAAAACGACGCTGAAAAAGGTGGGACTAATTAAGAGTAGCGATTACCTCGGCTTTGGGGCACAGAGAAATCGTGCCGTCTGGCTGAATAAGAAGGAAAAAGAGAGCAGCTTAATTAACATCTGTTGAGCATTCCCACACACACACACACATACAAACTGAGCATCCTACAAGGACAGTGCCAGCCAAATCTCAGCTTTTAGTCATTCGCTGCTCTGTTAAGGCTGAGGAAATCATCTGCAGCTGTCTCGGGGTCCTTAATTACATCTATACGCGGCTCGGGAAGCTGTTCAACTCCAGAAGCGCGGCGTATAAAAGCTCGGGTGGACCGGTGCGTCCGTCTAGCCCCGGGGGCAGACAGGAGTTTAGGTGGCCTCTTTATTAAAGTGGAGAAAATGGGAAGAAAATAGTCTTTTTTTTTAAAAGTCAATTAGAAGTAAAAGTCTGGCTGCGCTTTCTCACACACACACACACAAATCGGAATTTATGACACAAACACGTACACACACATGAACAGACACAGACACCCAAAGGAATACTTTCGGAGTTTCGGTGTGAGTTAAATAAACGGTTTCGTTCGCTCTGCCAGACTTGCAGACGCTCCTGCTCCGAAGCGATCATGGCGCAGCGTATGATCACACCAGAGAAACAGGAAACACACCCCGCCTGGAACACTCAGGCAGACGTCTTTTACTGTAAACTTTTAGTCATTCATCAACCTTAATAAGCAGGCACGTTGTTCTTGGGTTGTTGTTTTTTCCCCCCTCGTTTTGCACCGAAACGGTAACCCGGCGAGCGAGCAGGTGTTACCTTGCGTCCCGACGATCTCCATGTGCAGATGAGCCAGGCCGCTCGCCGTGGACAGGGACAGCTTGATCATGCCTTCCACGGTCACTGTGTATCTGTTCAGGTAGTCGAACAGGGAGCCGTGCTCGTGGTAATCGGACACCAACCACAGCTGGGTCCACGTTCCGTTATCTAAAAACAAAAAGGAAAACAAAACATTGACACATCTATTCTGATGTTTCGTGCAATAAAATGTGATGAAAGCCTTTTTTTTTTTTTTACGACACACGCTGTCACAAAGCAGCTTTACAGAAATCCAGGTCTAGTATGAGATCCATAACGAGCGAGCCAGAGGCATGAGAAATAAAACTCCCCGAGACAGGAACCTCAAAAGCGAATCATCCTTTTCAGGGAGCGTAATATTATAAATCATTAAAGTACTAAATCACATAGAGAACTGTGAAGATGGAACGCGTTCATGCGTGCAAAGCTAAGAATCATTCAGACATATAAGATGAATTCTACATCCTACCTACCACTCAACCACTGATTTAGCAGCATATACTAAAGATATTCACATACAGAATAACAAATCATGATGTCAGGAGCGCCAGATAAAGAAAAGGGGTTTATCTGATGAGGGAAGAAGAAGAGACAAGTCCGAATTAAAGCGCAGAGGAATTAATGAGCGAACGCCGCAGCGTAGTCTAGACAAAATCTATACATATAATACAACTGTTGGCATGTCTGTACATTGAAATATATCGAGATGGTTTTTGGAATTTTTATCTGTCTGTTTGTTTGTGCACACATCACGTAAAAACTACTAAACTAATTTTAATGCGGTTTTCACAGGCGTATTTGTTCGGTCTTGATGTAACATATGGGCTTTGTTTCATCGCAATCGGCACGCAGAAAGAGAAGATATGCTCCTTTGGAATTCAAATGGAAAACGCCCTTCTATCATTAAAAAAATAAATAAATCATTACTTCATCTCAAAATTCGACAGATGGCGCTGTACATTTGTTAATACACGCTTATGAGTGTGCAATTGAAATCTTCTTAATAAACGCGATCTCGCACCTTCATTCCGCGCACCTTATGGTAAAAACGTAAAAGATTTTGTTTGTTTCAAAATTCAACAGCTGCCGTTGAACATTTTTTAAAACACGCTTATGAGTGAGGAATTAAATCCCGCACGAACAAAGTCATGTGCATATCTTGTTCACAATAAAATGAGAGTAAAAGAGGGAAGAAAAAAAACAGCTTGACAACTTCAAAAGATAAAAACTGAACATTACACCGCAGGAAGTTGAATACTTTCCTACAACAGCACAGGTGAAGTGCTTTATTCCAGGCATTTGCTAACAATGACAATTTTCTATTTATGTAAGAACAACCCCCGTTTACACAAGGGTCGTTCAAGTCAAACTGGGACTTTTAATTGTGCAGAATAACAGAAGACAGCTGTGAGAATAAAAAGCTGTTTCACAAAAAGTCCCGGTTTGACTTGAACGCCCCTCGTATTTGGATTTTATGCTAATAATGATACGCAGCATCATTTACACCATGTGGCCAAAAGTTTGCGCTCACCTGCCCATCACTGCCTCATATGGTTCTGTTACCACTATGTTGGAAGCACACGAGTGTACAGAAGGTCTCGAAGAGATCCGAACATGCTCCAGCATTACTGCGCACAACTCGAGGTCCACGAACACACAGTTTGCCAAGATTAATGAACTTGACTTTCTGGGACACAGATCCCTGACACTGGATGAACTGGAACACTGAGACTATACTCCAGGCCTCCTCAACTGACATGAATGCCTGACCTGACCTCCTTAATGCTCTTGTGGCTGAATGGGTCACAAATCCCCACAGCCATGCTCCAAAATCTAGTGGAAAGCCTTCCCAGAAGAGTGGAGCTCGGAATCGGAAAAACGGTTCGTTCCAAAAAGCGCATACGGCTTAAACAGTCAGGTGTCCACATACTTTTGTCCATGAACGTTTATAAAAGCTATAAACAAGTATTCTCTTCTTAATCAGAAGGTTGAGGGTTCGAGCGACACTCTGGGTGCAACCTCATTCTGATTCATACACATTCACATTCCATACAAACTTAAATAATTCTTTTGATTGTGTAAAGCTGCTTTGCGACAGTGACAATTGTTAAAAGTGCTATACAAATAAAACTGAATTGAATTGAACCTCCTAAGAAGGATATGTGAAGGATTGTAATATTGTAATTGATAATACATACACATACAAGGGAATGATCCATCTTTATTAATCCGTTATATTAAAACTTAACTGTTTACCGTCTCCCAAGTCACTACTGTGCAGGTGTGAACGTCTTACATCGGTTCAATTCGTAATCGCGGACTGCTATCCGAGGGCGTTGTGATCTCGTTCACTTCAGTCCACACTGCTGAAGCATCCCTCCCCTATGATCCTGATCTCAATCCGTCTGACTCGTATCTTTTTGGTCCCCTGAAACCAGCCCTACCAGGACGAACGTTCACTTGAGATGAAAACTTGAAGACGGCGGTGCATCGGGAAGGATGACGTATTTGTCTTTTCTAAAAGTAAATTAAGTTAAATTCTACAGAGTGCGGATCATTTTTGACTCACCATGTCAGAGTGTCTGATTCACAGGTTGCTATGGATGACCACAAACAAGATCAAACTTTTCCATTTGGACTAAAAGTACTGTGTGTGTGTGTGTGTGTGTGTGTGTGTGTGTGTGTGTGTGTGTGTGTGTGTTCAACTGCAGACGTTCATGTCAGCGAGTCTCGGCTGAATAACGTAAACAGGAAACTCTTTTGTTCTGTTTGTTTCTGTTGGTTTGCGATATTCTTTTATACGAGCATGCTGTTGTCCATACTCTCGATGTAATTACATGGGCGATAATGCATCTTCAAATGCGAGCAGATTAAACCGGGGCGAGGGGACTAAGCGGGAGAGTGATGGCCTAATGGACGGAATAAAGAAGACCTCTGGCTCACAGTTCCATGCAATTCCAGATGGCCGGGTGAAATCTCAGAGCAGCTGCTCCGACTCCTAGCACTGCCCTTTTCCTATATAAACACACTTCTCTGTCTCACACACTCACACACATTGGTTTCTGTTCTTATCAACATTCGCGAACAAACTTTAAGAGAAATCACGAATGAAGTAAGCTGCAGGATTTCCAGTAAACACTATTGTCAAGTTTGGGGAAATCAGCTGCTTTTTTCTTTTTCTTTTTTTTATATGAAGCAGTTCTCACAGAAGACTAGACGAGACATGATGTCAAAGCTAATAAACACACTGGCTGGTTCATGCTTACAGTCAGACATGAAACGGGGCAGGGCGGAAAGCTTGAATCCCCTCATCAGTGTCATTCAGCTCTAATCCAAGCGGTGCTGGCCCGGTCCTGTAGCTGGGACTGAGGTTCTGAGAACATCGCGCCAATTAAAAATGGCAACAACTGCTAGTTTTTTAGCTGCCATAATTCTTCTACTCACTCATCACCTATCCCGCTTTATCCTGTATACAGGGTCACGAGGAGACTGGAGCCTATCCCAGGAGACACCCTGGGCAGGGTGCCAATCCATCGCCGGGCACACACACACACCTACACACACTCTCACATGCTCATTCACAAGACTACGGGCAATTTGATAAACGCCAACTCGCCTAATCTGTAACTCTGGAAACCCACCAAGCGCTGGAAGACCATGCAAACTCCATGCGCAGAGACCCGAGGCGGGACTCGAACCCGGACCCTGGAGGTGCAAGGGTTCTTATGACAACAATTGGCAGAATTCATCGGGAAAAGGTTATTTTTCTCGTAATGCCAACACAGTGCTTTGTACTGCATTTTTTATATTTTTTTAACATGATCCAGAAACGAAAGCCCGGCTCTGCTCAATCACTCTCAATCACACTTCAGTTAACTGTAGTTAATTGTGCTTGATGTACTACAGCTCCAGCATTAATTAAATGCGGTGTATGTCTGATCTACTCCATATAATCAGTGTTCTAGCTGCTAGATGTTTACTGTTGCTAGAATATCCCTGTGGTCTCATATCTCCAGGGTCGAGGGTACGATTCCCGCCTCACCTCTGTGTGCATGGAGTTTGCATGTTCTCCCTGTGTACCTGTGTTCCATGTACTCCGGTTTCCTCCGACAGTCCAAAGATTAGGTTAACTGGAGTTCCCAAATTGCCCGAAGTGTGTGAATGTGTGTGTGTGTGTGTCTGTGTGTGTGTGCCCTGCGGTGGATTGGGTGTACCCTGCCTCATGATTAAAGTTTCCAGGAATAGGCTCCTTCCAGGATAAGCAGTATAAAAGATGCATGAATAAACGACTGAATGAACATCACGACAGCATGGCACACACACACACCACAACACGTGCCATGTTCTGTAATGAGGGGGCGTTCTCACTGCTCCCTGGTTAAAGGCTCGACAACGACGACCCAGGATTCTGCCTCCGTTCCTTTCATACGGAACAATGACGGTGCAACATTCCCGCCCCGAAGCCGCCGTGCCGTATGTGTGTGTGTTTGTGTGTGTGAGGCTTGAGAGAGGACAGACCAAGGCATGGTCAGGCATACATAATACACCTCGAGCTAAAACATCTTATACTGTTACACCTGCATGGGGAATACTGCAAGCTCGTTACTAGCAGCTGCTTTTTTTTTATTCATTTTTTTTATATAATAATGGTTATTAATTAAAATTTTATTAGCATTTATTAATTAAATACAAATTAGGAATGCTTGAAAAACTGAAATAAAGTTATATTATGATGATCTGAATTCAGACTACACAATCTATTAATGTTTGGGGAAAAATTACCAAAGAAAAAATAAATAGTAATAATAATAATTATTATTATTATATTTTATTTTCTATACCACTTATCCCATGAGATGGGGCACGAGGCAGGGGGTGCCAATCCATCACAGGGGACACACACACACACACTCACTACAGGCAATTTGGGATTGCCGGTGCAATTATTCTAATGTCTTGTGCCCAATTACTTCATGTCTTTGGACTGTGAGAGGGAGTACCTGAAGGAAACCCACCAAGCACAGGGAGAACATCCAAACTCAACGCACACGGTGGCGGGAATCGAACCTGGACCCTGAAGGTGCAAGGTGAAGCCACCGTCTATGTTTATATTATTTTCTCCATATTTTATTCATTTAATACCATACCAGTGAGCAGCAGTTGATGTACAGAAACCTAGGAAGTTAAATGAAACACACAATTTGCTCACTTTTTGGTCTTTCTCAGGTCACCACACATCACTTCTATGCAGCCAGACTTTCTTCCACAATATCTATCCATGCTGCCATGTTAAACGTATGTATATTCCGCTGTTCTAAGACCTGCGCCCTGGTCCTGATCTGAGCTGGAGGTGACACGGCGACGTACTGACCTTTATTATCGGCGGCGATGAAGCCCAGGATGTTCTCATGGCGCAGCATGACCGTCTGGTAGATTTCAGCCTCACGGAACCAGGAGCGCTCCTCCCGAGAGGAGAAGATCTTCACTGCCACTTCCTCTCCTCTCCACTTTCCCCGCCACACCTCCCCGAAGCGGCCTTTCCCGATGCTCTCCTGCAGGATGATGGTCCTCGCGATGGTCCTCTGCACCAGCAGTGGGAGACCTGAGACACAAAGGGAGACAAAGACTAAAAATGAACCCCCGGGAATCAAGATATTATTCAAAATTGTCAGTTTAATTGGATCTCAGTCAGATGATTAACGACTGCTGGTCTCGCTTCAAAGATACATTTTAGCATCAGCCATAGTTAGAAGTGTAGGTCTAGCATAATTAGCTGCATTAATCATTATATCAATGGAAGGTTCTCCCAAGAATAGGAAGACAAAGGCATGTGTGTGGACTAGGCAGGGCTGCGCATCTACACATTTATAAAGAGTTATCATTATTCACTTTCTCCCAAACGTTGCCATGAGCACGTGCCATCAATTCATTAAGTTATCAAGGGCATGCTAAACATCCTCTCCAAACAAAGAGCAATATTTTCTCTCCATTTCCGTAATTCACGGCGCAATTCACAAGCTAATAAACGTGCCACAATTGCCCAAACACTAAAACATTTGTCATCCAAGTCCTAAACATTTAATACTATCCACGGGGGCCTCTTATTCTAGCAGGCGCTCCAGCACTAAGCCGTGTCCAATTTGGCTGTTCGAATCAAATAAAAAGCCAATTTCGGTGATGAGAGCTGATTTGTTTTTAATGATCATTCTCAAAACACATCCGTTTGAAACATTTGCAAAAAAAAAAGAAAGAAAAGAAAAGGGTTTCCTGTTTCATATACAATGTACTTATAGTAGAGTGTACCATATGTATTTTATATATTATAATCGGTTTTCTCCCATACAGTAAGTGTAGTTGTTTTAGTTTTTTTGGACTGTACGCTCAATATGATTGATGGTTTGTAACTAAAAGTTTATTGTGTTACTCTTCTTGCGAGTGGATGTTTGAAATTTCATTTGGGTTTAATAAAGTATGTATATATCTATGTACAGTATATATCTATCTACACTACCGCTTAAAAGTTCGGGATCACTTGCAAATTTCCTTTTTTTTTTTTTATCATTAATTTTAATTTTTGTTTAATCATTAATTTTCTACATTATACCGGACTTTACCAAACACTTGCGTAATTTGCACACTATGTCTGTTTACAGCTGTTTTACTTATAGTACTGTGCAAAAGTCGTGGGCACGTACAATATGCCCATAAGCAAAAGATGCTTTTGAAAACATTTCTGCATAAAAGAAACTTCTATAAAGAGCAATAAAGAGTAATAAAATAAACAGTCAATATTTGGAGTGAAAACTCATTGCTTAGAATCAGGAGTTTTAGACACAGATTTGTGCAGTTTTATTAAAAAAAAATAAAGTTTTATAAGAAAACAGCTGTTAGGTTTTGGATGCCTTCAGCATTGTTTTACAATGTAGAAAGAAATAGTCAGGAACGACTATGGAGTTAGAAAGTGATCCAAACTTTTAAGTGGTAATCTGTCTGTCTGTCTGATCTATCTATCTACATATCTTTCTATCGCTTCCATTTAAAACCAAGTCAATACACAATGATGTCTGGAGCTGCACTTTCCCTTGGAATAGGTCTAACTATTCCGAATGTTTGCAGGGGTTTTTTGCGAGGGTAGGAATGTACAATACAATAGCGTCTGTGTTTTGCGACAGATACCAGGTCGATGAGCTTTACTTTGCTGTCGGAAATTTTAGACATACCTTAATCATTTCTTAGAGCGCTGTAATTTCAGACTTACATGGTGCATTATATCAAATTTGTAGAAAATGATGGTTCTTATAGAATCCAATAAAAATTCTTCGCTTAAGTCGGCTTTCTAAATGTATAGATTAAAGATGCACAGGTCCATCAAGCAAGTGATTGGAACCACAACTTTTTCAGCTTGACCAGTGAGCGACCAACCAGTCTCTGAAAAAGGGGAAAGAAGGTCTTTGTTTTGTCACATATACATGACACCACACTGATATTTTTTGGAGTCAGAGGACAGGGTCAGACTAGACAGGTTTAAGGGCCTCCCTCAAGAGGAAACGTGGTGGAGGTGGGGTTTGAACCCCCAACCTTCGTATCAGTAACCCAGATCTTTAACCCATTGAGCTACCACTACCAGATCACCAGTTTGATTCCAACCAAAACCATTCAAAGCCAGGTGTCTAGGGAGGAGAGCAGCCGTTCTTTAGGGGGCGAAGGTGCCTACTTTTGCACTCTTCTTTCCTACCGACACTAGCCAATCAAAGGCATCTGCGAGCTCACGCAGCTTATGCACTCTCCTCTCGCCCAGTGCCCGAACAGCTGTTCAAAAAAGTCGTCTCGGAGGAAGCAAGTGATAGTCTTTGTCTTCCACCTTGGTAAAAAAAAAAAAAAAGCCTCATTTGTCGACTAGATTTTATTTGTTCTTTTTGTGTGAAGAAAATGATGTTTAGTTGTAGGTCTTGTGTAGTCCGGGGTTTGATTCCCAACCCGGGGTCTGTGTGCATGGAGTTCGCATGTTCTTCCCGTGCTTGGTGGTTTCCTCGGGGTACTCCGGTTTCCTCCCACAGTCCAAAGACATGCTGATGAGGCTAATAGCCAAATTTCCTGTAGTGTGTTTGTGTATGCGTGTGCCCTGGATGGAATGGCGCACTGTCCAGGGTGTACCCCGTCTCATGCCCAAAGTCTCCTGGGATAGCGATATGCCGATTAGGTCTGAACATAGACCAAGCTCCTCCAGCTAATATATCACGACAACCAAAACAATTAAATAAATCAAAGTAAAAATGTGTAGTTTTTACCATTTTCCTTAGCAAATGGACGTTTTATCTCCTTTTCTGCCTGTGACCTTCTCCAGGCACTTGAAGTATGAACATGAGTTAGGGGAGGACAGAATAAGAGGAGATGAATAGTGGAAATCCATGAAGTGAGTCGGTGTCTCCAAAAACAGAACGATGGCCTTGGAATTGAGAGAATGGCAGAGCAGGTATGGTCTTTAGAGCCTGCAGCCCTGCTGTATAATGTGCTCACGAGATCATTCCTCATAAAATTGATGGCCCTCCTGGCAGAACAGCTCGTTCCACTGGAGAAAAACAGGAGTAGCATTTTTCAGGTATTAAAACAAGATGGGGCACGCAGAGTCGGTGTGAAACGATCACCGTCAGAGTTACTCCTACTACACTCACCAGGGCAGAACGCCACTGAATTCTTGATCGCTGAGTTTGAATATTTTACCCAGGTACACACGTGTAGAGCTATAAATACTACAGGCCATCGATTGGTCAAACACATTTGCATTGTGAGGTATCGAGTCCTGACGCTGGAACGTCTTACTTTATTAGCACAGAGATAATCGCGCATGCTTCAGCGTTAAATGATCTCAGTTTCTTTAGTTTATTGGGATTTCAAGCAGAGTTTCACTACTTGTGCCTTTCAAGTCACGTTCAGAGAAAATCCTTGCGGTTTCGGAGAAAAGCTTTATTTGATTCGAACGCCACACACACACACACACTGGGCTGTGATTCAGATAGTCCCGGGTGAGCTTTTGTTGCTAAGCAGTGCTGTTCAGCGTTACAAGACCGGCATGGAACAGCGTTATCTGTGAATACATCGACGCAGACAAAACATGCACGCACCCAGTAAAAGCCAGACACAACACAAAGGCAAACAAACGGAATAAAAGAGAGATTTTGCTGAGTAAATCCGGCTCATGCTGTACTGAACGCTATAGAATTTGAGTTGGTTAGTAATTACACGCTGCGTCAGTACTCGCGTCTGATACGGGCTCGGGATGAGAGGTCACCGTGGTCCCGTGTGAACGCTCGTGCTTTTACTCTGGCTGCTCGCTCCATATGAGTCATAGAGTCATACACACACACTAATGTACTTTCCCGGTAAAATTGGAGTATTACGCATGATTTATTACTACATTCATTTATCTAATCCTAACCTAGGGAAATCTTTGGGTTCTTTCACTTTAACAAACGAAAGCCGATTTTTGCGCGTGCAACACGACACTTGCACTCTGACACGGAAAGAGATGCGTGCGCGAAACGATGAGTTCAAAGGAACCCACAGACAGGCAGAGACACAGACCTGTCCTGTAAACAAAAGTGTTTCAGGAGGGCGTGTAGCCGGTCGTGTCAGCAGGTAATTACGGGAGAGATTATCGAATGACAAAAAGCCGTGTCTCTGAGACGCTCGGCCTCGGGGCGGGAAAGAGGATTGTGGAGTGTGTGAAGGAGACGCACCAGAACCCGATCCGGACGTAGTCATGTCGTAGATGAGGTCTTTGAGCGTGGTGCCGACGGTGATGAACGGGTGGTCCATGTTCGGGTCCTCCTCGTTAGGCACGCGATGGTGGATGACCGAGCGGCTGTGGCACACGTAGAACACGGTGACCAGCACGAAGCACAGCAGGCACACGGGCCCGGCGATCACAGCCGCTAGAGCCACGGGACCCAGAGAGGGAGGCTTCCCTGGCGGCACTGAGAAAGAAAGAGAGAGAAAAAAAAACACAATTTCATTATGAATGATCTGGCATTATTGCATTTGTTATAGTCAATTCAATCACTTTACATTAAGAGCAAAGGTTACAAGAAAATCTGCCGGGGCGAAAAATAAAAACAGAAAAATCTGTCTTCGGTTTTTATTTAATAATCATATAAATCGAAATAAAATCACTTGTTTACATTGTCTCGCAATGCCAATGTCAACGTTCGTCCCTAATTGAAAGGGACCGCTAACCACCACCCGTCTGTCTCTGTCTGACGGGTTGACGATGACCAACCAGGGAGAGTAACGACCATCACGTGCTTCCTCCGAGACGAGCGATGCCAGCCGGACACATCTACTCGTGCGGCACTGGGGGCAGCGTTACACAATTCCGCTCGCGTCCGCAGGCTCACGGTGCGTCCGTGAATGGCTTGTGTCACTGTGATTGATGCGAGAGTGCGAGTGTGCCACCCCTCCCTCCCCCGCAGGAGACAGCACAGACAACCTGCTCTCTAAACCTCCTGGCTCCGGATGGCAGGGTGAACGTGTTTCCGCTGTGCCACTCGGGATCCCAAATGCAAATAGAACATCCTTAACGATTTACTCCTGTGGCTCCTGGATCGCTGTAGGATGTTGACAAAAATAGTAACGGTGCGCACTTTGTGTGTGAGAGACACACACACACAAAAAGTGAGTGATGCAGAAAAAAAGCATGTGAGAGAGAAAGAGTAAGATTCTTTCAATTCAAGTTTATTTATACAAGCAGAAAAATTGTTTACAAAACAACAGATTTAGAGTTTAATTAAAATATATATATTAATTAATTAAACCAGAGGTAACAGAGGCAAGAAAAATACTCCTAAGGAAACGACCTAATTACCTTTTCGCCGGATTTTCTCATGAATAAAGGCGAGAAATTTTACGAAAACTTAAAAGGAGACCTTTTACGATGTAAAACATTCGAATGTTGCAAACATTTTAAAGTCTGTGAATGACGATCCACATTACAGGAACTCAGCTGGGAGTTACCGCCACATCCACGGTACGGTCCTGACCTCGCTCCAAGCCATTTCCACATGTTTGGGCCATTAAAGGAGTTCCTGGAGGCCAGCGTTTCAGACGTGAAGGAGTTTCATGGCTACTGATGTTCAGAGAAAACTTTCTATCTTGATGGTGTCCAAGCACTAGTGAAACACTGGGATGAGTGCATTAGTGTAGTATAGACTGTAGATTATATACAGAAAATAATGGGAGTTTTTACTCTAATAATTGTGTTCTGTTACTCTGCAGTCCTGGTTTGACTTGAACGCCCCATGTACTGTATATAGAGGCAGTCTCCGGATTAAGATGATCTGACTTACAGACAATTCGTACTTACATACTCTTATGACCGTCATAAAATTTGAGTGCTAAAAACAAACGTATTCATAGGAATTTGAGTATCAGCTGTACATTGTACATTATCTCATTATCAGCCAAAACGTGCTAAAAAGTATCGCACATGGGTAAAAAAAAAAGGGGGGGAATTTTTTAGATAGGACCATATAACACCATTATGCTTCTTATCTCCTGATCCATACTTAGATTTTTTGTGAATACAGACAGAAAAGGAAATACATTGGCTAAAGACAATTTCATGACCTTATATGTAGTGTCCGTAACTTTTTCGAATTCAAATCTTAATTTTAAGATCCTAATGAACTTAACCATCATTTAGATAAAACTTGGCCAATTTAGATTTCACATGAAAAGAGACAAACCTGAAAAAGGATATCATTCTAAAATGCAAAATTGTTAAGACGTTGCGACATGAATTTGACATGGTTACGGACACTACAGATGTTTTGCTTTTTAAGCTTTTACCAAAAAACTGAATACTGTACTTTAATTTAAGCTTCTTTTTTTTTTACAGGTGACATGCTTTTAGAAACTTACACCAATTTTAGTATCAACACACTCGAAGAATTTTGAATAATGTGCATTTTAAAAAGTAAACTGATGAAAATGGCCATTTCTGGGGCACCTATAAAAGCAACTCTTCAAAACGGCTGAATTTAGCAACTTGAAATTTTTAGGGAAGCAAAAACGGTTGCATAAACTTCAGAAGTAGCTTCTTTGGCACACACATTTTCCGTATTATATCCATAATACAATAATACAGTAAAATCAGCACTATGTTTTGGCCGTATACACCTGAGGGTTGAGGTTTAAGAGATTTGCTCAAGGGCTCCACACTGATGGTGCTGAGATTTGATCTTATGACCTCCCTACCAGGTCAGTAGTCAAGGGATTCGCTCGTGCATCCGCTGTTAATTAGACTAACGTCTGATTTTTTTAGAGAAGTAAAATCGAAGTGGAAGAAGAGGAAGAAGGAGAAGAAACTGAATTACATTACTTTCACAAAGCATGTTAAAGAAAACACACATTATCCGAAGGTTCAACGTGTTCTTGGTCTTCCTGAAGATGATGAAAAGGAAAAGAAAAGACGAGAAATTTCTGTTTGTTCAACTTGTTGGATCCTGCACAATAGTGTCTGTGCACAATGACATTCACTAGTTCAGCAAATCAGTGACAAGGACACGTTTCTTCCACAATTTCTTCGATAAAGTCTTCGCCCAAAAATGATCCAGGGATAACTAGCGAATGCTGAAGCGAAGGCTTTCTACTTCTATTATAAAGCTCACAGGGATGTGCCACTTCTGTCACTTGTAATAAAACAAAGCTCTGTGAGACAATGACTCCAAGTGTTTCAGCGTTCCGATAAAAATTGTCCCCATAATCTATAACGTCTTATGAATGATGTATTAAGTAGTTTAAACAAACAAAAAAAACAGTAAATTGTTTATATAGAAAAATAATGGTATGTTCAAGGTTTTTCTCGAGGAATGTTCAGAGCTCTGCAGACGGAACACCACATGTCTGACATATGACTTTCAGGAGACTCATGAGTCATGAATCATGCCTGACTGTCTTTGCTTGTGACTGCAACTTCCCTTCCGATTAGGGCCGGGCTTCTGGATATCTGAAACGGGATCTTAAAGATGGATGTCTAGACTCCACGGCGTCAGGGGGGGAAAAGTTACGAAACATCGTCCAAGTCCAAGTTCCGGGTGATAAAAGGTACAGAGAAATAACCGGAAATGATCGCTGCGTCCACCAAAGTCGTGACGGCTTAACTAGTGAAAAATAAACCAGGCGTGGTTAAGAGAGTCCCAGATGGCCACCGCGTGCACCCAAAACAATCTCTGTGTTTACATGTACAGATTTGCCGGAGCATGTCGCAGAGATGTGTTCGCTCCAAGATCCCACATCTTGATGGACCTCACTCGAACTGTTTCTCTTTCGCTAGCAATGAGACAGAGGCTGAGTTTAAGGTTTATATTCATCTTACAACAACTGAACATGGTGTCTCAATGCGAGGAAGAAAGAAGAACCGGCTACGCAATATTTCTAGCTTAAACCGTGTTTTCAAACGGGGCGAGGAATGGGAATCACCAGTGACAAAGCGATACGATATTACTGCCATCTAGTGATGCGCGGGTCGGGTATTTTTCCAAGCCAAATTATTTGGCCCGCCCCAGCCCGCCCCACACCACTGTATCTATTTTTACAACCCGCCCCGCCCCGCACCCGCGACCATTAAATAGACATACTAGGCATAAATTCC
>JAQQZT010000033.1:26891606-26907208 GCA_030068275.1 Clarias platycephalus | reverse complement strand
TTTAGTTTTTAATTACCCGCCCCAACCCGCCCCGCAAATAACGTGACAATTTCTTTACCCGCCCCAACCCGACCCGCGGGGTCCGCGGGTTACCAGACGACCCGCGCATCATTACCGCCATCCCTAGGTGCCGATCCGATTAATATCGTGATTCTGTATCACGATTTTATGAATATCCCGATTTATATCTATGAGTATTCGATATTACAGTTTTTCTCCAGATTTTGCGATAATTTTAAGACCCTACACCTTTTTAAAAAATTGTCATAACTCAGAAGTTTTATACCTCAGCTTTATTCAACAGCTTCACGACTTTGAATTGAGCACGATTAATTAAATGCCCGTTCATGATAACATTAGTTTTCTCACTTAAAAACCAAGCGCACCATTTAAACAATACATGAATAATTTTAATATATTGTAGATGTGAGTTTAATAAAATAAAACAAAAAAACTATATTTTACTGGGCAGCGCATATCTCTGTTATTCGCCGTAATTGTTGCCGTATTTCTAAACAAACAATGCAAATAATTCATTCCTAGAAACAGGCAGAATGTAGGCTTTTAATGCATACGATTTTTGATAATGTAACACCATAAAAGTGCTTTCCATGCAAAACTCGATAGGCTCTGTGCTCGGTACAGAATCGGTTATATCTGAGCCTGATCGGTCGATCAGGAATTCTGGTCACTGGCTAATCAACCGGTGAAAAAAGTAATAATAATGAAACAATTATACACACAGATATTATGAGCATAAATACACTTTAAAGTGTGAATGTTAATACTCCAGCTGAAATACCCAAAGAATTTTTTTCCACATGTTTTTTCCTCCCTAATTTCATTCCTTCTAAGATTTCAAGATTTCCAATTTCAGTACGTATGTAAATGAGCTACTGCCGAACCTTGCGCCACCAGAGAATGGTAGAGCAGAGCAGAGCGACAAGCCGGGGAAAGGGCTCTTCTTATATGAGGTCACATGAGGAGGGAAATCTAATTGGCTTGTTTAAGGCCTGTCCAGTACAAAAATGGAAAAAGGACATAAGGCAAGTATAACAATTCTAATTAATCAATTCCTTAAGAATGATGACATTAATGTAAGACAGCCTCCGAGTGTCAACCTGCTTCTGTGGAATTGTGCAAGTATGAAACAGCGAATGTCATTTACCAAACAGCCCCTACATCATCTACCAAACGAAAGCCGTCCGTCTCGCCTTCCTGTTGTGACCAGACACGCATCAGAGTAGTTTGTTGATTCATACGTAGAGTTCATCTCATGTGCATTGCTAGATTTAAAGCTCTACTGGGCCACAGGTCTCTTATTCAAATCATACTTCTTTTTCTTTTTTTAGTCGCTGTTGTTGTTGCGAGTGTGAAATGTGCTCATCAAGTGCTATACAAACTTCCCTTGCTTAGCCCACTCCACCCCCTTACACAGCATAAACAGGTTTCAGGTTTCCTGTTCCATGTCGCTCAAGAAGACACGCATGAAGACTCTTCTGCCTCTGTGTCACGGCACTCGGGTGGAGGGGTGAACTTTACCTGGCCGTTCGAACTGATGAGTCACTGATGAGAAACTACATTTACATAGACGGCATCTCTTCAACACGATGGAAATCATTCTGATTAGATTCCGACTGAACTATTTACATGGACGCTGATGCAAAAAGAATTGACTGAATGCTCAAGGCATTTCATCAGGATGTCATTTTTTTTTTTATATATATGCACAAAGTAATATCACAGGAAAAAAAAGAAGTACTATGCAAAAGTCTTAGGCAGCATATTATCTTTACTACACGTTATCATGTCTGCATTATTATTAAGGACAAAATCATTGACATGACAAAATATGTGACAAAGTTACCAGAAGAACTCTGGCATATTCTCCAGCACGCTCAGTAAAACTTACCAGCTGTTTTACGTATAAAACTGCACACATCTGTTTCTAATTTTCCGGAAAGAGTTTTCACATCAAATATTGACCGTGTTTATTTTATCACTCTTTAGTGTTCTTTATAGAAGTTTAATTATGTAGAAATGTTTTCAAAGAAATATTTTGTTATACCTTTTTTTTGTTTTTACGTCCCCAAGACATTCACAGAATACTGTGAGTAAAACAGCTGTTAGGTTTTACTGAGTGTGCTGGAGAATAGAGTTTGTCTGGTAAATTTGTCACAACACTTTTTTTATGCAAAACCCAGGAGGCTACATTAAGTTTTCTTGAAACTTGATCTATCATGTCATATTTTGCTTCCATTACATCCATGCAAATATTCTCCTGTAATGTTATTCATTTATTAATTTAAAATATATCTTTGGAAATAGCGAATGATTTTGTACACAACAATGCAGACATGACATACATATATAACAAAATATGTACTAAAGATATATGGATATGGATCCTAAGACTTTTACACAGTACTGTAGAATTATACTTTGTACATAGTACTCTCCAATTATAGCTTGGGTTACGCTTCTCATTTGTTCTGATAAATCTCACCGTTATGGCAGATGACAGAGATACGAGCTGCTTAGTAAAATGTTAAACTCTTGCATTTGAAGATATTCTGTATTGTTTAAATGCTGTGCTTGATTTTTAAGTGAGAAAACTAATGTTATAAGGAACGGGATACATTTAACTACTCATTAAACATCTTTAAAGGTTTAAAATTGTAACAAAATCTGGGGGGAAAATTTGTAGGAGAGAGGGAGTTGTTCTTAGACGGTTTATCAATTAGGAACAGGAGCTAGGTTTCCCTTTCGAAATCTTATTTCATGAAATATTTCCCATGTGGGGCAAACGCACACAGATGAGAGAAAGCATCAGATCAAGAGTTTGCATGGCCTATTAAACCCATCACCTTCCCCCGTACCATCCCCTTTAGATTAATAATGCTGGGTATTATGTAATATGAGTCATGAAGATTAAATATTAAAATTCTCTATGTTTGATCATGTCTATAAATATCGGCGATTAGCCAATCAGAATTCAATATTGCAACACGCTGCTCGCAATGGCAAAAAAAGAAAAATACTGCACGCACAGCTTTTGAGATATTTGAAAAAGAAGAGAAGTGAAGGTATGATGCAAATCCGCTAAGCTGTGACGCGAGGAAAACAAAGCATTCAGTTTATAACACTGGAGTTTTCGAAATGACTGACAGCTTTAAAGATTAAATTCAATTTTTTAATTACTAATGTTCGTGTAGATTTTTATTCTACTTTTATAATCCTCCCCAGACGAAAGCCATGGAAAGGATCAAATTATAGTTTTGACAGTTGCATGTTTAAATGCATGTGTTTTGTGTTGATGGCTCCAAGTTAATTTAATAAAGCTTACATTTTGTAAAAAAAAAAAGAAAAAAAAAAAGTCCTTAAAAATTATATATATTTTGCAATCATTTTGTAAGATGGCAAAAAGAAAATAAAATAAAAAATACTTGACAACACCATACCCCTTGAAAATGTTTTTTTTTTTTTTTTGACAATTTGAGCACTGATTAAACTTACCTATTCACCCTTTCATTCCTGTTGAAAATGAATTCCGATCGGGCCGTCTTGAATGAGGTGTTTACATTGCATGCATTTTTTTGTGCATCTACTGTCTCTCTTCCCCTCACCACTGAGCACTTAGGAAAAAAAATCTTAAAATACCATCCACTTGTACTGGTTTTATAACATCATGAAATGCTTTTACAGAGTTTCAGTCGATAGTATTCTAAGACTGTGAACTATTTATAACAGCGTGAGAACGTGTTGACTGCGATGATGCACTTCTAAAGAAATACAGGAATTTTAAATGCTATAATGAAGTAAACGCAAAGATTTCGTTCAGGCATGCGAGCACACTAATGAAGTTCTGCAGAAAAAAGAAGGAACAAGTATGTGTGTGTGTGTGTGTGTGTGTGTGTGTGTGTAGGCAGTAGAATCAGTGTACACCCCATGTGATGCAAATGCTTTCTTGTTTCTTTCAGCTGCCACAGTACGCTACAGTCCAGAGAACACGGTCCAGTCCACAGACTGTTAAAAAATTTTCTGTGCACTTTTAGTTCTGACCTTTACCCAATGAAAGAGAAAATGTACCCACGCTACTCCAAGCGTTTAAAAGGCTGCCTAGTAATTAGATTTGCTCAAGTAAAGTTAGAGCAAAAAAATATATAAAAATATATTACAAAGTTTAAATGTGCCCAGTCTGACCTCCTACTGCATCTTCTCTAGTGTTCCAGCTAGAATGAATTTACTGTGACTTTTAAAAGCTGACTAGCAGGACTTGCTGCACGAGACCTTTTCAATAATAACAAATCATAAACATGGCTGCAAAGGGCACTCGGCTGCGGGCCGAGTGCCGAGTGCCTCATTGCCGAGTTCTACACAAAATATCAAGGAAGCCCAAGATGAAAATATGTCCATGAGGATATTAACTCCATCCTAATTGCTAATTGAAAGCTGATTGGCTGAATGCAGTCATGTCATTTAAACAGTTCAGTGGAAAGAATAAGATAATAATAATAATAATAATAATAATAATAATACCAATCCAGTGTTTCCCACACTAATATAAGAAATTAGACAGATTAGATAAAAATATGTCCGGGATAACGATCGGTTACCCAAGAGCAGTCAGTTCCCTCTAGAGCTACCACTCCTGGGGTCTGCTACCGCGAGAGTGGTGTACTGAGAGGCAGTAAATGCAACAGATGCCAACTGCAGTAAAAAGACTGAGAAGAGCGTGCTGACGGTCGCACATGCTTCTGCAGAGAAACACAGTTTCGCACTGTAAACGTGCCGCTTTTTTACAAAAACAGGAAGTTTACCTTTTAAAACTCAAGCGGCACGGATCTGTCTGGTTATTTTCTTAGTCCTGCCAGTGTGTGTCAAAGGAGGAGGCTTCAGACATCACACTGTACTTCTGAGTTTTCTGGTACTGTATATGTCATGTCGAACCAAAGTTATCATTACTGTTAAAATGTTGAAATTGTACTGTTTTGGAATATGGGAATGACGTCGCAATTGCATATTATTATTATCGTTATTATTTTTTGGGTCACTGAAACAACCTAAAACAACCATAAAAACACCTGATCTTATGAAAAACATAGTAATGCTTATAAAATGTAGTAATGCAAAAAACAAAAAAAACGTTAAAATGCTCTGGTGTTTATGAGCGGTGTGCTCTGACAAAAAGTGCCATGTTGCCATGTCTGTACAAAAAAAGCGTTTAGCTGTTTTTTGTTTTTTTTAATCTTATGTAGGATTTCATGACATGTGAATTATCAAAAATAGAAATATCAAATAAATGTAAATGTTTTGTTGAAGGTCATATGTATTAGTTGCTTGTTTTATGTAGTAGACCACCAGCTCCGCTTCTACAGTATCGATTGCCATTTTCTTTCTTTCCGTTTTTTTTTTTTTTTTTTTTACAAAATGTCAACTTTTTTTTTTTATTCTCTTGAGTTGCTTGAGAACAAAGTTGTGAAAATGAGCCAAAAGTGGCCATCATTATATTACTATTTTATATTTTGAATAATATGGAGGAAACAAAAAAAACATCACGGTGGGCGGGGCACCTTTGGATTGATTGTGATCTCTTTTGTCTCAATAGGAGAAGTGTGTGCTCCTGCTTGAGTGTGTTAAACTTCATGGTTTGGTTTGCATGATTTATTTAAAGAAAAATATTATAAAAAATATATTATAGAAATATTGACAGGGCAGGGTGGCACAGTGATGTAGTGGTTGGTGGTGTCGCCTTGCAGCTCTTGGTTCTGGGTTTGATTCCCGCCTTGGGGTCTGTGTACATGGAGTTCGCTTGTTCTCTCTGTGCCTTGTGGGTTTCCTCTGGATTCTCCGGTTTCCTCCCACAGTCCAATGACATGCAGATTATTCTAACTGGCGTTCCCAAATTGCCCGTAGCATGTGAATGAGTGTGTGTGTGTGTGTGTGTGTGTGTGTGTGTGTGTGCGCCCTACAATAGACTGGCACCCTCCCAGGGTGTACGCGGCCTCGTGCCCTAAATCCTGTATGCCGGTTAAAGCGGTATAGACGATGAATGTGAGTGAGTGTTGACAGGGTACTCATTAGGGCTTGCAGTGTGTGCTTCCTGTTGTGTGTCCTGACCTGGAAAGATGCTGATGTTGGGGTTCTTGTTGCACCAGTCCGTGTTGCAGCACATGGGGAAGACGCCCGTGTTGTCCTTGATGGACTGTGCGCAGACGAAGGGCCGGTCACGCGGGATCAGCTCATTCTCGCTGATACAAAAGCTATCCTTCTTTGTCCCGCTGGCCGACTTGGTGATGGCGAAGTAGCACAGCCCGTCCGTGGTGCACGTCGAGTTCGAGCAGCGGTGACAGTAGCATTGTAAGGCTGCGGGAAGAAAAAAAAAGAAACAAGCAGAATTTTAGCTCACTTTTAAAAACTTTTAAAACATCCTTGGCAAAATGCACCAGACTTTTCCAGTCTCATTATGGCTACAGATTAAATGGCTGCCTGCTTTTGAATTTCCATGAACACAAGCAAGAACAAAATAAAATAAAGAAAATCTCGGCGAAAGACAAAAAGAACACCGTTAAATGTGGCTTAATTGCTCGTTAAATAAAAGCCGCACTCTGAAAGAAACCGAACTGAACGAGGCATTGTGCGATCCTTGATTAAGTGAAAAAAGCGGTCCAACACATATCTACACGTCTCACTTTTGGTATTTGTCACACGCTTTAATCTTACATTTGAATCCAGAGCAGTTCCAAGGACTCTAAAGCGACCCGAATGCTTGCGGAGTGAATGTCAGAGGATTTTGCATGAAAAGATCATTCGCACCTACAAAGGAGGAACATGACCAGATCTATGTGGGTGGGTGTTTATACAAAACACCACAACTTTATGTTGTGATGCTTTCGCTATACTCTGAATGTTGACAAATTCCTTGAGGGAAATTATAAGAAAAATGCATTATGAGTGTAAGAGGGGTGGCACGGTGGCGTAGTGGCCTTCAAGGTCGAGGGTTCGCTTTTCTTTAAATGCGAGTATTTGCAAAAGATGTCTCCATTTTCTCCGTACGGTGTGGTTGGTATTTTTCAAGGAATTTGTCAATTTTCTGGCCATTTGTTAAAAAAATAAAAGGCTAAAGCACAAAAAAAATGTCTGATTCCATTCTAAACTAAAATCAGCTCAACCAACAAAAGAGCACAGCTCTAGAAAAGCATGGGGTTTGGTGACTGTGATACTGACAGCTCTTCTTGAGACAGCGACCTTACGGGTGGACAAATCGGAATAACACATCCATGTCCGGACTGAGAACAGATCGCAAAAAATTGCCAATCATTATTATATTTTTAATTATATATGCTTTGTACTGTATTAATGCATGTAACTAGTGAACTGGTTGCATAAAACAAACCTTATTATATTATACAGTGGAATAACAAATCGAATGAACAAATCGTCTCATGGCCTTGACAAACAAACAAAAAAAACCCTGAAGCAGAGTAACCCAGTGTTATTATGGAAGTGGACTCTCTCTTCCTAACACTAACCTCCTTCCCACCTATTTTTCTCTCCTCCATTCCTTCACATCAGCGAGTCTTGCAGTCTTAGTGATGTACAATACATGTACAAGTAAAAATGTACAAGTGTTCGCTCTTTCCTGTACAGTAGTATTGCATCTTTATATCTAGTGTTGTATTATTTTTTTGTAAGGCTTGTTCATACTTTTTTCATACATATGATCCGGAGATCACTGGTTCGATTCCCGGGTGATGCTGTAACCTCTTGCCGGATGTCTAGAGAGAGCTGATTGGCCGAGCTCTCTCAGGGGGGAGGGATGGGAGGTACTTCGTGCTTCCATATTAATCACGACTCTACAGCCAATCAGGGGCTTCTGTGAGCTGACGCAAGCGGAAGGAGTGGATAGTGCTGTCCTCCGAGTGTGTTACGCCGCCAACAAGGTGCCCGAGCAAGCAGTTCGAAAAAGATCGGCTGGCGTCACGTGGTTCGGAGGAAACAAGTGATCGTCTTCGGCCCTCCCGACTGAGTGATGGATACCACTAAATTAGGGAGGGGGGGGAGAGACATTAGACTTTCTAATATCACCATACGGGACACGGATAAGGACCAAGGCCCGAGAGAACTATACGGGAGAAGGAATAATAAAGACACCATAGACAAAGAGAGACAGAAATAGCAAGACTAAGCTAAATAGGCTAGACGAAGTAAGACGGAAAAAAAACAACTAAAGAATTGGTTTGTGATCCTAACCACAATGAATCATACAATTCCCAATCGGTTTTAAAAGGTCTTTGAGAGACCTTAAGATTCGCATACCCAAAGATCGCTGCAATGTTCTTTCCTTGAAATGAGACGACACGCACGGAGACTCTGAGACGACCCTGAAGGAAGTAGACAAGCGCACAGTCCTTTGAACGAGACATCAGGAAACAGTTGTCTGGTCCGATTACAGGCCTGGTGTTTTGTCTGAGAAGACGACTAGCACGTGATAAGCACGGAAATTTTGAGCTAGTCCGGTCAAAATGACGCACGGTGGATAGGGAGGAAAAAAAGGATAAGGAAAGGGGAAATAAAATCTCAAGAGTGGGTCTCTGTTATGGCCTCTAGACAGCTGCTATTTATCCCCTTGACTCTGTATTGCCTCCAGTCACTGGAGCACTGAGGTGGTTTATGGAAGTTTCTGAGACGAGGAGTGCGCTCCGCGACTCGGGTAATGAACTCAACGAGAGGAAGAAATACTAGGAAATAAATTACATCCTACTGAAAGTGACAAAGCTGAAAATTCAATAACGCTGCTCGCGATATATGATTAATGAAGGTTCGGTATGCGTCAGTAACACGGCACTCACTGCTTCAGCGAGTCAGACGTTTCGAGAAAGTCTAGAGAATTTACCAAAGCTGAAAATAATTGCAGTCACTGGTGGATTCGATTTGCAGGACTGTTGCATCAGACACGATGCTAGCGAAAAGTCCAAGATGAGGCAAGTCCCATACTAACACAGGTAAAAGCCGAGAGAAATGGCACCAATGGGATTCATTCTGCGGGTCTATTCATAGCCGGGCCTGATTCTGAACTTCAGAATGGGATCACATGCATTTCTCTTTAGCCCCAAAATAAAAAATATAACAATCTGTATACAGTACAGTCTTGCGCCACCACTCGTATTTTGTTTCCAAGGAGTCATGTATTTTTTATGTTGTCTTTGAGGAACTGTTCTCTCTAGGCCTCCTGAAGGAATGTTTTTTTTTTTTTGGCTCTGATTTTGGCAGGTTTTTGGTTCTAACTTAAGTTAGATTCACCATCTAACTTAAGGCATGATCCAGTGAGAAACAGGTGCAGATGATGACAGATGATCGGGTCGGTGATTAGTAAACTGGTGATGCTGAATGCTGAGTGGTTGGAACAGACGAGAGGGGAAATGAGGTTGCTGCTGGGGTTGTTACATAAACAACCAATATTTAAATTGTATCTTTAGGCTTTGCAGCCTGAAGCAGTAAAACATTTGTTCCCATTTCTTTAATTTAATGCACGTTAAACGTCACAAAAAAGATGCTGCCTAAAAAATATCTTTGGCATCTTAAATGTAAGAAACCATGATTTACTTTCCATCCTACAAAAAAGTGAACATCAGGCTTTGATCAAGTTGTTGCATGCTATAGTAAAAGAAACTACGTCTAATTTGTTCGGGTTTGCAATTAGACAACAAATAATTAAACCTTTACTCATATACAGCACTACAGTATACATACAGTATATACAGCATGCAGTGTAGTCCAATAGAGATTATAACTTAAGGGTAAAGACCTGCACAAGACAATAGCAGTGCATGAGCATCACAAAATAAAATTGTCAAAATGGATGAAAAAAATATATACAAATGGGACTAAGGACGTGGCTGTTGGGGATAAAAGGAAGTGAGACTAAAAAGCACAGAACAATCAATAATAATGATTTTTATTTGTGAAAACGTTGTGGTGATGTTAATTCGTCAACATTACGGACATGTGGTATTAGGCAGTTTTTGGAACTTAGGATTGAGCTGATGAAATGATGTCGGAACAACACTGACTACATGACAATGGGACGATGTTGAGGAAAATCCCCGATGCTATGTTGCAAAAACAATGCTAATGCCAAACCCATGGCCTGAGCAGGATTCAAATTCCAGTCACTGGGGTGTGAGTTGTGTGAATGGAAGTTAATAGCCACAAAAGCTCCATGTTTATTGTTGGTCTTTCGGGTGAACCATCCAGTCTGCACATACAAACTTGGCACAGGTTTTACGCCGGATGCCCTTCCTGATGCAACCCTCCCATTTTTCCAGCCTTGGGACCGGCACTGCATCCAGTGGTTGGGGTTTGGACACTGGCTGGAAATCGTACCTGGGCCTTCTGCATGGCAGGCCAAACACCTACCACTGAGCCACCAGTGCCCTTGCCACAAAAGCTCCATACACCGGTTAATATTTCGTTGCTTTGAAGTAGTAATCCCTCATCCAACATTAGGGTTAGAGATTCGAACTAAGTTGGAAAGTACAAAACAAAAAAATCTAATCAATTCAAAAATCCTGGATCCAAAACCGATCGTAAAAATTTTAGCCATAGCCCAGTCCAACGGTTATACAGTACCTACCCTAAACCAGTGGTTAAAAACCTACCCTGGCCCTGGAGGTGCCTCTGCTCTGGATAGTTTAAAATGTCCCAAGCTCCCAACTCATCTGATTTAACTGATCTAATTAACACCCTTTTCTAAATTTGAAGTGGGTGTGAAAACACTGAAATGTCCGGGACAGGGGGGTTCCTCCAGGACCAGTGTTTAGAACCCATGAACAGTCTGTATTATTCATCTAAACACCTTATAACCCACTCTGTGCAGACCCCGGGGTGTTCATTAGGTCTCCTAACACAACGCTGACGTTGAAAATTCTTTTTTTTTTTTAATGTGGAACAACTTGCATTACAGTGGGAAGCTCTCAAACAGTGTTTCTTCAGCGAGTCCTGTATGAGTACACAAGACGAAAACAGCTGAGTAATATTATATTACCTATGTGCACTGTGCTTCAGGAAAGAGGAAGCTAAGTATGCAATTATCAGCATTACCTGGCCAAAGTAAATGCTTTTGAAAGACTTTATTCAGAGTGCGCACCAGGAGGCAGTTTTACAACACAGCGTAATATTTTGCACTCCTCCACCGCCCACCTTCTTGATTTGTTATATGAAATCAAGCCTACTAATTTTAAAAGAAATATTCCCCTTTAAGAATGTTCTCTACATAAAAAGAGAAGCTGAGCTGATTTGTGCTCGTCAGTACCAAAAATGTACTGCAGACACCCTTTCCTCTTCAATCAGTGAAAGACGATGTGTGGAGAATAATGTGATGACCCTTTAGCAGGGGTCATCAGTTGCCAGACCACTGACAGAGCAACCTATAATACATGGCCATAAGTACAGTATGTGCACTAAACACTGTGCTTGTTGAACATCCTATTCTAGATGGGGTCCGCCTTCATTGTTACGATAACCTCTGATCTTCAGGGAAGGCTTTCCACTAGATTTTGGAGGGTGGCTGTAGGGGATTTCGGTCTATTCAGGTACAAGAACATTAGCAAGATGTTGAGTGAGGAAGCCTGGGGTGCAGTTTTGGTTTATCCTTGGGGTTTTGAGTGGGGCTGAGGTCCTTGAGGTTTCCTTGAGTGAGATCTTCCACTCCAACCTTCACAAACCCTGTCAGGTGGTAACACCGGTTTTGGCCACATCGTCCCAATGAAGGGAAACTGTAATGCCAATGGCACCAAATGGTTAGCACCGAGGCTTGATTAATTTTTACATTTACATGCCCTTGTTCGGAGCAAATTACATTTTATCTCCTTGTTGAGGTTGGGGGTTAAGGGCCTTGCTCAAGAGCCCAACAGTGGCAACTTGGTGGTTTGGGTTTGAGCCTGGAATCAACCCCTTAACCACTGAGCTACCCCTGCCTCTGATTCCCGCCTCAAGTCTTTGTGTGTTCTCCACGTGGTTGGTGGGTTTCCTCGGGGTACTTCTGTTTCCTCACACTGTATGAAGACATGCAGATTAGGCTAACTGCCTGTTTTGTGTGCGTATGTCCTGGGACATTTAATGATAGGGCTATGGAGTAAACTTACCATATTGCACATTTTCCTCTTGTAAAATGTATTTAGAATTTGTTTAGTTATGTTAAGCGCTACATTAAAAAAAACGTTCTAAATTGTCCAATTTACAGCAATAAAAAAAAACAATGTTTAAACTTTAACTCTTATCACCATTTAATCCTGGTAGCTGCTAATCTGGACCTCTGTCAGCAACTGAAATGGAATTACTATAAAATATAGAAGGAGCGAATCCCAGTTAAGGAGAAAGCCCTGAAAGTTTCATAGTGGAAAATAAATACACGAGGTGACGTTTACTCCAGAGCATTCGAGATTGCGAGGAAGTCAGGCAATTCTGTTCCAGCGCCTGGAGAGAAAGTCTGCACGCCTGAGTGAGCTTTACACACCAGAGATCAGCGCCCGGCTTCTCACCTCTCCCATGACAGCCTGTCCTCCCGTCTCCTGTCCTCACGCAGTGGGTTTAAAACTGTTCTTTCTGACAGCTTCCTATCAAGTCTATATAGTGAAATAAGCATCGTCTATCAAAGATGGATCACAATATGATGTATATTTTTTTGAGTTCTTTTTTGAAATTGAGTTAAAATTCATTATTTTGTATTGTTTATTGCAAATGGGGCTCATTTTTCTAATACACATATTGAGTTTGAGTAATCACAGAGTAATAGCTTCTCTGATTAAAGTCTTTTTAATTGAATGGTACCACAGATTTTTAGGGTTTTCATTCAACCTTTGGACAGGGACAGGGACAACGTCGGTGTAACGGGTCAATCAGTAAGGTGATTTGGGTCTTTCTGCCTCACTGACTGTAGACGAGCTTAGAAATACATCATGCAAAACATACAGCACTTAAATAAAAAACTAGCAATATTACCTTGTCACCTGTACGCTTTTTTTTTTCTCCTGAAAGAAACTAACATACACACTCTTAGCAAGTTGATTTACACAGTATACGTAATGTAAGTGTGTGTGAAGCGCTTCACTGTAGACAGTGTTCATATCGTTCACGCAGATTCTCAAAACAAAGGTTGCTGCAGACGATTTGCTGGCGTAACGCCGACATGGATCTTGGGCGGATCTTCACAGCTGAACACACTCTCCTTTAACATTCACCACAAGTAGACATCAGGTGGTGTAAGATCGGGGGAAGGGGACGGGTATGGGAAGGAATTGTTCTGCCACGCTTTTTTTTTTTTAAACTCCATTCACGACCGCTTCCGTTCGATCGGAAATAATGCTCAACTATGAATACCTTTTCCTTTGTTGAGAGACCCATTTTCAACAACAAATCAACCACACCAACATCTGGGTGCACAAATGAACAACACCAACTACTGAGAGCGAGTGGGTCTGGAGCTTTGCCCCGTTGACAAATGCTAATCCATGATGCGCAAGTTTCAGTACTATGTATGCTGCTGCATGCCCTAAAAAAAAAGAGAGAGAGTTTTACTTTATGCCGCGGTTGCTCCTTTTTTTTAAGGGGTCACTTTACACAGACCCTAATATTCCTTCATGTGAACACCTCAGATGGAGCAGTCTGACCCGATCCGACCCGATCAGAATGAATTCTTTTGTAATAGAATGAGAGGGTTGGCGTAAACTTTTGATAATCCATTTAATAGGTAAATATTAACCATATAAACACTTTTCTATTGTCTATTCTATTCTTTCTGTGCAGGTTTGCCCCATACAAGGATAACATTTGTTGACGTGTCAAGAGTCTGGGAAGGAAATTTAGCTTCCGTTCCTGATCTGTAAACTCCGTGAGAACAATTCTCTCCTACCCGTGTTTATTTTCATCCGCTGGGTCTCTGGTTAGAATCTCGAATGGGAATTAGTTTGATCAAGTTTGAGAAAAACCATGCGTGTGAACGTACAGTAGTTGATAATAAGCAACTTGAGAAGAAATGTTCAAGGTTTTCAGTTTTAGAAACTCCAGCCCATAGATCTTGATTTAGTTAGAGTTAATAAATGCAAAAGTGCACACATAAATCAACAAATAAGAAGGAAAAAAATAACGAGAACGCTATGAGGGATAATAAATGATTAAAAAGCGCTTCGCTGCTAGTCATTTATTAACGCACGTCAGGAGACGCGAAGGTAGTGGAGAGGGATGCTAGTGAGACGAAGTACAGCGGGTCATAAATCAACTAGTGCGGAATTAAAACAAACAAACAAAACAAATAAATAAATAAATCGACTCGCGGCGGCCAGTACTACAGAGCGCAATGTTACTAAAATGTGCTGGAAGTAATACAGTGATTTGCATCAGCAGGGGAGAAGAAAATAAAGCTGTGCCACACTGTGAACCCTACAGCGTTTCCTCGCTCCGAGCTGTAGCTAGGCAACATGTGACAATGTGTATGCATCAGCAATGGTATGGAGTTCATCCAGATGGCCGCTGAGAGTGACACAGTAAGAACACGATCCGTTTATATGTGTTTCAAGGCTAGGCGTGTGTGTACGTGAGGTTTTTGTCCTTTGTACACGACATGGAGCGTCTACATCTCATAGATTAACACTGTATTTATCAATCCCCTTTATAAGTTTGACATTCTCGTCATTTCTCAGAAACGACTATGAGGATTTCAGACCGCATTTCTTTATACGAATTAATAGGGGGAGAAAAAAACAACTGGAAATTGAACTTTGACAAAGTTTGTGTCTCTTTAAACACCAGACGCAAATGAACTGAATTAGTTTTCTGAAAGGGTTCCAACGTCTCGGAGGTCTATCTAAAGATAAATGTGGTCGCTGAGGACTCGAGTGACGGAGAAACAAAACGGTAACTAAGCTGCTTTCACACTTCTTTCCCTCGACTGCCAGGGTGCATTTTATACCCCGGTGGGAAGCGCCAGGCGGTAAATAAAACGTACTGATGGCTTTGTTCGGTCACAGTGGCGCGCTAAGGTCAAACAAAAATGTGACTTTTTAGGGAAGAAAGAGCAAAAGCAAAAGTGATGTCACTCATAGTTTATCCTTCGACCTGTCAGGCAACTCGAAGAAAAGGTGAGGAGGAGGGGGAAAAAAGACAGCACGGACGGAATGCGAAGTGAATGCAGAGTTTGTGCTTCATTTTTCTAAAAAAAAAAATGAACTGAAATAAAATGAAATGAAAAAAATGTTCTGACAGCACGTGATGCTGTATTGTATCTTACAGCAGGACATTTTCCAGAACAAAGAAATCACACACAGGGCCGAGAGCACGACCAGTCTGAGAGGAGTGAAGCACACGTCCGATGTTTTTTTCCAATGTTGTTTTTTTTTGTACCTGTCACACTGAGGCAACTGTTAAACCAAGTGCCAAGCTGCAGCACTGAAGTAGCGCCATAGGTTCTGGATATTTGTACTGATAAAGCCGAGAACACATGTGTATATACAGTGTGTGATACGCGAAATATTTACAATGACTTTTTAAAAATAATTACAGTTTACCGTGCACCTGTCTTCCTGTTCATTTGTACAGCAGTGCGA
>JAQQZT010000033.1:26873440-26891555 GCA_030068275.1 Clarias platycephalus | reverse complement strand
CCCTAAAATTCAAAAACATCATGGACATCTTTTGTAGAAAATAGAAACAGCTTCCATGTTGTGCAAATACTCGCGTTTTAAAAGAGTATCGGTTCTTCTTCTTTCGAATGTTTTGGATGGTTGGTGCAATATCGCCACCTACTGGACTGGAGATTTGAGCAGAAGATTGAGACAAAGATTCTTGCTTTGCACGAGACATTACACTTAAACTTCACAAAGTTTCACAATGCTTAAAATTATAGCTGCTTGGAAAAAAAAATCAAACAGCAAACATTAGTCCATGTGAATCAAATCAAATGGAAAATCACAATGCCTCAAAAATCGACTGCCTGCCTCTAATGAACAGCTCGACTTATGAGACATTTATTTTCAGAAATAAAGTTTAGTTCTGTGGAGGGTAACACTATACTTGACGAAAGAGCAAATTAACTTTCAAAAGATGAATTCAGACAAACATTCAAAGATGAATTAGACTCTGATTTTGGTGTGAAAGCACAATAACTACCTGAGGAGATAACATTTCAGTCATTTTCATTGAACATTCACAAAAAGTACTTAATGAGAAATGAAGCCTTTCACCATTTAAGGTTAGTTCAACAACTATGTTTAAAAGGCGTCAAGGTAAAACATTTTTTTGTGCGTTTTTATTTTTTTTCAACGTGTTCCAGTAGTGCAATGAACATGAAGTGTATGGGGAGAGCTCTTTTGTTAATGTCGGCTTTCACACCACCGCGCCTCCATGGAGTGGACATGATTCCACGCAAGTCGTGCAGCAACAGCATGAAATTCCGTATTTAATGCTGCAATAGGCAAAGTTACATGGTCACGCAGCACACTGCATCTATTGTAATTTAGACAAAAGGAATGCTGGCCAGGTTTCAAATTTTAGATTGATGAGGCCATAATTACACTCCTGTTCCTGCTGCACATTTTTACTAAACAGATCTAATGTAGATGTGAGCCCATGGCCTGGTTACGGGGTGTAATGGCTGCATGACTACTGAAATCTACAGGTTTGAAGAACAAGATGTCCAAGCAAGAAAGCAAGAAAGAAAGAAAGATTTATAGTAGAAAGTGAACTCAGCCAATATTCTTTGAAAAAAATAAAGAGACCTGAAGGCTCAAGGCTGGCCAACACAATACACACACACCTCTGGGGTCATGCACTTTACAGCTTCCATTATTCAATGCTGAGGGACAAACTACGCACACATCAAATCCAAATCTCAAAATCTTCTAGCATCCGGTGAAAATCCACTGAAGGGCGGCTCGGATGTAAAATAATGCAGTAGCACACAATAGTTTTACCCGGAAGCTGACAAAAACCATGTTCAGTTTTTGGCTGTAAAACTAAAAAAAAATGCTTTTAAGGCTAAGTCCATTTAAATGTTTTAACTTTAGTGTTTAAACAACACCAACTATGTGTTATAAACTATGTTCTGTCTGCACCAACAACCATGCACACACTACACCCATGTACCAAGTAAAGAAAACAATAAGAACAGGAGACTGCTGGGTGACCCACATATATAAGTGTATATTATATATATATATATATATATATATATAGGTAATATAGAGTTGTCACCTTGTCGGTTTCCTCCGGGTGCTCCGGTTTCCTCCCGGATTGACGTTGGAGACTAATTGGCATTCCCAAATTGGCCATAGTGTGTGGGGATAAATACAATGGTAATCACCATTGGACTCTACGGTCCCTAGTTGGACTACAGAGGTTCCTAGATGGATGGATGGATGGATGGATGGATGGATCAAATTTAAATTTCCATGGATTTTACACTATACTGTACTTCTGGATTGTTTATTCCTTGTTTACTTCACTATGAAGACATACATAAAATAACGTAAAATATTTAATACTGATGTCTTTAAGGTTAAGTAAAATACAAGGCAAGATAATACTTTTTATATATTTAGGCATTTGGCAGACACCCTTATCCATGTAAATGTAATCTAACCTTGGTGGTTGTGGGATTTGAACCTGGGATCTTCCGAACCGTAGTCCAATGCCTTAACCACTGACCCATTTTCTGTTTTCACATTTTTTGGATTACCAATTGTACAGTAAACAAAAGCGTATGAAGCTAATAATAATAATAATAATGCAATATTTTACAATCTTGGGCTGGAAAAAGTGTCTTGGGTGGATTACAAAATTAGCGACTCAAAGTTCGGAAACAAATATTTAAGCTCTAGTTCTATTAGAAAAGTTTTTTGGGGGGCTTTTCTTATTGAAGTGGGTGGATTTTCGGCACTACTTACGCTGCATTTTTGTCAGTGAGATCTGGCAACCCTGGTGAATGGGGAGTGAGAGCGAGAAGGAGAGAAAAACCATGATGTGTGCGTGTGTAGAATTATACACAGAATGTTCTGCCAGCAATAACACCTTGTTCATCGGACAGGCTGAAGGAAAACATCTAGACAGGTTTGAGCTGGCTGGAAAGCTACATGAACCACTCTGTATAACCGTGGTGAGCAGAAAAGCATTGCAGCTGATGATAGGAAACAGCAGGGTGAATGAAACTACAATAAACTGCTTCGTGTGTGTCCTTCGGAATATGATTAGACTTAGACGCATCACCGTTGCAGGCATTTTAAAGGTAGTCCATTAAGAAATTGAAGCACTAGATTTATTAGTGGTCCTTATTCCCGAATGCACATCATGTCACAGGGATGCTAGCGGCTTCCTCGGGGTCACAGGTAAACATCGGACCTGAAAAGCTCAGCGTCTTCCCAGTCTAATTTTAGCGAGGCGATCGGAATGTGTCTCCGAGCCATTAACTGCCCTGCAGGCCGTGGCACAGACAGACATGAGACGTGTGTAAATACTGACTCACTGTTTGGCAGGCACCGAGCGTGTTGTGGACAGAGCAGAGTAGGTGTGACTACAGCACACAGAACTGTGCCCTAAAGCCAGAACTATTTCGGGCTGGATGTCGTTTAGGTGCTGTCATGAAACGGAGTGGAAGACTTGCACAATCAAAAGGTCACCGTTTAACACATCCTGGAGCTCTGCGTGCTCGAGCAGATGAAATTGCTCAGTTCACAAGTGTGCCTCCTAATGAGACAAATACTAAAATGTTTGACAAATGGTTTCCGCTGGGGAAAAGAAGCGATAAACAGTAGACGGTCTCTCAGATCCATTAAGCACAATAATCCTGTTAACAAAGAATATCTGAAATTAATTCATCAACACTATATCTCTACAGTCGGGTTAAACAACAAGGCAAAATAACATATCATGCAATATAATACAGCAAAAAAAAACATTCGAGTTTAGGCATACCTTTGTCTGCAAAAATAACTGACTTAAAAAAAAAATAGAAAATCACTAGATGAATCTCTAAACTGTTGCATTTTTCAATTCAGATTGAATTTTACTGTCAAATCATCACTTTCAGCACCTATCACAGAACACAGTACAAAGGAAGTGTGGGAGCGTTTCACTGTCTTGATAAAAAAAAAAAAAAGATCAGCGGTATGCAGTTTGTAAGTTTTAGTGACATTTCAATAAGTACGACTACAAGCAAAGATTTTCCATTTTGATTTTCTTTCACATTTACATTTAATCTGTAATAGATTTCATATTTCTAAAATATTGCATTGTTATATTATTATTATTATTATTATTATGATGTTTCAAAAGAAAGAAGATTTGATTAGGCTATGTGACGACATTCTTATTGAGCCGGTAGCTGTGTAGGAGGCTACAAGGACTTTTGTTCACAAGAAGAATCTGTCTGGTGAAAGAAGGTTGTTTTTATAAATCGGTATATGATGTCTGATGAGTGAGGGAGTTGTCTTTGTTTCCCTGGTACATAATCTGTAATAAATAGAAAAAATTAGTGATATATACACTTCTGCTCAAAAGTTTGGGAAGCCTTTCTAACTCCAGGGTCGTTCCTGATTTTTATTTCTTTCTACACTATAAAACGATGCTGAAGGCGTCCAAAATATGCAATAATCTCCTTTGAACAGTTGGTATTGAGATGTATCTGCTACTTATGGTCTGTAAAGCTTCATAACGCCTCTAATCCGCGGTGTTGTTTGTTAATTGGTAACTAAATGAACTTCTCCTCTGCAGCAGAGGTAGGTTTTGGTCCTGCTTTCCTGGGATGGAGCCAGTTTCATCATGATGCTTGGTGTGTTTTGCAAATGCACTTGGCAATACTGTTCTTGCAAGAACTATTCCAGAAAGACTGAACTCACTCATGAATCATCTATTCCACTTTATCCTGTATTCAGGAGTCGCGGGGGACCTGAAGCCTATCCCAGGAGACTTAGGGCACGAGGTGGGGTACACCCAGGACAGGGTGCCAATGCATCGCAGGGCACACACACACACACACACACACACACACACTCATTCACACACTACAGGCATTTTGGGAACGCCAATTAGCCTAACCTGCATGTCTTTAGACTGTGGGAGGAAACCGGAGTACCCCGAGGAAACCCACCAAGCACGGGGAGAACAAACTCCATACACACGGAGACGGGAATCGAACCTGGCTGGGAATCGAACCCAGACCATGGAGGTGCAAGGCGACTTAAAATTGACTGTGGTTATTGTTGTTGTTTCATAATTACCTAATTCCATACGTGTCCTTTCAGTTTTGGAATCACCAGTATTGTTGTAGAATGTAGAGAAAAAAAATCACTAAACAAAAACAAAGAAATTTGCAAGTGACCCCAAACTTTTAGTAATTGTGTATATCAAATCATTTTTTTGAACATCGGTATCAGCGTTGGCCCAGAATTTCACAACAGGTGCGTTACTACTCCACTTTATAAAACTGAAATGGCCTCTAAAATAAAACCATCTGAAATAAAACCATCCTGAAGCTTTTGCCTGATTATTGGTTTGTATTAACGTGTTTGCATTTTTGTACGTTTTAAACAAGAAATGAATGGAGGACTCCCGAGGTATAGGACTTGTGAAGGTATAAAACCGATCGACATTTACACAAGCGCGGTACGCTGATGAGACCGTCAGCCGCAGTAAAACATTTCAAATGCGCAAACATTTGAAGGAAGAAACGACCTTGGATGACAATCCCAGCCGAGGTGGAACAGCCGTCTGTCTGTGAGGACCGTGAACACAATTACTCACGGACACGACTTGAGCGTTACAGGAACTCGGCTATGAGTGATTGCCATATCCCTGTACGGTCCTGACCTCGCTCCGAGCCATTTCGTCCATGTTTTGGACGTTGAAGCACTAAAGCTGGGATGAGTGTGTTAATCAACAATCAAAAGTCCTGGTTTGACTTGAACAGCCCTGGCACATTACGTCGATTATCTTCATTGTTTTTATAGCGGCATAGAAATCAACAGTTTGACAAAGTGAAACTCTTGAGGACAGAGGAATTCATGATGACGGAGACCGATTTGTCTTGTGGACTCGTCATACACAGACCTTAAACATAAACAAGTATAAATTCCCAGGTTCATTCGAGTTTCTCTATTATCCAGTCCTACTGGACAGCAAGATGAAGAACATGTGAGATAATTGCTTCTGCTCATCCACTTAAAATCACTTAGAACTTTTCAAACTGAAACTTTTTTTTTTTACATCCTTCGTTCTTCAATAAGCTTTTATTAATCACTTTGCCTGGTACAGCGCTCCATTACGTCTGCTTTCATCCGCACGAAACCCGGGACTTCAAATACCTCGTCCAGGCACTTGAGCCGATAAATGCAATCCAATCTCGAGCTCGTTTCAGCCATCACGTAATACCTGTTTTGTTCCAGTGTACAAAAGGAAATGGCATTGCTGATGAAGATTTAATTGCTTCGACAACGGATGAACAAAAGCTACATTACAATAAAAGCAGATTGATGCATACAGTATGTGATGGGGAAGCTGCGGGGTGAGGACGAGGCTGCCGCCGAACGCACACGGGCGCAAACCTCCAGCGAGACCGGAAGTCCAAATTACAGAACCATCTAGCTTTTTTTTTTTCCTGCCGCAGTTGGTAATCACAAGATTTCTGCAGATTAATACGGCAAGCCAGTGGCTCGCATGCCGATGTCAGTCCTACACGCTTTAATCTGGTAAACTAGTGCTCCAAATATCTGTGATGTATACCTCTGTGTGTGTGGGAGAGAGAAAGAGAGCAAAACAAGGATTTTAATTTTCTTTTTTCTTTTCTTTTTTTAACTAAACCCTGTTTACTTTGTCTGCACATTTTGATCTTTCTTTGAAAATAATGCTGGAAGAAGTAGTTTATTATAAACCCATGTAATAACATTCCATAAATAAAATGCTACAGTACAGATAAGAACAGTGATTGTGTTTTATTAAACAGTGTTTACCACTTTATTTTCCTCGTGTGGTGCAGTTGTGTGTGTGTGTGTGTGTGTGTGTGTGTGTGTGCGTCCTTGAGCCCGACATCGTGATTTGTAACAGTCTCTGGGTTTCTGCTTAGCACTAAACATGTCTGACGGCAATTAGTTTCTTTGATTTTTTATTTTTTATTTTTTTTTGTGGCAGAGTGACATGCCTCGGGTGTTCTAAAGTACCGAAGGGAAAACAAAGCCACGACATTTGCGTGCGAGTGCGTGTGTGTGTATGTATGTATGTGGCCTGCTGAATGAAGCGCATGTAAATCAGCACTAAGCCTAGTTATAGCAGGTGTGAATACCAATATACTGGCAAAGTGCGGTCACATGCGCGCGCACACACACACACACACACACTTATGTTAAGAGTGACTATAGAGAAAAGTGCCGATTTTGAAAAGGTTAGCTAAACATGAGAGATGATTAAAAGCTGATACACATTTATCTTTATCCCCCCTCGGTCCTGTGTAAGCAACTCTAAATATATCTTATGATTTTTTGTCCTGAAAGTTTACATTATGGTTAGTCTATATTAAATACATCTACGCTGCATTACATTACACTGCACAATGTTTGTTATACTTACTGTATATATAGTCGGCCAAAAAATGTATACACACTTCAGGAAAAAAGAAACAAAATATGATGTACATTACATTATTATTATATTGTATTATGTGGCGAGACCATGAGCGTACTGTATTTCCACAGCCGGAGACGTTGTCTAGGTCTAAAAGGTCATAATTCAAAATAATAATCATAATTCTTCCATGTACAAATGAACAAAACTCTCACTCGTGCATTCTTATGCTAATGGATTTGTAATTTGTTGCCTTTAATTTTATGCAGACAAATAAATGCTTTAGAAATTAATGTTTGCTCAAATTCAGGACAGTCTGACTAATTTTTCTACATTTATTCCATGGAGTTAGTTTTTATTTACATTACTGATCCTTCTGCATTAATACTGGTATAGGGGGGGAAAAAAGGTAAACAAGTTTTTTATTAACTGAAATCATGAGCGAGAGAAAGAGAGAGAGATACTTAATGATTCTGTCTCTAATTAGCAACAGCATGCTGGATTCTCATTATTTCTTTGAGAACTTAAACCTAACCTTAAGTTACACTGAGTGCCATGTAGAGTGAGGTCTTATAAATGGAGTATAATGGGAGGAAAAATGTTCCAGCAAAGGTCAATATCGTTTTAATGAGAAAGCCAGCATGGGGAAGCAGACGCATCAAAGGCTGGACTCAAAATCCCATAATGCAATGCAGATAAATAGCACAGTTATCACTGTGGGGAGTTATCGGTGATCAATGAGATGACGGTGTTACTATAATAGCTGAAGCTTAAGAACCTGTTTAACCGAAGTGTACAGTTGAGGAGCGACATCCTCATTGTGGACAGTCTAGTATTGAAATTGTATATTTATTTTTTCATCTCCGGTTACTACTTCCAGAGTGGTGGATCCAGAGCCTATTCTGGGAATACTGGATGTGAAACAGTAACATACAGTACCAGGCAACAGTTTGGACACTTGGAACTCCACGGTTCCATGGCCTTCATAACAGCTCTAATCCGAGGTGCTGTTTGTTAATTGGTGATTTCTGAGGCTGGTTCTCCTCTGCAGCAGAGGTAAGTTTTGGTCTTGGGAAGATCTTCATGAGAGCCAGTTTCATCATGGTGCTTGATGGGTTTTGCAAATGCACACGAACTTGACAATACTGTTATTGCAAGAACTGTTCCAGAACAGCTGCCCTTTACAACAACTAACAACTCTTGGTGTTGTTGTTCATCTCTAATTACCTAATTCCATGAGTTTTTTTATAGTTTTAAAATCTCTAAAAACATTGAATTAGAAGGCGTGTCCAGACTTTTGACTGGTAACGTACCGTGAAAAGGGATGGCAGTCTGAAATCGTTTTTAAAATTGACTTTTGGAACTTCGGATTTACTTCCGATATACTACACGTATACAAATGACAAAGCGGCGTTTATAAACGTAAACCCAACACTAGACTCCAAGTGTTCAGCACTACACTCCTCTCACATCCATGCTTTGATGCCCCTGTCGCTTTTCCATCGACGTCTTCCTTTTCTCCTCCATCTGTAAAAGCACACTATTAAAAGAACAGAGTCTCGAGGCATCAGACTTCAGACACATGAGCTCTACACGGAGTGGGAGTGAAGACGCCGGAGCTCCAGGGCCGATCGAGTCCCTGCGAACAGATAACTGATCCTCGGCTATTTATGGACGCCACTCTAGTAGGAAAGACCTTGCCATGGGGTATTGTTGAACATGAACATGTGGCTAATGAGACACTCTGATACATTAACACGCGTCCACTTGTTTTTGACTCCTTTTTTTTTTTTTTTACGTATAACATGTTGGAACCCAAGAGGCACAAAGCAATTAGCCTAACAACAATCATGGGTGAAGACGGAAAGAGCAATAATGTGCAAATGCATATTTATTTTCAATTTATCCATTTCAGCAGTCCGAGCCTCGTCCTAAACCATTTCCACGTGCCATTAAAGGGGTTCCTGGTAGGCCAGTGTTTCAGATGTGAAGCAGACAGTCTGATCGCGGCTCTGGTGTACTGAGAAATCTTTCTACCTTGATGGTGTCCAAGCACTAATGAAATACTGGGATAAGCGCATTAGTGTAGCAGGGGATTATATAGAAGAATAAAGGTAGCTTTTATTCTCATAACTGTGTTCTATTATTCTGTACAAACAAAAGTCCCGGTTTGACATGAACACCCCTTGCAAATTACATCAATTATGTCATCACAAAGAGCTCAGAGATTTCTATTTTAAGGGTATTTTCTCAAAACTGATAAAAATGCTCAGTATTAGGAATGTCGAAATAACAAAAACCCAGCCTGTCTTTTTTGTCTACTTTAGCAAGATGTACGAGGTTTTACAAAATCCTCTTTAAGAGTCAAAAAGGTCCGACACATTCTGTGAAAAACAACAAAACGATACGGTCCTTCATAAAATCCTTCATAAATTCCTTTTTCATGTACATTATTTTTTTATGTTGTTGTTGTTTACAGTCTATTTAGTTTTACAGCTTCAAAAAAAAAAACACTCTTCCTGACCTTTGCTAAATTGCCTTGGTATTTCTGAAGTATTTCATTAACTGCGGAAAAGCCGTCTAACTAAAACGCAGGGTTCATAATCTTAAAAAGTCCACATGATACACAGGACAACAGGTTGTCAGGATAGACTATCCACTGAACACACAGGCGTCCCCAAGGACACGCAAATAAAAAGGACGGGAGATGTTTAATGTAATAAGCGGCACCACAGCGGGAAACAAATTCTGAGAATCAATGACAATTTAATTTCACATTTTTGGAGCCCGTAGCTTCGGCGTCTAATGGCTTAATCTAATCATCTGGCATCCGAAACAGAAGCATGGAGAAGTGGTGGTCACGCAAGCGAGGACAACAAGACAGTAAGAGCTCTAGCGTCTACATAACTGCTGCAATTTGATGACATTTACTCAATAAATGTGAACATGTTTACATGAATATAACACTATGATTAGCTACATTACTGTCTTAAATGTTGGAATTAACCAGGTGGTTATCTATCTATCTATCTATCTATTACTATTTCTTTTCTTTTCAATTATACTGGAAATTGATATTGAATAAAATACAACCTAAAACACTCTTGTTATACACTCATGAACAAAGGGCTTCCTTTTTTTAACAGACTTAATCAAACAGCAAACTTTTCTACATCTCTTCTCCTATTCTTATTTTCTTATTTATAAATAACCATTACTAATTTACACTGTTTAACAGAAGTTTAAATTTTAACACTGTAATAAATAGCATTTGTTAGTTTCACACTTATAAAGTCATTATTTCATAAATTCATTAAGGAATGTTAATATTAATTAGAAAGAATGAATGACACAATGTTGATTCGCAGCGGTATCGAGCTTGCCCTACCATCCAGAGATTGCAAGTTTGAATCCCAGGTAATGATGTAGACTTCTGCAGCTGAGACCCAAGAGAGCTGATTGACCGAGCTCTCTCGTTAGCACACATCGATCGCGGCTCTAGCCAATCATGGCCACTATCCTCTGAGCAAGAAGTTCGAAAAGAGACGGTCGTCATGTCTCAGAGGAAAAACGTCATAGCCTCTGCCCTCCCTGGTTGGTGGTTTTAATGCAGGAGTCCCATAATGACTGGATGTTGTAGATGAACAGTCTACAACTAAAATAGGGGGAAAATCTGGAAAATCCAGAGAAAAAAAAAATGACACAATGTTGTAACAAATCATAAACCAAACTTAAGCTTTTTTGCTTGTTCTAGCCGCTCAGCAAGGTTAGCTGGTCTGGAAGATACACAAATGCATAGTACTTGTACGTGTAAGTAGTTTGGCCTAAAACATGAATAAAACATCTTCACAGTCCAAGGAGAAATACAGGAATTGTATTACGGTAGTAATTATAACTGTAAATCGATTTAATTCACTTAGCAAATTCAATCACTTTTTTGCTATTTGGTCATATTAATTGAATTCAATTTTGAAATCAATTTGCACTTTTTCAATTACTGAGGTAAACTTATAAACTTAAGATGTTTCTGATAATCACAAAAGTCTAAAATATCACTGCTTTTGCAAAAAAAGAAAATTGTCGCTCTCCTTCTTTTGAAATTTTTGGCCAGTTGGTGCAATACCACCACCTGCTGGACCGGAGTATAGATCAGAAGATCAGCAGGGGGACATGACAATTTGAAAAATTGCCAATACAACATCCTCAGCATTTCAATGTTGATTAAATATTTAGGTTTTTTTATTCTTTAAAACCTGTAAGAAATAAATCCGACAATAAACATTGAAGTGAAATCGGGGAAAAAAAAATTCCTACTCGATGAAATGCTTTTACTCTCATGATGGAGTTATCTATTGCAAAAAAAATTATAATAATGCTTCTGATGACTGAAACAATTAGTTTTCATTTATCTCAATCTACACGTATTAGTTTACCTCCTAGTGTTCATTATGCAATCTGTGACTCAGTCCATGTGAGTCACTCGTTTTAGGCGTTTATAAAAGTAATATCACAATATCCATTGTGCAGCAAGCAAAAAAAAAAAACCCTGGCATCAAAATGACTAAACAAACAAAACATAAACTTGCCAAACAGTTGTCTTTTTATTAGTCGTTCTTCTAAAACATTTACCTGGAGCCATTTTAGGTGTTACCTGTAACGAGAGCAGTTTTCTAATCTATATTAACAATCTCTTTCTGTAATATCACGCTTGACTTCTTGCTCAATTGTGAGAGTCTGTCACGAGTCTGTCTGCACATAATTACAACATGATAATGGGCAAAACTGAAGGGGAAAAAACACTGAAGCTAAACGTCTTGTTTTAAGTTTTTTTCTTTTTTTCGTACATTTAGTAATATTACTTTGTTGTTTTTTGTCTATGTACTACATTATTTCAACTCCATCCACCATTTATAATCGCTTATTATAGAATACACTACAGACCATTATTATTTGGAAACACAGTCTATGGACCATCCATGCACAGGAAGAGCAGGAAAACTCCAGCAGGTGAGATTTAAAGTCCAAACCCTGGAGGTGTCGGGTGACACTGATGACCACTAAGCCACCATGAAAATGCACATTAGATACATAACACCAGTTGAAATGGGGATATGTCAGTTGAAAAGCCTGACGACACCAATGCAACCAGAGAGAAAATCAGGTCAGTAAAATAAAAATAAGGCAAATGACTACATCTCACAGCTTTCCATTTTACTAATAAAAACTTGTGCAATTTTTTTTACAGTCAGAATTCTGAGAAAAAAGTCAGAACTCAAATACGTTTCCACCTCCATATGAAATGTCCTGTATTTTGTTCTATATGATTTATTTTTATATTGTATTGGACATCATTTATATCATAGTCTTATTTTTATTTTGTACATACATTCCTTTAGTCTTCTTCTTATTTTTTTTCCCCTTAAAAATCTGCAGAGTCTACTGTTGTACTTGTTTGGTATGTGACAAATAAAATTCTTGAATCTTGAAAATATACTTATTTTTTATTCTTAGTAAATCTTTACCACTGATGCTTGAAGTCCTGACAACGTCAATGCCATATCAACTTTTAACTAAAAGTTTCAAGTTGGTTTAACGCCAATAAAACTCTTCGCTGGAATTAACTTAATGTTATTTTCTTATGACCAAAAGTTACATGCCAAAATTATTTGTAAAATATCATCTTCAGACCACAATAACAGATTAAACGATTGTTGCAAACTTACAAGTGGACATTTATTAATACAAAAAAAAAAAAGGGATTTAATTATGCGGCAAGAGACACAATATGCGCCAAAATATACAGTGCTGAATCTCGGACGCGCATTAGCGTACGTCAACAGGGCTTAGCTCCAGACACACTCACTCCCCGTAGTGAAAAGGAAGCTGTGCTGTTCATTTGTTGTTGAAAATGGGTCTCTCGGCGGAGGGAAAGGTATTCATAGTTGAATATTATTTCCGATCGAACGGAAGCGGCCGCTAATGAGGACCGAGTTTTAAAAAATCTGGCAGAACAATTCCTTCCCATACCCGTCCCACTCCCCAGATCTTACACCACCTGGTGTCTACATGTTAAAGGAGAGTGTGTCCAGCTGTGAAGATCCGCCAAAAACCGTACCTGCATTACGTGAGCAAATCATCTCCTTTTCCAGGAATCTGTAGCAGCAAACCATTGTTCCGGGAATCCGTGTTGAGGATCCGCGTGAACGATATGAACACTGTCTACAGCGAGGCGGTGCACACACACTTACATTGCGCATACCATGATTAATCCACTAGCTAAGAGTGTGTATGTTAGTGTGTAAAAAACAAGGTAATATTGTTCGCCTTTTTATTTCAGTACCGTATATATTGGCGCATGATGTATCCGTCCTTTTTAATGCAGGCTGATAGAAGACGTCGCCAGAAGCATATGGCTGTGCAACTGATTCAGAGCAGATTGAGTCACGCAGCTGTTAAGCTTAACAGGGATGTGGGACTACTGATGGTACTTCATATATCGCTTGTACAACTCGACAAAGTAGCGGCATTTCTATTATTAAAAGCACCAGACGGACGTGCACGCTCCCTTCTACCTTTCCTTCCTCCGGTTCATGTTGCAAAATTTCTCTCTTACATTTTTGTCACTGTATCGTTCCGATAAAACTGAATTTTAACTGAATCATTGAGGGCTTTTCCACACGGCAGAACATCTTCAACCCGACCATTAACCACGACTGAAAATGAGATGAATTTTACCTCCAGTTTTCACTGCCTTCAGTCTTCAGCAGTTTTCATTTCACATCCATATAAAGCTGTCTCACCTCTTCACGCTTTTGAAAACCCTCAAAGAAAACTACACATTTATTTTACACATAAAACTACTTAAATAGTTAAACATTATGTTCAACAATATTTTGGAATGACATATTCAAGCCAGAGATTGCTTTTTACACATTTTTCGAAGTGCTCGCCCTATCATCCGAGTTCGATTCCCGGGTGATGCTGTAACCTCTCGCAGCCGGAGGTCTAGAGAGGGCTGATTGGCCGAGCTCTCTCAGAGGGGCGGGATGAGAGGTACTTAGTTCTCCCACATTAATCACGGCTCTACAGCCAATCAGTGGTGTAACACACACGGAGGACAGCGTTGTGAGCTCACGCACGCGGAAAGGGGGGTTAGCGCTGTCCTCCGTGTGTGTTACGCCCCTCCAAACCTGTGAGAAATAAAGACGGTTGAGACAAATCAATCAAACGTTAGTGCCGTTGAATCAAATCGGGAAACAGATTCTTACTCGATGAAGTGCTTTCTTTCATTCAAACATTCAGCGAGTTGGAACGCCTGATCCTTGAAAATCGACGCATAACTTGTCGCCAACTTGCAGAAGAGACGCGTCTGTCTGTGGGGGAACCGTACGCACAACCATTCGTGCGTATTAAAGGTAACTCGACTCAGAGATATCACCACATCCCTGTACAGTCCTGACCTCGCTCCAAGCCATTTCCGCATGTTTGAGCCATTCAAGGAGTTCCTGGGAGGCCAGTGTTTCAGATCTGAAGCAGACAGGCAGTCAGATGATGGCTGAGAAAACGTTCCATTAAGATGGTATCCAAGCACTAGTGTTATTCTATGAGAAGTGCATTAATGTGGCGGGGGATTATTTCGAGAAATAAAGGGAGTTTTTATTGTTTTATTGTATAAACAGAACGGAGTTTTAACTCAGTTCTGTTATTCTGCGCAATCAAAAGCACCTCCTAAATCAAGCACATATACCTACTGGATAATGACTGAGTAACACACTGGGATTCAAATGTCAAAATTTCCAATATAACAAAAACGTACTAGCTCGCTTCTACTGCATTTTATCTTCAATCTGAAAAATATATTTTTAATAAAAACTACATTAATGTCCTTCAACCGCAGAGTCTTTTTAAAAGGAGTGAAAAAAATATGTCTATGAACACAAACTGAAAAAAGGTGATTTCAATTCTATTCAGGCACATTCTATTCATCTCTTATTTATGCACACACAGACGTGAACATGGACACACACACACACACACACATTAGAATGATCCAGGAGAAGGGGGAGAGGCTTTGTGTGTCCATGAACATTGGTCTTATTGCTGCTAAAGGATATAAAGAGTCCTTTTTAACCTGCATCGCTTTAAAATTATATTAAATGCATTAAATCTCCACTGTGTGATCAGGACGTTTATATAAAGGGAGATGCCATGGTGTATAACAAGTAGCTTCGTTGTCGGTGCAATGCCGCTTCCCACAAGCCTTTGCGCTGTACATATGTGTGCAGCTGAATTATGTATCCCGCGTATCCTGGCAGCCAGAAGCACAGCTCCCTTGACTGGCTCCTTGTGCACCATGTACACTTACAGGGGAGGCAAGAAACGAGCATAATATGGCGCAGCATACTGTGTATGGAATGCGTGATGGAGGGACGGCGTTACGTTGGTTTTGCTCGATTCCCTTCCCCCTTATTTCTTCCAACAACAAAAAAAAAAAAACACCCATTTTATTAGACGAGGGTGCCGAGAGTCATTTCCATAGGTCAGTGCCCTGGCCTCCTTCCTCCTCATCTCGACCATTATGGCACGTCTTTTGTCAGTTCGGATGTGGGAAATCAGATGGAAGAAACCATCCATACCTCCCCCACACGGGCTTTACAGACCACTGCAATACTCTTTGTGCTTGCTCGATGGTAAACACCCTCACGGCTCGTGCTGCGGTTTCGTGTAAGATCCTACGTATGCCATCCTCAGAAGATGTGAGACATCACGACTCTTTATTTCTGATCTGAGTTCGTGCATGTCCATTCTAATGGTCAAGATTGCTAAAGTATCACCAACACGGTGAGCATGCATTCAGGGAGTCTTGCGTTCCCTCCGAGATCTCTTTACAATCAAGGCAAAATATGAATGTTTTATTTACCAACTCGGAAATGAGTTTAGGAATTCAGGGGTTTGGTCCGGTCCGATCGGACCCTGCTTTGTTTTCCAGACGATGCGGCTCTTTAAGCAGACGAGAAAGAACGCCGCAATCATGCTTGATGAAAACAATCTGTTAGAGACTGCCAGAGCGAGGTGGTCTCATTCCGGTCCTGATCGAACTCTAGCGCTGTTTCGAATGCAATAAGAAAGCAATCCAACTCTGAATCGACCAGACTGCAGGAACTGAAACAAGCACGCCTTGGTCATGTTTTTTTAGATGCTGCTAAATAGAGTTGTGAATCATAAGTAGAGTAGTGAGCCACCGAGATTTTCTTTTTTAAAGCCGATTCAATAGCACTTAAATTTATATCGATAAGCAGCTATATTCATTACAACTTTTGAAGCATTAAAAACCAAATAAACAGCTTCTAATAAACACTGTAATGCTGTGTAATTTGTGTTGTTCATCTTTTTGTTCCTGCCAAAATTCTGCTCTATACTCCATTTCAGTAGATAGCGGTATTGCACAAAACACCCACCAACTCAATAGAAGTTAAAGACATTATATTCTCGCAAAATGCGAGGATTTGCAGAAACTGAAAATGCTTTCAGAACTTTTGGAAGTTTACCTAAATTTTATTTGTTTATTTTTAAAGTGAAATCAATTCTTTATGGAAAACTAAGTCAAAGATTCAATTAATTAAATCGACCAGTGGAAGATTGAGTAAAATACAGAATCGATTAAAATCGCGCAGCTCTATAGCTAGACGACAGCCAAAGAACAAGAGTGGTAGCGACGCAGTGTGTTTCTTGAGATTTGGACCCATGTTTAAAACAGGAGCAGGTTTGTAGCATCTGTAGTATGTTACAAAAATCTGTAACAGGTTCGATTCTCCAATTTATTTAGTATTTTTAATTTACATTTGTAACTGCATATGTTACAGGTTTGTTTTCCATCACCATTTTCCGCCACCAATCAATCAAGATCTTTACTGGCACAATCACAAACAACACGTTTTGGCTTTAGTGGTTAGCACTGTCGCCTCGCACCTCCAGGGTCCAGGTTCGATTTCCAGTCAGGTTCTTCCCCTCTCTGTGTGCATGGAGTTTGCATGTTCTTCCCGTGCTTGATGGGTTTCCTCCGGGTACTCCGGTTTCCTCCCACCGTCCGAAGACCTGCAGATTAGTCTAACTGGCGTTCCCAAATTGCCCGTAGTGTGTGAATGAGTGTGTGAGTGAATGTTTGTCTGCCATGCGATGAATTGGCTCCCTGTCCAGGGTGTACCCTGCCTCGTGCCCGAAGTCTCCTGGGATAGGCTCCAGGTCCCCGCGACCCTCAATACAGGATAAAGTAGTATAGAGGATGAGTGAGTAAATATATCTAGTGAGAACCCAAAACTTTTGTGTTTGACTTTTCCAAACGACCAAAAGGCCAGTCTGAACTTCTCCACCTTAAACTCTTACTGAACCGCTCTGAATAAAAACAGCCACAAAAAAAGCAATCCTAGTTTTGCCCCAGAAAAATCAATGGCATGCAATTGTCAAGAGTGTGAGACCTGAGTCACTCCCCTTTGTACGCAAAAATCTCAGCCATGAAAGAACAAAGTGCTCTTCCTTATCTTAGTGAATAGAACAAGCAAGCTAGCCCTTACCATATAATTTACTTGCACAGTCATCTAGATAAATACTTTCAGTGCGTAGGTACAAACACTACTGTCACCCAAGGACGCGAAATACTATGAAAGGCAACAACTTTGACTTTTAACCAAGTTAGAATGAAATTAGGAGATGCCAATCCCACACACTACTTGAACTGACCTCCAAAGGATAAATCAATGATCCAATAATCAACCTTGTACTAAACTCAAATATTTAAGAGACTTTTTGTCCTATTTTCACTCTTAAAAAACATACCAGTCTCGAACAAATTTAGCTTTAACGGTCGCATATTTTCACAGGTCTCAGAGCTCACCTGAAATGTTTACGTTAATACCCGGGCTGACGGACACCTCAGATGATACAGATTGTATAGCGTAAACTCTCTGCAGCACTTCAGTGTATATTTTAATGAGTCCCGCCCCTCCAGAGAAGAGCAGAGCTGAGAAACGAGCGGGGGAGGGGCTTTTCTTATATGAGCTCACAATAGGGGAAAATCTAATTTGCTTGTTTAAGCTCTTCTTCTATACCGCTTTATCCTGTTCAGGGTCGCGGGGACCTGGAGCCTATCCCAGGAGACTCGGGGCACGAGGCAGG
>JAQQZT010000033.1:26861542-26873340 GCA_030068275.1 Clarias platycephalus | reverse complement strand
TCCATGCACACAGAGACGGGAATCGAGCCTGGCCGGGAATCGAACCCGGACCCTGGAGGTGCAAGGCGACAGTGCTAGCCACTACGCCACCGTGCCGCCCTTTGTTTAAGCTCCTGCCACTTAAAAAAAAAAAGACTGGAAAAAGAACAAAGGCGTTTAAGGTGGACTTCCTGACAACTCTGCTTCTTTGATTTTACTGAGAAATCCTCTAACGTTGTTTGTGTATACCTGTTCTGGGACTGACAGAGAAAAGATTTCGGCTTATACACATACTTAGTAAAGTTCTGCTGCTTATTAAAAAGTGTAAATATTACTAAAAAATGCAGCACATTGCAAAGGGCGATTTTTGTACGGCAAATGCAATAATTACAGAAACAATAACTACTTCCTGCCTCTGCTCTTTCTGTCCCTGAACACATTCATCCCTTGCGCTCGCTCTGACCTTTCCTACACTATAAAGCAATCTACTGCATTCATTAATCTTATAATATTATTAAATGCTAAACATAATAATAATAACAATAAATAACCTCTATTAAGGAAAACATATTTATCCAGGACTAAACCTCAGTAAAATTAACAAAACTATTGCTGCTAATGATGGGAATCACCAGCGAACACCTGATACATTATCATGGCGATACCCAGGTGCTGATTCAGTTTGTATTGCGATTCGTTAAATATCATGATTTTATAAGTATCCCAAAAGCTCGAAATGTAAACAAACATCCTTGAAATCTTTATACTCAGGAAAGCTTTGCTTTATACAAACTGCTAGGAATCTCATGTCCAGCGTTCATTCTTGGCTGCTAGCAGAAGGTTTAGCTGTATGTCTGGTGTGTATACCATCATAATTGCTATTTTAAAATAGTGAACTAAAAATAAAATGTTTAAAAAGTTTTATGTATTTTAATGTAATTTTATGCATTGCCTGGAATTTATGTAGAATATGTCAATAATTCAAATATCTGTTTGTTTTTGAGGTAATAAATAAATATTGGCAAACATCCTCGTAAGGAGATCATTAGCCTAGATAAATACGTTTGAATACAAAATGCTACATTTAATCGTTATGTACTGCAGTTTAAATCACACTCGCAGTATGTGTCAAAATAATTGCAATAATTGTAATTAAAAAATGAAATAAAAACAGTGGTTGATATATGCACTGCGACATCAAAGTTCCCCCAGTTCTAGTCACTTCAAAATGAACTGACAAACAAAAGAAAGAAAGTCAGTAATAGAGCAAGAACGATGCGTTGTTAAATTGACTCGTTTTGTGGCGGTATCACACGCCTTGGGGAGTAAAACGTGAGGTGCGAGTTAAAAAAAAAAAAAAAGAAAATCAAAAGAAGGAAGCATTTTTGTTCTGAGTCAGTGGATCAGACAGTAGCTTTGTTATCTGATGAAAGATTTGGTGTGACGCAACGCTGGCAGTAATCGAAAGCGCAATAAAGAAACGTCCGTCTGCGTATTAACCTTCTTCTTTGGGCAAAATTCATAAGGAAACAAGATCTGCTTGTTGGCAGCTTTCTTAGCTTAAGTATTTCGGGTAGTTACAGAGAATGAACAGATCGGTCGCCTTTTAATTTACTTTTCCAAAACAGAAATTAAAATGCATTTCCTTCTACCACCCTCAACTGATTCATTTCTTACTCATCGGAGTAGTTTGCACCTCTCGCCATCTCTCTGGACTCAACCTAAATCGCACTACAGCAGCCTCTTGTTACTCAGACACGGCGGCAGTGAAAAATACTTCTGGTGTTGGAAAAGTGTTCCACTGCTACCTCTGCTTGTTCCATTCGGAACGATATCATACACGGCGGCTATTAAGCACACAAAAGATCATGTCGCGGTTGCCTGGAATGAAACATCGATCTATTTTTGACTAAGCAGCGCCAAGAGCTGCCGAGACGCTTCGACGTTTCGCTGCTTTCTTTGACGTCTTTCCTCGTAGCCGCTTTCACTTTCAGCTGATGTTCAGCGTGGATTATCCTGATAAGGGGAGGTGGCGTATTTATTACTGGGGTATCTCCGAGGTTTTTAGCTCCAACTGAATCTGGCATGTCAGTATTTACAGTATTTGCATCTGTACGCATTTGAAGATTCACAGTATCAAGATTTATCTTCTATAAAATGACCAGTGGAAATAATCGGTAAAACGGTATGGTCAATACAGCCTATATACCGTTCAGGATGCTCGAAATCCTGGGCGGAAAATTATTTGCTCTTTTCTTTTGTCTACTCTCAAAAGTATTAGTGGAGTAAAAAATTTTAATAAAATAATCACTTTGCATTAGTATTAAAGCATATGTAACAAAGACATCTTCTTCACTCTTTCTAGATGGCTTGATGCCTCCATGGTTTTTTTTCCCCGTCAATTACTGAATTCCCAATTACAGCCCTAAATGCACGATCTGGAGATGTGCCGATGCAACAAAAGGCGCTAGAAATGTCAAATGATGGATATTATCCTGGATTATACATTATTTATTACATACAATAATAAATCCTATAGATCCTGATCCTAATACATCCTGTCACTGGCTAAGGATTAAAGCACAAGACAATAAAACTCATATCTTAGTGAAGTCACTCGGCTGACAAGACTGACAATGAGCCACATAACGTCACCGAGCCTAGGCATTTACATTTACTGCATTTGGCCCTTATCCAGAGCGACTTACATTTTTCTCTCATTTTACTGTACATCTAAGCACTTGAGGGTTAAGGGCCTTGCTCAAGGGCCCAACAGTGGCCACTTGGTAATGGTAGAGTTTGAAACTGGGACCTTCTGATCAGTCGCCAACACGTTAACCACTGATCTACACCGGACCCTAAATAGTTAGTCCTGACCTGACTAATAGATAGCTAGTCCCGAGCAACTGAATCAACACAAGATAAGGGTAAATCTGGATTCATCAGACCACACGACCTTTTCTATTGCTTTAAAGTCCAAACTGTATTGAATCTGAAGATTTAAACCTTCGTTTCTAATTATTATTCTGACTAACAAGTGGTGTACTTATGACCACACAGCTGTTTAATCTCAATCCTTTGAGTTCTCGTCACATGTGTGTGTGGATTTGCGTTTACCTTCACTATTAAACATAACTGTGATGCAAATTCGCCCAGCGCTTAAAGTGATCTCTATTCCAGATTATTTTCTGACCACATATCTTTCAGCATTATAATCCAGCTTTTAATATTACCCTGGACAGATTACAACCAAATTCCATTCACTTCAAATCTCCTTAGTTGTTTTCTTGATGCAGGACGATAACTTGATGATCTGTTTTATATTTCATAATTACATTCGTTTTGTCACGATGCTGTCATTTTTTTGTTCCACTGATAACTGTTTCACTCTTTTCTTAACAAAGAGGAGGCTCTAGATTGCTGTTCTCAGGGTTGGCGGTTCGAGCCATGTCACCACTGGCCCATAACCCTATGGCCATATATAATTCCCAGTCACTAAGCTGCAGGACGACCTCAGTGCAGATCCAGCCCTGGAGAAATGGGTGGGAAGGAAATTGTGGCAGGAAGGGCGCCTGGTGTAAAACCCGTGGCAATAACTTGCGGATGGAATAATCCAACGTGACGACCTTGAGAATGGAAAAAAGAAAGAAAACCTGATAATCTGGTGAATTTCAATAGGCTTTGTATGACGGTGATGAATTTGTCATATGTAAGGGCCTAGATATTAAGAAATCGGATGTTCTATATTATTTACGTCTTATGTATTAAACAGTATCCACTTTGAACATGTGAACCTCCATGTAGATACGGAGCGGGCCGTGATTATCGTGCCACACTATTTTTTTTTTTTTACACTATTAACAATAATGAGCTATGAATAATAATAAAGTCTGTGCGACAGGTATGTGTAGCTACGACTGAGTCAAATCAGGACACGTTTCCCCAGGACATCGGTCCTGTCATATGTAAAGCAGGTGAAATCGTGCCAAGAAGAATGACACTGTGATTTAAATTTTTTTTTTCTTGCCATCCATGATACCAAGGTCAGTATTTTGCTCTTGGCTCTGTACTTCAATGTCTCGATGCACCACGTTTATTAAAAAGGGTAAAAAAAAAAAAATTCAGTTTAAGTATAGTGTCCAGGACATTTTAACACATGATCGTCAGATGCAGAGCGCCGTGTGCAACAACCTGACAGGCTAATGAGCCCTCAGAGGGGAAAGGAGCAATAAGAGTCATGGAGCACCTTCTAACTAAATGCTCAAACGCTGCTAAACGCTACAAAGCCAAAGCGATTATATTTAAACTTCCGGAGCTCTAAGAGAATCGTAAAAACCTTCTGTTTGTGTTTCCTGAATGGAGCGCAGCGGTTTCTTTAAGGCAGCCGGTTCTAAAAGGAGCAGAAAGGAAAAGGTTGTAATACCTAAAGCATTTCCTTTTAAAGCTGCCAAACAAAACAATGCACCTTAGTCAGAAAGCAGATCTGCTAAACGGTGAGGGAAAGAAAAAAAAAAAACAACACCACATAACGTCTTCGTCATCATCTCTCTTTCAAAATGCAAGCGCGGCGCTTGTGTGTATTTTTCATGCCACCGCGTCAACTGTGTAAACTGCAATATGGGGTTGGCGCCGATCCAAACGCACAGGCCATTAATCACAGAGCTGTCTCTTGTCTCCGAAACCGCAGACACCACAGTCTGGGCGTAGTCTGTGTATTATGAGCTGTGACTGACGATCCTCAAACAGGTACGACTCGTCTGTGTACCGAAATCTGATATCAGGGTGGAGGCTCTGAGACGTCCGCGTCTGGGGCTTCTGTGTCATCCTGGCGTATGGGGGGGGTGGGGTGGGGGGGGGGGAACTCATCTTTTCGTGTAACCCCTGGCGAACGTGTCCAGATGTGATGGAGGATATAAAAAGCAAGGGCTCTCAGATCTGTGTTGTGTCAGAGGAAATAGGAAGTTAACCTGATTCGGTTTAGCATACAGTGAAGGAATATTAACCAGCAAGATGGAAATGTTTTAAGAAAGCCATCCATGCTTTAATTAGTGTATTTGTGTGTGTGTGTGTGTGTGTGTGTGATAATGCTATAATGTGATGCAAATTAGGTTTAGATTATTAAAAAAAAAAAAAAAAAGGAGAATGATTCTCGGGCAATGCTGACTAGAAGGGTGTTTAAAGCACAATAGAGTGTATCTAACTGCAGGGTAGAAAATGACAGTGGTACTCACAACAACACCACAATCCTGAATCCGTCATCTATGTAATCCCTCGCAAGAATAAATCATTCATTCAACACCGGGAATCGATAACGCTTTTGTTCAGGGCATTTCTACAGCGAAAATGAAACACTGACTGGAACAAGCGGAATGTACATGTGCCAGAATACACAGGTAGACCCCGATCGAATCCGAAACATCCAAGACACGGACAGGTTTTAACACAGATGTGCACATGTCGAGCTGTTGTAAATCCCTCAACTCACATCCCATCACCTACGCAAAGAAAAGGCCAGACATCATAAAAAATACGCTCAGCATGACAGCTGCCATTACCCTCTTCATCCTCAGAGGAAAGATTTTAATGCGTTTCTTAGCAGGGCAATGCAAAATAAGCCTTTGAGAATAAAAGTGTACACACACTTAGTTTAAAAAATGTATTAATAAATCACAGACATTCCAAGCACTGGATTTCACCATGCGATTAAACTGATTGTATGTTTTTCAAACCATCGCATCATATTCAATCAATTCCTAATTTGTTTGTTTATTTGTTTTATTTAGGTAAATATTTGAATTGTTCAAAAATTTGACAAATCAATTGAAAAATGTACCACAGTTATTGCACAAAATACAACAAGCCTGTTCTGCAAAGTGCTCTCGTTTTGCAAAATGTTTTGTGTCTTTTTCTTTAGAATTTATTTGGTGCTTGGTGCATTACTGCCACCTACCAGCCTGGAGAGTTAAGCAGAAAAAAAAAATATTATAGCTTATTTGTTTTTGCAGTTTTTTTTTAATAAACATATATAAGGCTCAGAATTGTGCAGTATAGACCGACACATCCTTTTTGTTCAGCACAAAATACCGTAGGCAATATGATGAACTACCCAAACTTGACTGAGCAAAGAAAATTAGAAACTGGGTCATATAGGCAAAGAAATAGCACAGATACACATGATCACACGTTTTCATGGTTGTTTTTGGTTGTTTCTATGACCGAAAAAAAGTAATAATAATAATATGTTTATTTTAAGAGTTCTACATTTTTGCAATCTCATCTCAAGTAATAATAACTTTTTCTTCTACCTGGCATATCCAAAAACCCAAATACACAGTTTAAAGTCCCGTTAACACACACCAGCAAGGCCTCAGCACTTTTTTAAGTGGTCATTTACCTATGATGGGTTGCCGGCATGTATCTGCTCCGTTTGGGTTGTAAAGGTGTACTTATTTGTACTAAAATCTATTTGCCCAACATCATTATAGAAGACATTATACACATCACTGCCACATTAAAAATGGAACATTCATTCATCTTCTGTATCGCTTACCCCTGTGCAGGGTCACGGGGGCTTGGAGCCTATGCCAGGAAACTTACGACACGTGGTAGGGTACACCCTGGACAGACTGCCAACCCATTGCAGGGCACACACACACTACGGGCAATTTTGGGAAAGGAAATTACCTTCATCTGCATGTCTTTGGACTGTGGGATGAAAACCGGAGGTAACCCACCAATCACGGGAAGAACATATTCCCGGAGTAAGTGTGCTCCCTTAATCTGCGACAACGGGCAGACTGAGGTCATAAAAATGCTTTGGATTCCGCTGTCTGGAAAAAAAACGACAAAATAACTGTATTTGCTGTTCGCTCTAGAAACCCTTTCTTAGGGCCTCACTGTGAATGCTGGCGCACATCGTGCTCCCCGGTGCGTGTGGATATCAGTGCGGCATACATCCCCAGCGAGATACAAAGCTGTATGCCTTGAGCTAATGTGTTCAGCTGTTAAAGCATTAACACACACTCACACACCCTTCTGTGCGAGTGCTGTATTTATTTAGGGTACATGAGAGATCGGTGAAAAAAAAAATAGGAGCTTAAAACTAGCTTCAAACTTTGACTCGTGCATGTGAATTTCATTTGCAGTCTGTTAATAAACAACACATCTGCAGCGGATAGTCAAGGACAGAAAGTCTGAATCACACACACACACGCATCTAATTCCAAGACAGATAGTTCTGGTTTAACTATCAACATGATTACCTTTTCAGCTCTGAATGCAGCTACAACTGCGAGGGCAACACCAGCATTGTTTCTAAGGTTTAATCCGATTTTAAGAGCGTTACAAAAATAATCCGCTGTTTAAAAACAAAGGATATGAGTTTTAACGTTACCAATAACCCATAACTTTGTGAATGATAATCCTAATGAAAACTGCACAATGCTATTATTTGCAATCCCACTTGCACCAACATGTGCTTCTGTTCTTTGTTATTTCTAATACAACTTACACTTTGTCTTTTTTTTTTTTTTTTTTTTTACAGATCTGTCATGATTTGTCGATTATGCTTCCGAAAGAAGAGCTGCACAGCAGATAACGCTGTTCCGTGATTGATATGTTTGTTCAACTACAGGCCTTACCCACTGAGCCACCATGACTATGTCGCATCGACGCCGCAACTATCTTGCATTGATTTATCTGCTTCTACCACCGAATTAAGTCCGCTCGCAGATTGCACGGAAGCGGCAGTTGAGTTAGCTGTGTCGGCTCGGTGGGGAAAGTTTCATGGAGCTTCTCTGCACAATTACTATGTTTTTTTTGCACTGTTGTCACAAATACACTTCATTTTACAAATTACTATTTAATTTATGCCTTTTTTCAATCCTTGTTACGTGTGACTTATAGGCTTTATTTATATAATTTTTATTTATCTTGTTTGTTTTTTTTTTGTTCTGTTCTCACATCACCCTGTGTCTACTGACTACAGTATATATAAGATATACAGCGTGTGATCATATCTACAGTCTGTCTTTGTGTTACTGTCTCTATTGCTGCTGGATATCTGGAATTTCCTTCAGGATCAATAAAGTATCTATCTATCTATCTATCTATCTATCTATCTATCTATCTACCCATCTAGTGTCGTTAAATCCCAGCACTGACAAACTGCATTGCATAGGTTCTTGAGTAAATCCCTTGTTATTTTTTACTACCCAAGATGGTTTACGGTAGTTTACTGTACATTATTACAGTGTAGTAGGCACATTGTACTTTTCAATCCATACCATTACACAAAAACAAATTAGTTCTTTTAATGCCAGCTATAAACAGTCTTTCCTTGATGTTCACATTACAAAAAAAATGCAGCTTGTCGTCTTGCCGAAGAACCTTAAAGCCCACGGACCATAAAGGCTTCTCATGTTGGAAAACTTTAAAGAGGAAACTATTATGCACAAGTCACATTCATGTCTCCCCTATTGTGACCTCATATTATATAAGAAGAGCCCCTTCCCTGGCTTGGTGCTCAGCACTGCTATTCTCTGGTGGAGCGTGGCTCAGCATTAGCTCATTTACACAGACACTAAAAATGCTAGAATGTCTGCAAGAGGAGTTTAAGACATATGAAGTGTATTAACACACACTGTGAGGGAGTTCTGAGACCTGTGTTAATTTGTTAATGAAATGGTATAATACGGGACCTTTAAAGTTACATGGGCTTTGTTCAAATTTTCATTGTTTTTTTGTGATAATCGATTGTAAAATAAAGGCTTGATGTGGCTTCGACATGCTCAGATTACATTAGCTACGACAAAGCAAGGGGCGCATAAAGACAGAGCTCGGCATCATCAGACACAGCACCACTATAACTGCCTACAATTGACTATGGAAGGCCACACATGACCACGGATAGGTTTACAAAATATATCAGATCTACAGGTCATAAAACACCATAGCTCTGCAGCAAACTTTTGTTGAAAATATTTGTACAACAGGCTGGCAAGCCACAGATCACTATGGGACACTCCGACACACCCTGATAAGCCGACTACTGAAATGTAAATACGCAGCAATCCAAAGCAAAAAGATGTGATAGTGGGAGCTGGGCTTCACACTGGAGGCCATAATATTTTCAGAGCTGCTGTCATGGGAAACTAATCAAGCAAGCAATTAATATCAAGCTCTCTATGAAAGCATTATACTTTTACATGCCTGCTGCCAGTTTTAGTCACTTGCTAGATTTGAGGACAAAATTATTTCTGATTTTCAAAATACAGGACTATACCAGCTATTGACTTTCCTATATTCTGCTTGCTGTTCCGATATATCTGACTACTTTAAAACAACTCCCTCAAACTTTAGCCCATACGCCTTGCATATGAACATCACCACTTGGCTCACAACGATATAGAACTTCAGATTTTGAAACTGCACCCTTCAAAAAAGTAATCAATAATCTATAGCTCACTTCTCAGACTCACTTCCCCAAGTACGTGTAAGGTGAAATTGTGTGTTATGGCTGGAACAATGTGTTCTTTTGCTCATTGCTGGAGCACCTCAACCCGAGAGTAAAATTATATTGCACCTAGAACAGAATAAAACGACTCCTGAACTAGCTATGCCTGGAAATTTGGTGACCTGGCGACCGGCCTGTCTCCAGAGATTCAGGAACAGTTGGAGAATCATTTTCTTACCGTACATACAAAAAAATTGAGTAAAAAAATACAAATTTTTTTTATTTATTTATTTTTAATAGTAATAATGTAAGGTTAATTAGGCTAATTGTTGTTCCCAAATTGCCCGTAGTGTGTGAATGAATGTGTGTATGCGTGTGTGCCCTGCGATGGATTGGCAACCTGTCTAGGGTGTAACCCGCCTCGTGCCCTAATTCTCCTGGAATAGTCTCCAGGTCTCCGCAATCCTGAATACAGGATAAAGTGGTGTAGATGATGAGTGAGAGAGTAATAACGTATCAGAGCATCGATGTGCATTAAGATATATAATATCCTAGTAACTTTCTGAATAGAAGAATAACAGCATTTTCCAATTCGACTGGTCAGCGATATGTCAGATCCTTATTTTTGCAAGTATATGACACAATATGAAATAAAAAATGTGCTGTTAATTAAGGCATTGTGTTTGCACATTGGAGCAGTTTTTATTTAATTTTTTCCACATTACTAAAGTCACTGGTAATAAATCTAATTTTCCACACACAAAGACAAACTGTACCAGCAAACCAGCTGCTAAATTGTGTTAAAAATGCCATACCAAGGGCTCTGTGTCCTCTGTGTGTAAGATAAGGTTAGGACACAATCACGGCAGTGATGTGTATGATGCTTAAACTAAACAAAAATAAAATCAATTGTAAGGCTAAAGAAGAACGAACACTCACACTCTGTATCAATACCGGTATGGATCGGTATCAGATAAACCACGTAGGTTTTTTATTTTTTCTGATCCGATCCACAGCCATTTGTTTCATGATGTGGTCTGTAATGCCGAAGCACACATCTTCTAGTGTGACAGTGCTCGTTTACAGCATAACGAACATCATGCACATAAATCTGTCTCGAATCAGAAAATGTGTCAATTTCATCCTCATCCAACAATTTAAGCGAGAATCGATCCTGATACCGGCACTCCTTTTTTCAAAGAAGTCCATGGTATTTTACAGTAAATGCCAGCATCGATGCTGATGCCTCTCGGTTTTCCTTAGTCACCGTATCTGATTCTCAGCACATTTTTTGTGTTGAAGTGTTGTGTTTTTCAATAGGGTGTAGATGTGTATGGTTGACTGACAGAGATTTGCAGCGGATCCCAGGACTCGGCTCACTTTTTTTTAAAGCCTGTCAGACATCACACCTCTTCATCGAGTGTAGTGGAAAGATACTCAGAGCTCACATAATCAGTAGTAAAAATTCAGGAGGAAAACAACAAGCATATAATCGTTCGTTTCTGCATCATAAATTGCTGCTTGTTATAGTTTCACTTGTTTAAGTTATTATTATTATTACATACTTAAAACCTACATTTATCTCTGAAAGGTTGCATTTAGTCATTTTTACCTGAATAAAAAACAAGTTTGTAAACAAACATAACCATTCACTTCACAGATAAAACTCAGGGAGTGTGTTTTCGAGGGGGAAAAACAGTACGTTGTGTGAACGTTAACCTTAAGCTTTAACTAGCACTTTCTACCTAAATGAAACGCGAAATAGCACTAAATAGTTTTTTTTTTCTGATAGTAAAACTCGTGAAGTCAGGGGTGTGAAGTGTGTAAGTTTTTAGCAAACAGGTAGCACGGTTATAAACACGACTCAAATTAACCGTTAACTCGGCTGAGCAAATAAACTTAGTTATGTCTCTTGACCCGTTAATCATCCTGCTTATAACGAGTTTATAACTACTCCCTTAGGTTACGAAAATTAACTTGAGGGGAAAAAACTAAACTCGCTAGCTGACCGAAAAGCTAACTGAAAGAGGAAAATGCGAACGCTTAGCCAGCTAGCTAACCGTACTGTAGTAACGCTGCTGCTAACGTTCCGTTAAAACTGGTTAGCGATTAAGTTAACGTTTGGTAACTTAATTAAACTAATTGTAGAAATCTTATATATAGTAAACAGCTAGTTTATATATATATATATATATATATATATATATATATATATATAACGGGTACTATTGTGTTAGTGAATGACAATAAACTCGTTTGTGAATACTAAGTAGTGTGGTAGTAATAAAAAGAGAAACAGGCTAGGGAAGAATAATGAACCATGAAATTGTAGTTTTTATTATTTTCTTTATATATATTCAATCTG
>JAQQZT010000033.1:26846821-26861442 GCA_030068275.1 Clarias platycephalus | reverse complement strand
TTGTGTTAGTGAATGACAATAAACTCGTTTGTGAATACTAAGTAGTTTGGTAGTAATAAAAAGAGAAACAGGCTAGGGAAGAATAATTAACCATGAAATTGTAGTTTTTATTATTTTCTTTATATATATTCAATCTGTATTGTGTTTATCAGAGTGTATTGGTGTGTATGATGAAAAGGCACTCCGTTAAACACGCCTAACTGTCCGGTCTTCGCCTGCTCTTCTCTCTCTCTCTCTCGCTCTCTCTCCGTCTCTCTTGTCCGATCTCTCCACACCAGGCACAGACACATACCCCTCCTCCCCAAAACAATAAACATTCCTGTGGAAAGCACGGTTCTTTCTATCCCTGACCTGCGCCATCTTTGAAAAGAGTCTCCGGGTCTGCACATCTTCGCTCCTCCAAACAAAGAGCAACACACACACACACACACACACACACAGCGGCTTCCGCCACGCAACTTCACCGAGAAACGGGAAATAAATAACGCAGCAACAGCCACACGCATGTTCACGCACGCACACACCGACACGCATACACACGTCTTACCTTCAGATCGGTGAATCCAAGCGTTAAGGAACAGAAGGAGGAAAGCGAGACAGCGCGGTACTGCATCCATCCTCGAATCACACTTTACTCTACACTCACTGCCTGCTGGATCGCTCTCTCTCTCTCTCTCTCTCTCTCTCCCTTCTTCACACACACTCACTCACACACACACACATACATACATATACACACACGCACACACTCAACTTCTCGGTGTTGTAGAGGAGTGAAGCACGTGTGATTGGCTGGGAGCGCCACTCCCCGCCCAGACACACACACACACACACACACACACACACTTTGCTTTCCGCCCCTAGTGTTGTCTAGCCAGAGTGACGAAATGTTGCACACAATTAAAGTTATTTCCATGACTGTCAGCATGTAACAAGTGTAATTTGGTTACAAATATATATATATATACACTTGATATATGTATATATATCAAGTATTTCAAATGTAGGTTGTGTTCTGGATATTTTCTTTTTATGCACCAATTAGTAAAAATACACTATATGGACAAAAGCTAAATTCTAAAGCTAATTAAATTCAGTTGTTTCAATCAGGCCCCTTATTGCCCAGTGAAGGGCAATCTTCATGCCTTAGAATACCAAGACATTTTGGACAGTGCATTTACATTTCAGCATTTGGTAGACGCCCTTACCCAGAGCGACTGACATTTTTAAGACATCTAATGCCTTAACCACTGAGCTATCCCTATCTGTGAGTTTTCTCCCACAGACCAAATACATGCAGATTAGGCTAACTGGCCTTCTCAAATTGCCCGTAGTGTGTGAATAAGCGTGTGAGTTTGTATGTGTGTGCCCTGCAATGGATTGGCACCCCGTCCAGGGTGTACTCTTCCTTGTGCCCAAAGTCTCAGACAATGAGTGAGAGTGATAATGTTCAGTTATTGCTTTATCCAGGGCAGGGTCAGGATGGATTCTGAGCCAATACCAGGAACACTCAACTCAACCTAGGAATACAGCCAGGGATCAGATTATATGGCAGCAGTGCACTCAGACATTCAAATCTAGGAACAATTTTGGGAATGTTGGGTTTATTTTAGCCATACAGCATTTTACTTTCCTTGAACACAACACCTAACATCCAAGACTATTTGTTTATAAGGTATTGACGTTCAGATTAAACCTGTTCAGTGTAAGTGACCATTTAAATAGAAAATTATTGTCCTTCGTTATGACATAAAGTTGCATTTATATTGTTATGAAAAATGTATTTCTGTCAAATAAATAACAAAAATATACAAAAATAAGAAAATTATACAAAAATGTATGTATCCATCAAACCTGGAGAATTAAAATTCTGACGACGTTAACAATGAGTTAGAGTAAACATTGGCCCACAATAGGGCATCAGTGGATGTCCAGCAAGTTAACTTTCAGCCAAACAAGTACAACGACTTATTGACTTATAATTTGAGATGGCAACTCCAAACCATCTGGCGATGTCTGCTTGCATTGCACCAAGGTGAAGCATTTAGACAGCCCTCTCTCTGCTTTAGTCTAAACGAGGCATGATAGTGTAATGAAAAAATGCATAATCAGAATGTTTTCTTACTTCTAATACCAAGACATATCAGACATAATCACATGGCAAATGTTGTGCATTTACATGGAACTCCTTGTGAGGAGATGTGAGTTATGTTATCCACGATAAAGTAACACCCTACTGAGTATGGCGGTAATCTTGCATTACCTGTGCTCATAATGTAACAAGGGAAAAAAAATAGGAATTAGATTTCAGGTTTTTGGAACAGTACACATGATAGAAATGTTTTGTTTATTCATGAGTGTATCTAAGAATTGTGATTTGTGACATTGTAAAAGAACTGACCTCTGGCTGTTCGCTCCTGTTTTCCACTTCTTCTTACAATAACTGTTGTAGGTTTTTCTTTAAAGTGTGCAGCATAAAAAAAGACCAAAACAGATTTTATATGGTATAAAGTAAAAATAATGAGGATATTAATCAAATATTTCTTCTTCTTTGTTAATGTGCTGGAGTTCAATTCTATTATTGCTGAACTCGTTGCCCAATCTGCTGCGTTAAATGATCCAAGACATTCTGAAACAGCTTTTAGATTTGACAAAAGATATGGAAGTGTTTTCAAGTGACTGGTTTAAAGCGAGTCTAGGAAATGAACAAGATTTTAAAACACATTACTGTGGCTGGCATAAATAAATAAATAAATCCATTTAATCACTAATAAGTGATCGTCCAATGTATCTCATAACTGTGGGTGTGTGTCTGAGACTATGTACAGTAACTACCTAACAAGTAGTGGTAGTAATAATAGTAAGAAGAAGAAGAACAACAAAAAAGTCTGCACTTATCCATAAGTGATGGATCTGCTGTATATTTTTATTTACCCAAAGACAGGCTACCACCACCATGATTATTTTAACCTCTTGAGACATTAATGTTCTCATAAGAAAATTCCTTTTGTGTTGGAATAAAATACTGTATCTTCGTATGAGGAACAGTGAGAAGGTTAAATGTGAGATTTTATAAACCATAAATGTGTTGAAGCTGCAGTTCCACTGGTAAAAAACAAAAGACAAGCAATGTTTTTTTGTTGATGGATATCAAGATTTTATGATGGATCTACAATACCAAAGGTCGTATGGATTAATCTGGCTAATGTTTTGTTGTTGTGACTAGTGAGGCTAAAGGTAAAGTGTAGAATATACTCTAGAAACATATAGATAAATGGGGAAAAGAAAAATAGGATGATGCACATTAAGGTAGCTTCCTCACTGAAAAGAAAAGATTCCCAAATTAAGGTCAGAAATTAATGATGGATAAAAACAATCATAAGTATATTTTTAAACTCATTAAGTAGAATGAGGTACATTTACAAACTTGAAAATTGACATAAAATCAATATTTAAAAGCTTCATGAGATGTAAAAATAAAAAAAATCATCTTTTAAGTGTGAAAAATAATACAATAATTTATGGACTGCGAAATATCAAGATAGATATCTACAGTAAACTAAAAAGATACTATCTAAGAGCAAATGGCGTTTGCTCAGAGTTAGTAGAGTGTGCTCCTTTATATGTCTCTCCACCATCCCTTTTGCATATATTCATCAGGATTGGACAAAGGACGTGACCTTCTGAAACTTCGAGCTCCCCCACACCCATCTGCGGTGACAGAGATTGATGAAGGTCTATTGTTTGAGCTCGGTCTCAGGCTCACCAGGTTCGCACACTGCACCAGCCTCATCCAATTCTGCCCTGAGACTTGTGCCTAAAAACATAGCATATTGATTAAAAAAGGGAAGGGGGAGGGGGATTTCATGAGGAAGCAGTGTTCTGTGCATATTCCAACAGCTTGAGTTTGTCTATTTGTGGACTGTGCACCATTACGATATCAAGACAAACAGCACAGACAGACCAGTGGAGTTTGATCACTGGAGGTTATGAAGGGTTGTTTGTGTTAGCTATTTTTGTTAGGAAGAACATGGTTCAAATAATCTGGCGTGATGGTGGTTCTGGATGTTCATGCATGATACAAATGGTCAGCAGTCTACATGTCTAGATTTTTTGTTTTTGCTAGTAAGCAGAAGCAGAAGTGTGATTTACAGTAAAGGGACAGCATAATTACACTTTACCAAACTTAATCAAGATTTCTCTTATGGCTAACCACTGGGATTAAAGCACAAGGCCAAAGCGTGAAACTGAGCACAATCTCTTCATTGTGTGCTTTTTTATTTTTATTTAGAAACCTGTAACAAAAGTGAAGGCCATGCTGCCTAACAGCAGATGCTGTAGAAAAAAGTTATTACAGTATACATAATTTGTGTGTACAATGGGTTATCATGTTTACAGGTTAAAAAAAAAAAAGGTTTTTATATTGTTCAGTACTGTTATGCTTCAAAAAAAACATTGTAGATATTACCTATTAAAGGGGGTTGTGCAGAAGGTAAAGCATGTCACAGATTAGAGGAATACTTTGCTCTGAAGCAATGATAGTACACAGACCGAAGAGATATCAGTATTTGTTTGTTAATTAAGCAAATACACAGTGTTACATCCTGAATAACAGTGCAGAGCTGAGAGGAATTAGTCCTCTCTTTGAGCTTCAGGACCCAGACAACTACAAGACATTTAGCTGTGTTGTAAAGATAGAAGACGATTTTACGGCTCATTTAACATGTCAACAATTGAGCTTATGCTGGGATTCTTACTGTCAGACAATATAAATAAATGCTGTGGCAAAGAAAGGTGTATTTCTCATAAACAGAGAATATGAAGTTGGATGAACTAACATTATGTTCACACTAGCAACCAGTAAGTCACTTATAGTTTGTCGGTTGTATGCGTACATTGTACTTGTAAACTAAGCTGACTATACTAGGTGCAGTACATACACTCATCAGAGGCACCAATGATGCTAATCTTTACATTTCTCATAACATGCCCTTATGCTTTCAATTGAGGTTGCGTAAGAGGGAGAGAGTATGATGAAATCATGGTTTTATGTTTTTCTTCCATTTTTGTGCATCAAACAGTAAATGAAAACTAATTGCATGTAATTAAAATAATGAGCGAGGAACCTGAGAAACACTTGAAATAATTAGACCCAATTGTTTGGATTTTATTAGCACTGTCGCCTTTGTACCTCCAGGGTCCGGGTTCAATTCACGGCCAGACTTGATTCCCGTCTCTGTGTGCATGGAGTTTGCATGCTCTCCTCGTGCTTGGTGGGTTTCCTCAGGGGTACTCCGGTTTCCTCCCACAGTCCAAAGATATGTAGGTTAGGCTAATTGGCATTCCCAAATTGCCCGTAGTGTGTGAATGGGTGTGTGAGTGTATGTATGTGTGTGTGCCCTCCGATGGATTGGCACCCTGGCCCAGGTCCACGCAACCCTGAATACAGGATAAAGAGGTAAGGAAGATGCCTGCGTCAGTGAATGTTTGGATTTGTTGCTTTCCCAGGTTGTACCTGATTTTCATTTTATTAAGAAAATCTCAAATTAAATGTTGCGTGTCATCTTTCCACATTCTGCTATCATAGGAATAACAGCACTGTGTCATGCAGGTATATAAAAAGTAAAAATAAGTCAAATGATGACCCATCACTTGCTAGTGTAAATGCAGGATTAGATAACTAATCCTTTACTTGTATCCATATTTCTAGGTTCTTTAGTAATCAGTGAGCCATGGCTGCCCCGATCCTGTTGCCAGTTGCTACCGGTTTTGCCTTCCTTGGATCACTTTTGTTATGTCCTGACCACTGCAGCCCTACAGTTTCAATAATTCATTACAATGGCACCTGAAAGTTGGTGGGATATATTAGGCATCAAGTGAAACTTTTTTCCTGAGGTCAATGTGTTAGAAGCATAAAAATGAGAAAGCACAAGGATTGAATGACTTTTACAAGGGCCAGAATGGGATGGCAAGAGGACTGGGTCAAAGCAACTCCAAAACTGCTCCACAGCTCTTGTAGGATGTTCCTGGTCTGCAGTGGTCAGGACTTACCAAAAGTGAAATAGCAAAAGTTGCTTGTGGTTAACGAGAAGTCCTTGCATAACCCTTCCTCCCAAAAGGCGCCCAAGAGTCTCACTTTACGCTCATGTGTCTGCTGGAGTCATCAGACTGCAGAGGTGTAGACGAGAGATAAGTCTATCTAGTTCCTGGTGTGTCTGGCCATAGGCGTCAGCCAAAAAAAAAAAAGAAAGTCAAACAACAAAACCTCTCTGACTCTGCATGAGAAGCTTGGCTACGATTTTAGGAAGTGGGCTTCACACAGTCATGTAAACAAGGACAGCTGACAACAGGACTTAGCAAATTAGGCACAGACGTCATCACACACGTGACTCTATCTGTATGCCCAAATGGTTCAGCTTTTCCTTCAGGTTGTAGAAGGTTCTACAGCATTTGTTTGCAGTGAGCTTTTATACTTATGCAGTCTGTAAGGCTGTTAATAAAAACATACTGTATATGGAAAGAATATAAATAGGTTAAGGCCAGGTTCATAATTATCCTCAGAAATTACAATTATGTTATTAAAGCTTTCATAAAAATATTGCAATCTTTGAGTTACAGCATCCTGTTTGATTTGGGGATCAAATTAAGAGCAAATTGTATAATGGAACAGAATGTACGTATTTTTGTTTTCTCCTTCATTTTCTAAATTGTCATTTCGACAGAGGCTGTCAAGGGCCCCATGGTGCACAGGTGACAGGCGAGGACAAAAAGGCAACCCTCTGTTTAAGCGTTAATGGGAATTCACCAGCTGTCCTCGCAGGTAGATCCAGAGCCCTGCTTCCATCCATCGGTCCATCCACCATTACTGGCAGAGGACGACTGAGAAAAGAGATTGTGAATCAAAGAGAGATGAGTTAAAATTAGCAGATTGTCCCTGATGAGCAAGCCGAGGCCGATGGTGGCAAGGAAAAACTCCCTGAGATGTCAATAGGGAGAAGCCTTAAAAGGAACCAGATTCAACAGGGAACCCATCCTCAATTTGGTTTTACAGATACAGTAGCTGGGATTGATCTGCAGTCATACTCTGTGTTAGGCAGCTGGAAGTTCAATATAACAGATTATGTCTTTAAGTTAATATAGAGTCCAGTTACTTATTGGAGCCTCAGGCAGACTGTAGGAAATTCCAGTCCTGAACTATTGAGGAACTGCAGTCACAAGTCTTCAAATAACATCTGTCTGCATCAGTCGAGGCCAGGACCGTCTTCATGGTAAAGTGGAACCGTCCCCAGTCACCACAAGCATCCCAAGCAGACCACACAAGCAACCATGCGACAAGATCTCCAACCAGAACCGGGTCACAAGGATAAGTCAGACGGGTCCAGAGGGTAGAGGGGTTCTGGATCACTGGTGGCTCAGGAGCGTTAGAGAGAGACAGGGAGGGCTCAGGAGTGGAGAGAGAGACAGGGAGGGAAAGCAGAGAAAAGGAAGAACAGAAGATAAGAAAAGATAACAGTTAGGTATGGTCACAGTCACATAATGTATAAGTTGAATGTATATTTAGTGCAAGCAGGGACTCCGGCAAGACTAACTGTGACAGCATAACTAAAACAGAGAGCCAGAAGGAAACACAGACATGAGGGCTCGCTGGGATGTAAAGCAGCCAGTCACTTCACCATTAACAAACTTGAACGGTCAAGAAGAGTGGGGAAGACAACATCTAAACATAACAGTTCATCATAATACTCCACATCAATGAGTTCCCCAGATCTGCTCCTATAGTCCAACCTAGAGATGATAAAAGCATTTTTCTGCATTGTTTAGTGACAATATTTTCATTATCTTGGCAATATTTCTAAGATGAAAGAATGCTGTAATATTATCTATATGAGCTTCAAATAAAAGATTGGAATCTATAATCACACCAAGATCTTTTAATGTTGTACTTGATGAAACAAAAAGGCCAACCAGAGTTACTGTGTGATTAGAAAAATTATTTTTAGCTGCATGTGGTCCTAGTACCAGAACTTCTGTTTTGTCAGGATTAAGTAAAAGGATGTTAATTAACATCCAGTCGCTTATGTACTTCACACATTTCACAACTTTATTGAACAGTGTTTACTCCTCTGGCTTTGCTGAAACATAACTGTGTGTTAACAGCATAACAGTGAAAACCCACCCCTCCAATTAAAATAAAAAAAAAAATAATAAAAAAACTATTAAATAAATATGCATAAATGCATTTAACTACATACACACAATTGCCATCCTTTACTAAAATCAGCCTAATATTTAGTACATGTCCAATTATTCATTTATTCATTCATTTATTGTCTATACCGCTTATCCTGTACAGGGTCACAGGAGGCCTGGACTCTATCCTAGGAGACTTTGGGCACGAGGCATGGTACACCCTGGACAGGGTGCCAATCAAAATCAACACAAACACACACACATGCTTGGGAACTTAAGAACGCCAATTACTATATCTCCATGTCTTTGGACTGTGGAAACCAGAGTACCTAGAGGAAACCCACCAAGCACAGGAAGAATGTGCAAACTCCACGCACAGAGACCTGTGGTGGGAATCAAACCCAGACCCTAGAGGTACAAGGCCACACTTGTACCCCAGGGCTGTACTCTGAATTTCTCTGTGAATTTGCGGATTTCCTTTCACACCTGATCGTCATTGCTATAGACAAAGCGTTAATTGCCGGAGACTTTATTAATATAGACTCTTAATATTCATTTTAGGAATCCAGAAGGTCCTCTGAAAACCACAATTATGTCCATACTGGATTTACATACTAGTGTGTACTGTAGTATGACCCACTCATAAAGCAGGTCACACTTTAGATTTAATAATGTCCTTCAGAGTAAGCCTAAGAAATATAGTGACAATTCCACTGTCTGAAGTTATCTCAGATCACAATCTTGTCTCAATTAAAGTGTGTCATAGTAGTAATGAACGCACAGTGCCGCACTACTCCCCTTGAAGAGAATTAACTTTAATTTCACTCATCTCTTCTGCAAAATCATCAACCTGTGTATTAGATCCTATACAGACACATTTTCTTAAGCAGAGGAGACAGATGAGCACTGAGACAGTGCTTGTTAAAGTGTTCAAGACCTTCTATTGGCCTCTGATCTCTTTGCTTGTGTTACCTGACCTTAGTGCAGCTTTTGACAGCATTGATCAAAGTCTTCCCTTTCATAGGTTAGAAAATGTAATAGGAATTAAGGGAACGGCCCTCTCCTGACTCAGATCTTATTTGACTGATGGTTATCAGTTTGTAGATTTAAATGGTGACTATTCTACATGTTCTCAAGTGGAGGTTGATGTTCCACAGGGTACGGTTTTAGGCCCACTGCTATTTTCTCTTTACATGCTTCCTCTGAGCAACATAATTCATAAGCATGATAGTTGTTTTCAGTGCTGCCTAGTATTGTTTACTATGATCTGGCAACCCTGCTCATGTGTGGCCACACATACAAATGGTAGCTAATGTTGTTTTTAGACCAATTTATTGTGGAGGGCATTCAGGGAAAGCCTACATTCTCCAACAGAGCACTAGCACTTTATTTCCTTGTGCAATTTTGTGAATATAATTACTACAGAAAATTGCTCCGAGTGCAGTTCTACATTGAAGACAAGAGAAAATTGATTGCCCCAGACTGACAGTAGGCGGAACTTCTTTCAAATAGAATCATCAACTGTGTAACTGCGGTCCAGATTCAGACCCAGCAGCTCTATTTTTTTTTTTTTTAAACATGAACCAGCTGGCATTCTGTAGTAGGTCCTCTGGTGTTGCTTATCTAATCGCATTACTTTATGAGAATTACTTAGTTGAAGGCAGCTCATTAGGCCATAGACTTACTGTAAGCCAAAAAAAAACTTTCATTTGAGGATAAACATCCATGATGAAATATGAGCTAGACATTAAGGATAGATAGATAGATAGATAGATAGATAGATAGATAGATAGATAGATAGATAGATAGATACATACATACATACATACATACATACATACATACACACACACACACACACACACACACACACACACACATACATACATACATACATACATACATACATATGTTCCATATCTATAGGATAGACTATTAAAAACTTATGAAAGACAAAACAAGCAATAGATGCCAAAAGAAGTGTAGAAAGAAGCACCATAAGATAATATTTAATATAACAATATAACACAATATTTGCTTTGTTCCTTGCTTAGAATATAGTGTTTTAATATGTATATCCTGGTTTCCTGTAAGAATTGTAGCTTTGTGCTTAGATGAGTATTGGTTCATCCATTGTGAATTTAAACAGGATGCTGTAGTTTGAAGGGGAAAATATCTTTACGAAGTTTAGTCCATTATCTGTTATTTCTGAGGATGATTATGAACCTGTTTTTACAAATAGCCTTAGCCAGTAATGTGTTTCTATCAGTTCACATTTTTTTCATTTACTTTTTTTTTTTTGGTTAACAGTTTTGGACACAATGAGTATAAAAGCTAACCAGATAAATGGTGTATGACCTTCTTCAAGCTGGGCAGAGAGACATTAGGGCAGTTACATGGAAAACTCAAGCTTTCTTCATGTATTAATAGGATGATGTCAGAAGTTCTTGACAGCAACTTTCAGAGAATCAGTTAAACTTAGACATTCTTCATGAGTTAACATAGGACATCAAAAAGCTCAGCAAGAAGCTAGAAATGAAAATCAGAAAATCAATTCTTGTAATGGTGCTAAAGTAATGGAGCTTTAAAATACACCATGGGCTTTTTGTTTTTCGCGCCATTCTGTAAAATTGTTGTGTGCTCAAACCTGCCCTAGTGGTATAAACAATCATACCACACTTAAGATTAAGGTTACAGATCACAATTGTGTTTTTCCTTCTGATGATTGATCTAAACATTACCTGAAGTTATTGATCTGTATCGCCATGGTTGTATGTACTGCGCTGCTGCCACATGTGTGGTTATTCGCTGGTTAGATAACTGCATATGTGCTAATAAAGTGGCTGGTGAATGCCTACAGAAAGATTTCTAAAGCTACTAAAGAACTAAAGCTACCACTACTTCTTCTGCTTCATTGGGGCATTTAAAGTTCAAGCTAATTAAGCTATTGGAAATAAGTTATTGGAAATTTTATTTAACAAACACAAGCGAAAGAAACTGTTATGGCCCAACTCAGCTTCCTGCTTTTGTGATGCTGAAGTAAAATATAAGTTGATATTAAAAGGCCTAACTTGTAATAAACTTTATTCTTCCTAAACCAGTTAAATAATAAATCTGTGTATAATTTCAGGATAGATATGAAAGGCATATGGAAAAAATGAGGTAGTTTTTCAGGATCTTTTCCATTGTGAATCTTATGAGCTAGTTTAAAGTAATACCCTGTGTGTAGTTCCTTTTAATGAGGCACTAGTGGAAGCATGTTAAAGGTGACTACACTCTACTTTTCTAGCGTGTTAATGAGTGAGGTTGTGATGTAAATAAGGTAAAAAATTAAGTCATACTTAATCAATTACAGTATAGTAAACACTTTAAATGAACTGTCTGTGAGATGGTAATAGACAACACTGGTGTGTTTTGATGACACTAATATTATACTTTAGATATATTCTCAGCTGTTGAATGCAAATTTCCTATACTGTATTGGGTTTTTGACAACTTGACAAGATCAGCTTTAATGTTTCAGCTCCTGTGTTCATGTGGTTGGGACGGGGGGCTTCCCATACTGATTAAAATATCAAAAACACAAGAGCTGATTACTGACATCTGCTGTGTTACACAACAGCCGTCCCATGAAATGACCAATCTTAGTAAGGTGGCTAATATTTACTGGGAAGTCCTTATGTAACCCTTCGTCCCGTCAGGCGTCTAAGAGTCTGACTTTGTGTCTGTACGAATCGTCTGACTACAGTGGTGCAGACAAGAGATACTGTAAGTCTATCTAACAGTTCCTGGTATGGCTGCCCATAGACGCCCTCTCCAGCTCTGTATGAGAAGCTTGGCTATGATTTTAGGAAGTGAGCTTCACACAGTCATGTAAACAAGAACAAACTCATGGGCCTCTTTTATCTGTGTACCCAAATGGTTCAGCTTTTTCTGATGACCAATCTCTTTTTCTGATGACCATCCTTCTGTACCCCAGTGGGTGTGAAACATACCATCTACTTACTGCTACAGCTTTGGCATAATTCAATTGCCCTGTGCATAATAATTTGTTTTCTAAATTCAGTACATTGTGTAATTGATTCCTTTAAGGGGAAACAAAAACCTATAAACTTACTGTATACTGTAGGTGATAAGCAGAGCTGCACAATGAATTGCATAGAAATCTAAATCACAATATGAACCCATGCATGTAATACATGATTAGTCAGTAATTAATGTGGAGTTTTGCCTGAGGTATACTGAACATGGCCTGTAGAAAAAGAGACCCGTGCTAAAACTGACGAATCAAAGGTAGGCGTTTAACCCTATCTGCTCCAGGTTTGTTGTATCATGCTTGACCCTACGCTCTGACCGCCAGCTTCCTAACAGGCAGGGACATGCAAATAAAGGCATATTTAATTGTGATGAAGGCTTTTTCTTGTTCAAATGTAAATTAATAAAACTGTTTGTTTCACTTTTTGCTAGCAACATATCATTATGGTGGACACACTCTTGATTTAACAATGAGATTTGTATTAAATATAAAAAATGAAATTAAAATACACTAGCCCAGTCTGAACTAAGATCAGTAAGTCATTTCATCCCATTTGTCTTAGGCCTAATTTATGCACTTTGCCAAGCTACCACATCAAGTATACCAGCCAGTTAGCTTTTGTTAGCTGTTTTATTAAAAGTGTTACAGACAGAATGATTTTGGATCTTTATCTACAGTAAGCCCATCTGAATGCATTCAGGCCAGTACATACTACCCATAGAGACCCATTTAAAGAAAAATCATATAATGATCACATTCTGATCACTTGAAATTCTAGTCTGTGCATGGAGTAAATAAATAAATTGGTAGTTTTCGGAATGGTATTGAAGGAAAGCCTTCGTAACTATAGAAGTCTACTGGTGAGAGATCAGCTCCTAACTCTTCATTCCTGACCCTGACTCTTCTTGCACTGCAGACCTGCCAGGCCCAATCAGACCTTGACTTCTGCTAGGAGATTCCTTCGCTTGAAAAATACTTGTTGTTGCGAGTACGACCCCACATGGATAGTCTTAAAATTGCTGTGGATGGTAAAAAATGGATACCCTAAAGATGTTGTGAATGCTTTCATTTGGTTAGCATAAAGATTGCACTAAATATAAATAGGTTATGTTTACGTCTGCAGTTGTCAGGACATACTAAAAGTGAAATAACAAAGGTTGCTTGTGGTTAACGAGAAGTCCTTGCATCATTCTTCCTCCCAACAGGTGTCAAAGAGTCTCACTTCACTCTTATGTGTCTGCCAGAGTCATCAGACTGCAGAAGTGTAGATAAGAAATAAGTCTATCTAGCACTTCCTGGTATGCATGCCCATAGGCGTAAGGCAAAAAAAAAGGCCAGTTAACAAAACCTCTCCAGCTCTAAACGAGAAGCTTGGCTACGATTTTATCAAGTGAGCTTCACGCAGTCATGTAAACAAGGACAGTTGACAACGGGACTAAGCAAATTAGGCACAGACGCCATCACACACATCCTCACATGACTCTATTGTCTGTCTGCCCAAATGGTTCAGCTTTCCTTCAGGTTGAAGAAGGTTCTACAGCATATGTCTTCAGTGAGCTTTTATATTCATGCTGTCTATAAGACTGTTAACAAAAACATACTGTATATGAGAAGAATATAAATAGATTGAAAGACATTACTGACTAATGCTAAGGTTAAAGCCAGGTTCATAATTATTCTCAGAAATTACAGATATGTTATTTAAGCTTTCTTAACAATATTGGCATTTTTGAGTTACAGCATCCTGTTTGATTTGGGGATCAGGTTAAGAGTTATATTGTATAATAGAACAGAATGTACATATTTTTGTTTCCCCCCTCATTTTCTAAATTGTCATTTCGATAGAGGCTGTCAAGGGCCCCATGGTGCTCAGGTGACAGTTGGGGACACGAAGGCAACCCTCTGTTTAAGCGTTAATGGGAATTCACCAGCTGTCCTCGCAGGTAGATCCAGAGCCCTGCTTCCAGCCATCTGTCCATCCACCATTACTGACTGAGGACGACTGAGAAAAAAGACTTGAAAGGAAAAGAAGGCAGGTTTAGAAAAAATGGATACAGAATGATAGAATTACAGTTTCAAATAGGAATAAACAAAGAGAGCAAGAGAGAAGGAAAGGAAATGAGGAGGACTTTGATGGCACTAGTATTTGACATATACCCCAGCTGTCACTGGCACCCCTAAGGACCACCACACACCCCCTGGATATCTTTCCCGCACTCCACAACACCCAAATGATGGCTTTAGTCATCTTTAGTGACAGTTCTCCTCAGTGCGGTTTAGCACAATCAGATAATCAGCTCTGTACCTCACACTGAACATACACTCACCTAAAGGATTATTAGGAACACCATACTAATATGGTGTTTGACCCCCTTTCGCCTTCAGAACTGCCTTA
>JAQQZT010000033.1:26828273-26840913 GCA_030068275.1 Clarias platycephalus | reverse complement strand
TTTTGGCACTGTGATTAGGTTTCCATCTTTCTGCGCGTCGGTCCTCGCATAGTCAAACCGCATAGGTGAGATAGGGGTATAACAGCAGGATTAACAGAGGGGGGCAGGTTATCGGGGCTTGTAGGACGACTTTCTCACACACACACACACACACACACACACACACACAAACAATAACGGATTGGGAATGACTGCTCTCTGGGTCATGGATTACATAATTTGTCACAGGCAGATTATATATTTTGGAAAAAGTAACTAAATAAATAAATGGCAGACCTAGATTACTCGTTACATCAAAAAAGTAATCCAAGTACTCTAACGCCTTACTTTGTAACGCCTTACACCCAACACTGTAAATGAGTACAGTTCCAATAGAAACTGCCTCATCCAAATCATAAACAGAAGCTAAAAATCCCACCGGGACAACTTTTCAACAGTTTCATTCATCCTGATATTGTTAAGTTGTCAACAGCTCAATATAAGCAATTTTCTTTCAACAGCTGAGAATATATCTACACTACAGCGTTAGTGTCATCAAAACACAACAGTGTTGTCTCACATCTGAGTCTGTCCATTACCCTCTCACAGGCAGTTCATTTTAAATTGTTTACTGTATTTAACTAAGTATGTCTTTATTTTTTACTTATTTACATCACAACCTCACTCATTAACACGCTAGCAAAGTACAGTGTAGTCACCTTTAACATGCCTTCACTAGTGTCTCATTATAAGGACTTACAGTAGACACAGGTTATTACTTAACACTAGCTCAAAAGATTCATAATGGAAAAAATCCTGGAAAATGGTCTCTTTTGTAATATGTTGCCCAAAATTATACCCAGATGTATTATTTCATTGGTTTAGAAAGACTTAAGTGTATAATAAATTAGCCTTTTTAATATCAACTGGTATTTTACCTCAGCATCAAGAAAGTAAAAAAAAGCTGAGTTGTTTTCATAAACTGATCTTTCACGTTAGTGTTAGTTAAATCTTATAGTATTGTAGTTTTTTTTAAATGTCTAATTGAATAATTTTTAAAATTACTTTATTTCCCCCCCGATTTTCTCCCTAATTTAGTCATGTCCAATTCCTCCCCGTCACTAGGGGGCTCCCACATTAAGCTACTACAACCACTCAGTCGGGAGGGCGAAGACTATCACGTGTTTCCTCCGAACCACGTGACGCCAGCCCACCGCATCTTTTCGAACTGCTCGCTCACGCACCGTTGGGGGCGGAGTAACACAGAGAACAGCGCTTATGTGATAAACTGATTATTCATTACATTCAGGTCGTCAACTGACTTCATTTTATTGCCACATAATGTTGCTGAAAGCAGTGATGGGAAGTTTGAATCATTTTAGTGACTCGGTTCTTTGAATCGCGAATCTTTTTTTTGAGTCATTTAGTTCATTTTATCAGAAATAAAATAAATTGTTGCATTTTCAATAAAAAGACTCCCAATACGTCCACATACAGACATTTTGGCTGTAGTTCTAGTAATGAAAATATTACAATGCAGCTAAGGACATATAATAAACAGAATGAGTAGCTCGTCTGTCATATTATATCTTCCAGTCTGAGTCGTTCGTTCTTTTGAATCTATTGCACCGCATAGCGTCTATGGGAGTCACGTGACAAAAGAACGAAAGACTCGGAGTAGAAGAGTCATTGAGAAAGAATCACTCAATTCTGTTTCCTGTACCCATAGATATATATATATATTAGTGGTGCGGGGGTCGTCTCGTAACCCGCGGGTAACCGTATAAATAGATACAGTGGTGCGGGGCGGGCTGGGGCGGGCCAAATAATTTCCGACCCGACCCACGCATCACTAATATATATCTATGTCCTGTACCTAACCTACGGAGGTTTTGCAATGATTTGCGCATGCGCACCCAGTAGAAAATAAACGAATCACTCTCCGAGACGACTCGTTCTTCTGAGTCACATTAATGATTCGTTCAAAAAGAATGAATCGTTCATGAACGACCCATCACTAGAACCTAGACCTGACCAACTAAAGCGACACCTAATCATAACCTGCCTCCAGAGGCTCAAAAAAGCTATTAGAATCTTTTTTTTATTGTTAAGTTTCTTTAACAAGTGTTTTTTTTAGAGCCACTCAGCTGTTTAGTGCCTATCCTGTGAGTTCTAAGTGCATTGTTCATCTGGAAATGCTCTTACATTCACTGTTAAATGTAGCTGTGATTTCTACTGTTGATTTTTTTTTTTCATGATAAAACTTTTTTTAACTGAACTTTAGATGTGATTTTTTTCCCCCAACCACATATCTTCCATATAGGTTGATGGTTCAGCACTATCCTTCCAGGTTTTAATAATTTGTTGGACGGTTCTTAACTCCATTACAGTATTTTTAATGTTTTCTTTGCTTGGGGCAGACCAATAATTTGATGTTCTGACTGATGACTCTTTTTTTTTTTTTTTTTGGCCAGCCAGTGTATCTTAGTCTAATGTGTTGATTAGAGTTGTGATTAATGATTTGGGTGGGTCACAGAGGATTTCACTTACTGTCTATATGGCTTTGTCCCGTATACAGGGTGCCAATCCATTGCAGGGCACACACATACACATCCACTCACACGCTTATTCACACACTACGGGCAATTTGGGAAGGGCAGTTATACTAATCTGCATGTCTTTGGGATGTGGGGAGAAACCGGAGTACCTGGAGGAAACTGGTTGCACACATACTTGAACCCGGATCCTGGAGGTGCAAGTGCTAACCACTAAGCCATGCCACCACAGAGGATTCAAATTAGGGTGCAGCGTTCTTAAATTTTGGCATAGCTGAGCTCTGAAGAATGCACCAGACGAACCGAGAGACATTATCTGTAAACCAGTAAGTAAAAAAAAAGCAAAGCTTTCTTTCGTGAATCCTTTTTTGTGGTAGAAAAGTTAATGACATTGATTATGTGCAGAATCCACTATACACACGTTCCTGTGAATGAGCTGTTGCTGTGGAAGTATAAACCTGTGTTTTATGTTACAGATATAGAAAATTCAGATTTGAGAATGTCAACACTGTGGTACAAAAGTCAATATAAAACACGAACAATTCAGAACAAATAGTGGTATATAACAAAATATATAATTTTTTTTCCATTAACTTTAATTTTTAATAATCACACATTTATCAAGGCCAATGTAAATAAAGCATGAAATGATGCAAAGTACTTAGAGAATAGGTGAAATCATAACCTAATATTATAGACTAATGCTAGTTTACACAATATATTTACATCAGCTGTACACATCCGTTACAGTACATATCATAATTTAAACTTAACATCACTGAGGCCCCCTTGAGGAGCAAGTGCAAATTGCAAAATATAAAATGATGCACAATTACGTGCTGTGAACAATGCATAATGGTGTTCAATAAAGCTTGAAGTGTTTTTCTGAACATTCATGAGGAAAAACAAGTCATCACATGCAGTATTAAAGCACAGCGTACTGTATCCAAAGAGGTCTCTTAAACTCTAAGCACAGAGGCACTTGCCTTGAGACATAAGATTAGAGGCAAAGATAAAAAAAAACATTTTAAATAAGTTATGAAGCAGCAGTATGCTGTGTTATGACTAGAGTTTAGTGCATTATGAAATATTCATTCTGTTGATATGTTTGTTCTTTGGAAATATTTGATAAAACCTTGCTGGTCACTTTATTAGGTAGAACTTGCTAGTACTGGGTTGGAGCCGTATTTGCTTTCAGAATCGCCTTAATTCTTAGTGGCATAGATTCAACAAAGTGCTGGAAACTTTGCTTAGAGATTTTTCTCTGTATTGACATGCAGTTGCTGCACATTTGTCGGCTCCACATCGATGATGTGGATGTCCTGTTCCACCCCGTCCCAAAGGTGCTCAATTGGATTGAGATCTGGTGATTGTGAATGCCATTTGAGTGCAGCAAACTCACTGTCATGTTCAAGAAATCAATTTGAGATGATTTTAGCTTTTAGCAAGCCACTCACTGGATGCTTTATATTTTCCAGATAATCTTCTGTAAACCCTAGAGATAGTTGTATGTGAAACTCCCATCAGATCAGCCGTTTCTGAAATACACAGACCAGCCGGTCTGACACAAACAGCCATGCTAAGTTGAAAATCCCTGTAAATCACTGTTTTTACCCATTCTGATGTTTGAATTGAACTTCATCAGAATGGCTAGACCATGTCTATACTAAGTTCGTTGAGTTGCTGCTAAGAGATTGGCTGATTAGATATTCGCAATAACAAGCAGATGAACATGCGTACCTAATGAAGTGGCCAGTGAGTGCAAATACAATTTTGGTGAATCTGATAATAAACAGCTCTACATGTTTTACATTTCTGCTTTTGAAACATTGTATTGTCAAATTTATTGAAATGAACTGAATTGCATTCAGCAGACGCAGTAAGGATCTTCGAGAATATCCTTGTGAACGTGACCCCCATCTGTAACAAAAACAAACTTAAGTCACATACTGTATGCACCAACAGATACAGTACAAACCGTCATATTTTAGAAGAAATGCTAAAATGTTGTGTTGCACATTAACACTACTACCATTACAAGTAAAACATACATAACCACTTGGTAAGAAATGGAATTATTCACATTTGCTTTTTTAATGTGTGCCATTTAGGATATCGTTGTTATTAAAATATTGACTTGAAAACATTGTGTAATAGTGTTTAAAGTTTACTGCCCATATCATTCTGTTCATTTTTTATCTTGGATTCATAAGGAAAGGTTTACAATACAGTGGTGAGACCAGTGATGCTCTACAGATTAGAGACAGTGGCACTGAAGAAAAGACAGAAGGCAGATTTGGAGGTAGCAAAGATGAAGATGCTGAGGTTCTCTTTGGGAGTGACAAGGATGGATAGAATCAAGAATGAATTGTGCATAATGTAAGGAACAATATAAGAATTCACATACATAAGTAGCCAGTGACTGTAAAAGATTAGCAATAGAGAAGAGACATGAGAAATTCAATACAGACCAAAGAATATTTGAAGGATTTATATATCTGATATAAGGTATTAAAAATATAATTTCTAGCACCTCTCCCAGCGGTGGTCATTTAAGAGATCAGGTGACTACGAAAGACCATCATTTGTAGTACAGGAAAAAATGGTTGATCAAAGAATAAAGCATCAGTAAGAATAACGGTCATTAATTTGCAGTGACAGCTCCATCTAGTAGAACATGTGGACCCAAATAATCATCATTAATTACTTTATAGTGTCAGGGTCACAGTGGACATTGAGTGTTAGACAGGAATGCATGCTGGACAGCACACCATTATGGGAGGAACGGGAGAAAACTCAGATCAACAGGTGGTGGTGTTAGTGTTATAGCTGAACAATGTACAACTTCAAGATCACTGGAGGACCAGCATGCTAGGTGACCCCTCAAAGCTGATTATGAGAATATTATATGCATGCAAATTTGCCATGAAGGATACTAATTACTACTTATTTTTCCTAAAAAGATTTAGTTGTATTTGTTTTATTCTTTATGGAAAAAAAAAATCTGACACAAGACCATCACCCCCCATATGTGGTTCTTCTCCAAACTGTTGCTACAATGTTAGAAACACACAATGCTACAATGTTAGAAATCATTTCTATGCTAAATCATTTTGGTTTCCTGTCACTGGAACAAGGAGGCTCAAACTTTTCCAGCATGACAACATGTATTGGATGCTCCATGGTTTGTGAAGATCGGAGTGGTTGGACCTCAACTACACTGAACACATTTGGGATGTACTAAAACATAGACCAGGCATTTTTTCAAGTCATCATTGCCCAACTTCACAAGTGCACATAGTCACTTTCCAAAATCTAGTGGAAAATGTATTTAGGTTCTTACATTATTTAATGTAACAACGTATGCAATCTTAAATGATGACAGGATATGTAGCAATAAACCCAAGAAGCTGGTGACAGACCAGGGAGTGAAAGAGGAACTAAACCCATTGTTAATATGTCAAAACAGAGATGTTTTTCTCCTTGATTGCTAACTTGGAGGAGTGGTACCACTAAGTTGTATGAATGACATGGTCAGTATTAGTTAAAAACTGTGCAATATGTGAGAAAATGCTTAATGCTTAAAAACCTTGCTTAATTCTAAGAAAGTAGTACCGCCACGTTGCACTATTATTGTAACATAAACAGCTGTCTGGCTGCTCTTATAGTTTATTAATTACATTTCAGTTTGTTCAAAATACAGTAATCCACAGCATTACCACTAGCTACACTGGCTGCTTATTACTGTACGCTTCTTCTTGACTAAAATATTCTGCTTTCTGAATGGTTTAGATTTGCTGTATGTTGCTGGTGTCATAAAGCAGTATAGCCCATCTTAAACATCTCATTGACCTGGTACAGACCTATGATTAATCCTCAGCCTTAAGCATTAATATTTTGTAAATAGAAAATAGAAATGAATAAACTGATAAAGTTTGATTATGATTGTTATAGGTTTTTTTTTTTTTCACTCCGTTAGTATACTTTGGGAATTATGGGAAAATGTCACACCTCAAGAATATAAGGTTTATTTATATAATAAACCAAATTAACAAAGCATTACCTTTCTTTGGTGATTTATTGTCTTCATGGTTCGACCCTTGAACCTTGCATTAGAGAGACAAAGACATTAGCAAAACATACGTCTGTGCACCCAGCTTCCCAGTCCACCATAAAGCTAAATCATCATTATTCACAATCAAAAGTGTAAATATACTATATAAACAGCGCAAAAGTATATAAACCCTATTATATTATACTGTACAATACTGTTAATATTTTTATGACTAGTGTAAATAATGTTTTGCATAATATGTTGTAAGCCCTTAATAGATCAAAAAGTTTGTAACCCATAACTGAAAATTATATATACTGTATAAAAGTATAAATTGGGCATAAACTCTATTGTATAAAAAGTATTAAGGTACAGTATAAATGTGCATTTTTGCATTATAAATCATAATAATCGGCAACACAGGAGCTTAGTGGGTAGTACTGTCACTTTGCACCTCCAGGGTCGAGGGTTCGATTCCCACCTCGGGGAAAAAAAGTTAATGCTGGCTCTGAGATATATGAAAGATATGTACGCATGTACATAATTTTACTCAGTAGAACTAAATAATCAGTCTTCACAACTTAAAAGTGTGTATAAATATAAAAAAGTGTGTACTAAAATATAAAACTGAGATTTTCAAAATGTTCAGTATGCTTGGTTGTAGATTATTACCTTCAGTGTTTGCTCAGGCCTGGACATAATTTCATATACTTGAGTTTCATCATTTTTACCTTCATTTTGCTTTTTCTCAAAGAAGAAAGGGTCAATTAACATGTGATAGTTAGACAAATAAAGACAAAAAGGTTGGTCAGTGATATACAGTAGATGGAATTATGATTTATTTTGACTGTGAAGGGAAATTGTTGCTACACTTACTTGTAGATTTGGTTTCTTCATGCTTACATACGTGTTTTCACATCTCTGACAGACTGAAAATGTTACACATTCTAGAGAATAAGGAAGTTAAAAAATTTCATACAATGTAATTTTCTCTAAACTTGATATCATGTCATTTCAACAAGCAATCATGATTTAGTCTTTGTGCAATAAGCAAATTCAATAAACTGGAAATATTCATAGAGCAACTTACTTATGTTGCACGAACACAATCACAGCCATAAAGGTTAATAAAAGCAGCAACCCCAAAATTATCAGCCATGTAAATGACATTCTGTTCTCAAGCAGAAAAATGTGTCACCATTGAAACCATGAAATATTTAACATAAATAATAAAACAGACTGATTTTAGTATACACTGCACAGTACAGTATAGTCACATTCTACAAATATCCAAAGATCCAAAAGAAGATAAAATAGTTAGAAGTAAAGTGGAATCGTGGATTGGTGGAACTTGGTCTGCAAGTATTTTGCAAGACAAGCAAAAATTTTTAATAAATTTTTATTTAATAAATGAGTGAGGTCTTGATTTACAAGCAGTACGCATGCACTTTGTCTGCCAAGCGTCACACATTCACACCTGAGCCAATGGTTCCTCACTTTCGTGCGCTGTGGGATTGTGGGTAATTGTCCTCCATACCCAGTCTCTCGAGTAGTCAACATTCGTGTTGTACTGTTTACTATAACATTGTGACCACGTGTGTGTGTGCGTAAAGCATCTTTTTTATTTTGTGTGCGCGTACATGTTTGTAAAAGTCATCCTACACATTAGCCCCCCTCCTCCTCTCCTCTCTCATCTTAGTTCAGCCACGATTCAAATGTAAAGTGCAGGTTAATTAGTTTTATTTTTACTTTATATTTTGTATTAATTATTTTTATATTAATATTTTTGGGTTATATAACAAATAATTTGAGTTTCCATTATTTTTTATGGGGAAATTCACTATGATATACGAGTGCTTTGATATACAAGAACGAATTATGCTCACAATCCAAGGTTTAACTGTATAGTTAAACACCTTCAGAGACTCGAAAAGCATGATTTTACCTCACTGGGTTTTCCTGGACAGTGATGTGGACAGGCATCTGTACATCTCCAGCAGAGCACCAGTACCATCCTGTGCTGGCCATCGTTAGCTCGCTCATGGTCACCCTAAAACCTCTGTCCATACCGCTGAACCGAATCAAGGTACCGTTTATGTTTCCATTAGTGTTCACACATGCACCATCGATCTTACACCATTTTTGTGGTTTCATGGTTCCATGATGGCAGGAAATAACAACATGGCCGCCTTCATATCCAGTTACCATCTGATGATCTACATACAGTTCAGGAGTATCTGAATGGAATACAAAGGATAATTGTTGATTCATTATTCATTGCCTCAAGCTTAAATTCAGTCTTTGTCAATAAAAAAAAGCAAATAAAACACATGTTGTTGTTCATCATTGCCATGTTGATAAGTAGGTTCAGTAGTTTACACTAGAATCCCACCCATCTGCTGCGCTACACACACTGGTTGACAGAAGATCATTTCCAGAATTAGGAACAAAATAAAGTGAAGTGCAAAGATGTTACAAACCTTTTCTACTGGCACAACACTTCACAGGAAAAACCATATTGAATAATACCACTTAGAGCATGTCTGATATAAAGACAAGAAACCACAGCTTACAGCAAAGTTTGTGGACATACATTTGAAACCTGATATTTAAATACACTACATAAAAAAAACACAAAACCTTTTTTACCTTTACTGTCAAATATTAAACCAGAGTAAACTTTTTCTGGTTTAGATCAATAAGTATTAACATATTTTTTGCATTTGTTAAATGTCAGAATCGAGCGAGGGAGAATTTTATAGATTTCTTTTTTTTATTACTTTCATCAGTCAAAAATTTACATACACTTCCCTAGTATTTGGTAGAATTGCCCCGAAACTGTTTCACTTGGCCAAACATTTTGGGTATCCTTCCACAAGCTTTCTACAATAGTTTGCTGGAAATTTGGCCCACTCCTGACAGACCTGGTGTAACTGGGTCAGGTTTGTAGGCCTTCTTGCTTGCACTCGCCTTTTCTAATTTTCTATGGGATTGAGATCAGGACTTTGTGATGGCCACTCCAATACCTTGACTTTGTTGTCTTTAAGTCACTTTGTAACTAATTTCGAGGTATGCTTGGGGTCATTGTCCATTGTCCAAAACCCATTTGCGCCCAAGCTTTAACTTCCTGGCTGATGTTGCTTCAATATATCCACAGCATTTTCTTTTCTCATGATGCCATCTATTTTGTGAAGTGCACCAGTCCCTTCAGAGCAAAGCAGCCACACAACATTATACTACCACCCCCATACTTCACAGTTGGGATGTTGTTCTGTGACTTCAAAGCTTCGCCCTCTTCCCTCCAAATATACCGTTTATCACTATGGCCAAACAGTTCAATTTTTGTTTCATCAGACCACAGGACATGTCTCCAGAAATTAAGATTTTTGTCCCCATGTGCAGTTGCAAACTGTAGTCTGGCTTTTTTATGGTGGTTTTGAAGTAATGGCCTTCTCCTCCCAGAGCAACCTTTCAGCTTATGGTGGTACAGGACTCGTTTTACTGAGGATAATGACACGGTCTTACCAGTTTCAGTCCGCATAGTCACAAGGTCTCTTGCTGTTGTCCTGGGATTGATTCGTACATTTTCCACCAAAAAAACTTCCCTACAGAACATATAATGGTTGTACATCCCCATATTTTTTGGACGCGGGACCTTTTGGAAATTACACCTAAGAATAAGCCACACTTGTGGGTGTCCATAATTCTTTTCCTGATGTCTTTGTTGATTTGTCCCATGATGTCAAAAAAAAAGTGGCTCTGTGTTTGAGGTGTGCCTTTATATGCATCCACAGGTGTGCCACCAATTAACTCACATGGAATCAATTAACCTATCAGAAGCTTCTTCAGCTCAGAATGGAATCATCTGGAGTTTTTTTTTTGTTTGTTTAAAGACACAAACTCTGACTTTGAAGAAAGTGATAAAAAAATACGCTTGATTCTGACATTTAACAAATGCAAAAAATATGTTAATATTTATTGCTCTAAAACAGAAAATGTTTAATCTGATTTAATGTTTGACAGTAAAGAAAAAAAAGTTTTTGTGTTTATTTTATGAAGTGTATGTAAATATCTGGTTTCAACTGTAAAACCAGATAAAGATTTAAGGTGGGCCTTCCACAAACTGTGCCACCAAACTGGATGTATACACCTGTCTAGAAAATCTTTGTATTTTATAGCTTTAAATACTTTCAGCATGACACTGCCACTGTGCACAAAGCGAGCTCGATGAAGACATGGTTTGCCCGAGGTGGTTAGGAAGAACTTAAATGTCCTGCATAGAGCATTGACCCCAACCCTACTGAACACCTTTGGGATTAATTAAAATGTAGACCTCACCCCAGGCCTCCTCATTCAACATCACTGTCTGATGTCACTAATGCTCTTCAGAACCAATGCTCTTAGCCACAATTTTTTGCTCTCAAACATCTAGTCCGGGTCTTCCCAAAACAGTGGAGGATGCTCTAACAGTTGTGTATAGTAGATGTTATGGTGGTTTTCCTTGGCATGCTCTGGTTTCCTACCACAGTCCAAAGAAATCAGATTAGTCTAATTAGGCAAATTCCCCATGTGAATGAGTGTGTATGCATGTGTGCTATGTTATGGATTGGCACCCTTTCCAGGGTGTAGCAGCCCCGTGCCTGGTGTAGTGGGATAGGCTTCCCGTGACCCTGTACAGGATAGGCATTATAGAGAGTGAAGGAATGAACAATTTATCCCTAACTCTTTTCTGAAAGTACTGTAAACACCTCAAATGTGAAAATAGTCTAAGGACTTATTTCATGAACACTAATGTAGGGTATATGGTAATCTCACCTTCTCTGATGTTTAGTTTAAAGGCTTTCTTTTTATCAAGGCCATTGATAAAACGAATATTAATAGAACACCAGTAAAGACCAGAATCACTAGTTGTTACGTTCTTGATAGTCACAGTAAATATATGCTGGGTTTGGTCATCCGAGATGGACACCTTTCCAGGATTAATTTTCATAACATTTTTGCAAAGACCCCATAAATTTCCAAAGCACAGGTACTTTGGTGCGTTGACATGTTGTGCATTATAGAAACAAGGAATGATGATGGACTTTCCTTGTTGTACAGACACTTTATCCACTGTAATGACACTCCCAGCAGCTGCAGGGGGGGAAAAAGGAAAATTTTAGTTTGAAATATGAACGTGAAGTGCAGAACACACACACACACACGCGCACACACGCGCACACACACACACACACACACACACACACACACACACACACACACACACACACACACACTACCCGTAAAAAGTTTGGATAAACCTTCTAATTTCATACTCTTTTCTGATTATTCTTTATCCTGATTATTATCTACATTGTATGAAGGTATCCAAAATGGTGAAGTTATCCAAAAAAATTCATAATAAATGAATAAATAAATAATTACTTGTAAATTACTTTTATTGCTCTGTTTCAGAACAACTGACCTTTGGGTAGGTGTGTGTAGTGGGTCTTAAAACTTAAGTCTTTAAGACCCAAAAGTCAGTTGTTCTGAAACAGAGCAATAAAATCACAGATTGTCAGAACCTCGGATTTGGAGTAACCCGATATGCTGATTTCATTTTCCAGCAGGACTTGGCATCTGCCCACACTGCCAAAAGAACTAATACCTGGTTTAAGGACCATGATATCCCTGTGCTTGATTGGTCAGCAGACTAGTGTGACCTACAGTACAGTAAACCCCATCAGAGCAACCTGAGCTTCCATAACACCTCAGAAGTGCCACAGTTTGATTGCTATGAGTAGTCAAACATTTCTGTGTTAAAAATCTTATTTCTTTTATTGGTCTAACATAATTATATATATAATATTCAAATTTTCTGAGATACAGAATTTTGGGTTTTCATTAGCTGTAAGCAATAATCATCAAAATTAAAAGAAATAAACACTTGAAATATATGAGTGATATATTGACTATATATATATATATACTACCATTTAAAAGTTTGGGGTCACTTGCAAATTTCTTTGTTTTTGTTTAGTGATTTATTTTCTACATTCTACAACAATACTGG
>JAQQZT010000033.1:26789014-26824964 GCA_030068275.1 Clarias platycephalus | reverse complement strand
AGGTATACCTATGATGAAAATTACAGGCCTCTCTCATCTTTTTAAATGGGAGAACTTGCACAATTGGTGGCTGACTAAATACTTTTTTGCCCTATTGTATATTATGTCATATAATTTTATTTAATTGTTTGATTTTACTTTTTTTTTTTTAAGTAATTGGTCAGAGCAATTTTATGCCTGCATCATGTCTGAACTGCTGGCTGCCCAGGAACTCCTTTAATGGTCCAAATATGTGAAAATGACTGTAAGGGGATGTGGCAATAACCCCCACCGAGTTCCTATAATGTGCAATTGGTGTAGGTGAATGATTGTTTGTACAGTTCCCACAGACAGATTTTCATCAGAAATTTCATCACATGCTCCTGGTATTTCCATTTTGGTGGGAAATATTGTACTTTATACTCCCTACATAATGCAACATCTGCATTCCCTTATCATGAATGAAAAAAAAGACACCAATCAGGGTAGAGGAGGCACTTTTTTTTGGCTGATTTGCTTTGACCTGTTGTTTGCACCTTTTAGATGTACAGCCATGGGCAAAAGTCTGCTTCTTCAGTGTTTTTTAGATCTTTTAAAAAGTACAAGCATTTCCTAAGTGTCAAAGGCGTTTATTGACAATTACATTAAGTTCATGCAAAGAGTCAATATTAGAAGTGTTGACCCTTCTTTTTCAAGACCTCTGCAGTTCACCCTGGCATGCTGTCAATCAACTAATGGGCCACATCCTGACTAATGACAGCCCATTTTTGCATAATCAATGCAATTCTGAGTTTGGAAGAATTTGTGAGTATTTGTGCATGTCCACCGGCCTCTTAAGGATCACAAGGTCTGGGGAGTTTCTTGTCAATGAACCCAAAATTTCAATGCCACTTATTTATAACTTTTGCCTAATGGCAAGGTGCTCCATCTTGCTAGAAAAGGTATTGTTCATCACCAATCTGTTCCTGGGTGGTTGAGAGAAGTTGCTCTCAGAGGATGTTTTTGTATCATTCTTTATTCATGGCTGTGTTCTTAGGCAAAATTGTGTGTGAGCCCCCCTCCCTTGGCTGAGAAGCAACCCCACACATGAATGGTCTCAGGATGCTTAACTGTCAGCATGACATAGAATCCTCTCTCCTAGTGAACAGAGAATGTTACTACAGTATTAAGATCAGTGCCTACAGTCTACAGTCTACAACACTGAGCACCTGGAAAAATGACCAAAAAAATAAATAAAATAAAAAAATTGCTGATTTTAATTGTTCAGCACCCATGACCTGATTTGAAATATTGTTTGTATTAAACAGTTAATTTGAACCGAACAATCTGTCATTTTCAAATGCTTTCTCTGCAGCAAAATCTTTCTTGTGTATGTGTTTTAAGTGAATCCAGCATTAGCATGATTATATTGTATGCCTCACCAGATAGTTAGCATTCTTGAGCAGCAAAGCATTACTACATCACAGCCCAGTACAACAACAACAACAGCACAGACTCGAGCTAGTAAACATTTGAAGTTTGACCCATTTCCATTAGCTAGCTAGATGTTTCAGCTCTGTTTGTAATGTTTAAAACTTTTCAGCTGAACGCTTTCACATCTAGAAATGGTAACCATTCAATATTAACACTTGAATTTAGATAAATATAATATATTTGGACTGCTTCTACATGTTGCAGATGATGCTAAAACAGTTAGCATGTGGAGCGCTGTTCTTCTTTAAACAATATTAAACCATTTCCACAGATTCAGCTTTCACATGCTGTTATAATAACCTCTAGCATCCATTAATCACCAAACACATTGATTTATATTCATCAAAGAGAGAGTGACATATGCCTATATCTGGGATATTAGGGATTTTTCTTTTTTCTTCTAGAGAAAGCATGGTGGCCATGTCCAGAAATGTTAGGCATAAAATAAATTTTGCCAGAATTGCCTCAAATTCTGTTATTTCACAACCACTGTTATTTCCCTAATATAAACTTCTCATCATAATGTTTATCAGTGTCTGATATGATCAGACTCATTTAATTACCTTATATTAACACATCTCTGTGTCCAGAGTGACATAAGAGTGTTTTCAAAGAAATGCTTAAACAAAAGGTCTAATCAGATTACTTGTCACCAACTTGCAGAAGTGACACATCTGTCTGTGGGAAATATACACACAATCTTTCACCAATACCACTTGCATATTGCACAACACTTGGGAGTTATTACCACATGGCCTGTATAGTCCTGACCTCTCTCCAAGCCAGTTTCCACATGTTTGGGCCCTTAAAGGAGTTCCTGGGAGGCCAGCGTTTCAGACATGAAGCAGGCAGTCTGATCATGGCTCCAGCCTACTGAGAAAACTTTCTTCCTTGATGGTATCCAAGCATTGGTGAAATGCGGAGATAAGTGCATTCGTGTAGCAGATTTTATAGAGAATAAAGGTAGTTTTTACTTTCTGTTTTGTTATTCTGCACAGACAAAAGTCCCGGTTTGACTTGAATGCCCTTAACGTTTTAATATTTTTTCCCCAGATACTGGAGCTCACTTTATTTTTTACTAAACAAACAAAACATTAAATATATCTTTATGAAAGCATACATTATGCTAGACGCGCCCATGCTAAGTGCTGTGATTTCAAAAACTGGTGGTAATTATGGGAACTGGTAGCATTTAGGGAACTATCAGTACAAAACTTAGATGTGTGTGGGAGAATATATTATTTCCCTGTCATACTGATTTTGCAATGTGAGCTGATTATAAAGACAAAAAATGCTATAAAGTTAACATTCTAAATGAGTACAGAAGAATGACGTAAATAATGTAAAATATAACACAATTTACACTTAGCAATATGAACACTTTTTATTATTATCTTATAAAAAATACATCAGTTGAATTGCAAACACACAAACATAAAAGAGCACAAAGCTCCACTGAGTGGAAATGCTACAAAGCTGCCCAAGCACGATAATACTGTTAAAATAGGAAATCCTTCATTTGACATACAACACATATTCAGACATGGACAGGACCAAACAACACAAAGCTTTCTGTAAAAACACTTCATAATTGTCATCATGCAAGAAAAAGATTTAAAAATGGCACATTGTGGCTCCGACCACCAGGTCAGGAAACATTTTAAAATAAACATTTAGATATTTTTAACAACATACTTTTTTTTTTGTTGCAATACTTCATATAATAAATCTTTACATATATAATCTATATAAACAAGGCATACTGTAGTGATTACCCAATTGTGGATATGATTGTCATATTCATTAAAGCCAGGATTACACTGTTTGATTTTTCGCCGATTTGAGACTGACTTGAGATCAGTTGTCATATGCTTGACGTACAAAAGCAGCGGCAACGTGAGTAGCTTTGTCCACATACTAACCTGCGGACAAAACAAGCCTGTCCATCAGGGTTCCAGGTCAAACTGTGAAACGTTTAGGGATTTTTAACAGCTCTGTTCCGCTGTCTGCGTGATTGTTTCCATGCGTCTCAAAGCGTAAAAACCTTAAATTAAAATATTTATAAAGACTGGTAAAACACAAAACTGATTTTTTGCCACCTTTACCATGTAGGTGCATACCTTCGATTTGTGACGACGTCCAGACGTGACACTTAGTAAAGATAACAGGATATGTGCACCAGTCTTTATGTGTTTAAATCGAGTAGTTTCATTGCATAATATAACTGGATATGCTCACATGCGGCTGATTCAGCACTGCTGCAATTCTGGCAGCGGCAGAAAACATGGGATTTAAAGACCTGGTGTGTGATCACTGCTTGTCTAAAACCCATCAAGAGGAAGATGGTGCAACACTCCCGGGACAGCTACAAACTCGGGAACGGCAATTTTTGCAACCATGCTAATGGACAGATGAAAGATGCGCTTCGCTACAGGCTCACTACTTTCAAGCATCTTTCTTTCTTGCTGCATGAGCCCAGATTATACTAATTGGTAAGCAGGATGTAGTAATTTTCTTTAATCACAGCCTTTCTTTAACGATCCTTTAAGATCATTAGAGGATCATCAGTCATATAATCTGACATGGAGAACACATTCTATTTTATCTTGCAACGTGACAAGCAGTAACCTCAAACAGACAGCTGAAATCGCACAGTGTAAAACCGGCTTAGGATGGCTATAGTTTCTCCTTTTACGTTTATTAAATTATATACAAATAAAAAAGGAATGAAGAAAGATCACTTTTGTTCTGGGGTAGAAAGCCTTCTCCACATCGACTGATGCTTTTCTTCAGTTCTTATCTATAAAATGAGGTGTGTGAAACATATACTGTTAAAAGTATCTGCTCCAGTGAAACCGGCAGTGAAAGGCAGCAGAGAGGAGCACCAGAGCCAGAAATTGATTTGGAGATCACGTTCTATCCATTTCCTTGCTTTACTCCTCACGCTTTCTGCTGAAGCTTTCTGCTCCACGATTGTAAAAAAAAAAAAAAAAAAAAAAAACGATCAACATGACTCATAATGCAGACTCCTCTCGACAGGAATACAGCTCGACTGTCCATTATCGATTCCTTAACTTCATCGTCCCGTCATATTTCGAGTGATTGTTCTTGGTGTTTCTGTGATTGTCAAGGCTATGCAGACTGGGGCTTTTTTTTTTTTTTTTTAAGGAACAAGACAAAGGGAGGTCGAAGGTCAGTCCTGGGAAGCTGTTGCTCAGCAAAGACCGTGGAACTTGAGGAGGAGACAGAGAGACAGACAGATGGACAAGAAGAGGGAGGGGGTGCTGGGGGGAGCAGCAGAGTTAACGGTGGACAGTGTGAGCTCGGAGGACAGGAAGGCGGACATGGGGACGTGGGACACCAGCGTAGGACTGCCCGAGTTAATGAGGGAGTCGATCTTCTCCGCTTCTTTGCTGCAAGCTTCGATCTGGGGATACACACCGGGCAAACGCAGTGTTTAGCAACAGTATACAGAGCTGTCTGGCATTTTAACACACATCAATTCTGAGGCAATATTTGTAGGTACCTTCAACTATTAGAGGAAATATGATGCAAGAAAAAGAAACTGTTCACCAGAGACAAATTAGCCAGAATAGTAGCAGGGTGGGGTGTAATACTTTTTTCACTTTTGACTTTTGTTTTTCAATGTTAAGGCCATTAGTATGGAAAGTATTGAGGAAAGAAAATGTAATTAAAATAATTTGAATTAAAACCCTATTGAAATTAAATGTAAACAGGGTGTTTCATCAAAATGCATTGAAATCAAACCAAACAAACAAGGAAATAAATAATTAGAAAATTCCTCTGGAGGGAGGTTGTGGATAAACAGAAGGAATGAGATTATACAGTATGTGTTTTCTGAAAATGGTTCGATATTGTGTATCGATATATTTACAATATAATACAAATATGTGTGCATTGAAACTATGAATACATTTTATGATTTGTTTTTAATTTTACGGCTGATATCTCTATATCTCCACATTACTTGTGATGTCATAAATATACACTCCACAACCCACACAGTGATTTCTTTAGCCGTGACTGAATCAGGGATGAAATGTTGCCTGATTGCAGTATAGCGCTGTCGAAATTAACTTTCAGTTTTTGGTTGCCAGTCTTTGTGTCACATTTGGTTTAAGTGAGCAAAAATACAGTTGTAAACCAAGCATGTGGTTGAATGAGTCATAAATACAACGGCATATATTAAAAGTATGCTTCTGCTTTTAGCACCAGTGTATTACAGTATACACATGTTTGCCGAGTTACGAACAGGCCACTCGAATTGCATTCTTTTATCTTTAATGCAAAAGGAAATGAAAAGCCGCTAGCATGAAGGAGACCGCACGGTGCATACTGCGAGACCAGTCTATACATATAGTCATGTTTGTGCATTGTGATGTATAATATTAAGACTTTTTTCCCTTTTCCAAATAGTTGTTTTGTGGTGTTACAATTCTATTTTATCTCTCTCGTTCATCTGTTTGTTTACTGGATTATTAATTAGCAGTTAAAAGGCAACAAGCCCATGACATGACCTGTAACCTTAAGATAAGACTAGAATTTTGATTAAATAATTTATTTTTTTATCCTGTGTATCCTGTGAATTTTTTTACAATTTTTATCATAAATTACTGGGTAGGGCTGCATATCTGTATCCAATGACATTTGATTCAAAATATCACAAATTTGATTTGGGTTGAGGGTTCGATTCCCACCTGGGGGTCTGTGTGTATAGAGTTTGCATGTTGTACTCAGGTGGGTTTCCTCCAGGTTTCATCCCACAGTCCAAAGACTTAGGATTAACTGGCATTCCCAAATTGCCCATAATGCGTGTTCGTGTGAGTGCAAGTGTGCGACTGGCACCCTGTCCAGGGTGTACCCTGCTTTCCTCATGCCCTAAGTCTCCTGGGATAGGTTCCAGGCCCCCACAACCCTGTACAGGATAAGGGGTATCGAAGATGAATGAAGAATGAGCTAATCCTAATAATAAAAAACTAAAGTGACACTATTGGTTATTCACTGTGACCACTGATCCTGGACGTACCACATGACCTGATGCACATAAAGTATCAAGAGGTTAAGGGTGTTTTAAAAAAATGTATACTTTAAAATGCAAAACATCCTGTCAATAGCATGCCAAACCAGCAGGTACAGATATAACGCTAATCTTAAGAGCGGTTTACTATTCTGACCTGAACATTACTGTAAATTCCCAAATTACTAAACCATGTATTTCATAATCACCAGTGGAGCAGAAACACTGCACTGACTAATTATTTCCCAAGTCATTAAGACACCAGTTTCCTTTTAGCTTTGTGCTCTTGGCAATAAATAGCACTTGCTTTGGCTCAGCATTCAGTGCTGCAGTAAATCCGTTCAGTAATTCAAAATGCAGACAAACTGTCATTCTTAAACATCTGCTATGACAAAGACACAAAACTGAACAAAATATACATATTGTTCCTTAAAAAACTGGCCAAAGACTCATGATCTCAGTTCTAAGCCATTCGTATGTCATCAAACAGCTCTAATTAGCAGAAATGTGATTGACAAGCTGTCGAAAGGCATCATGTCGAACACATTCATCACATCTACACTTTATACTGTATACATCGAGTCTTTGTGTGGAACTCTCTCTTCCATGACATGCGTCTGAGTGAAGATAACGGGTTTGACGGCACAGCAGGGACTCTGTCTCCGTTTACTGTGAATGTTGACAAAAGGGCTCAAGGCTCTAGTAAGGAAAAGAATAACATGTAGCATGTACACGCAGACCTAAATACAGACACACACCTGCAGTGGGGTGGGCTGCTGGTCCACAGGTACGATGAGGATCACGATCTCAGAGTCGATGCTCAGGTAGCCGAAGATATCGCACTGAGGAACGGAGATGTGCAGACGCAGGACCCTCAGGATGTCGTGCACCGTGACCGGCTGATTCCGGTTTAGCTGAAAATGTCACACGCGAGCACGTAAAACACACATGAGCATCCTGTTACCGCATAACAGAGTTAAATAAACATTTACAAGAAAGAATTGTGCTGCTGGTTAACATTGTACAAAATGTTCAGCAAGACACATTCTTATGTAACTGTGTTTTATGTTCTGAATAACAGGACACTGAACTGGATAGTAGAGGCGATATGGAACAACACAAGGGATAATCCTTAATAAAACCAAACTCCAACCATGGAGTACTTAAAAACGATCATATTCTACCGTTCCAATCTGCCAGTGTTTACACAGTGTGTACAAACACAGCTTTTATCCATTCATAATACATTTTATTCAATACATTAATGGTTGCTGTTACCCTTTACATTATAACTGGTATGCTTATTATTTCATCATTTAAAAGACGAAGAAACTATTTGCTTCAAGAAACCTTATGAGTGAACTCTTCTCCTGAAGACGCTGCAGTCCAGTGAATCCTAAATAATATTTATATTCCTTAATTTTTTATATCTTACTGTACTGTACAGTATGTTTGGTAAAATGTTGCAGTTCCTCTGTAATCCTCCAGGGGGTGCACCCTAAATTATTCACACGTTGGCAGATAGCACAGTGTCCTGTGTAGTAGGAGCAAACTATTTGTTTAGTTTGTTTAGAATGATACTTCTATCAGTGCTACCTAAAGAATCGCAATACTAATTACTATACTAATACAATGTAGTTATCGTGATTATATCATATCAGGTGATCCCTGCTGATTCCCATATCTACTTAAAGACACCTTCTAAAAAATTGTCTTTTATCATTATAATTTATAATTTTTAATAATATTATTTTATCCTTATTCATATATTGAGCATATGTCCATGTGAATTATATGTTGCCATTGAAACATTAAAATCTTAGTGCATTAATATGCATTAATATAAACCTGTGACTTTGTAGTCTTGCACTCCTCAGCGCTGCTGTATATTGTTGAACGCGTTCATGCATCTTCAGTGCCCGCCTTATAATCTTATAGCTAATAAAATCAGTCGTAATGGTTCATCCTCCTGCAAACAAGCTCGCTGTCTAAATCATTTTCTAAATCAAAAATCAGATATTTCGTTATTGACAGATATATTTTACGGAAGATTTATATATGCACTCTGGAAAAAGTTTCTTTGTGCCTGTTTTGTTTTGTATGTGTAGTCTTGAATTATGTCCATAATGTTCACTGCTTTCCAATTTATCGCAACCGGCTATACTGGAAACCATATTACTGAAATAGTAATAATGAAAAAAACGAACTAAACTGTTTTTATAATGAGATTCACGACATTGCACCACACTGTTTACATGACCACTTGGGGAATATGGCAACAGCCGAAAATATGACTTGGTATACTTTGGAGCACTTGAAATGTGATCCATGCTGCCATCTACTGTTTGCCTTGTGCTACTGAATCTAAAGCTCAATCAGGAGTACAGAAGGCATGGACTAAACTCAAAATATGTTCTGTAACAGATAAATATACCCTGAAGGCAAAAAAACATGAAGATAATTACCTTGGCAAAGACATTCATCTGCTGTTTATTCCACAGGATCTGCAACATCCCGGCACACACAGGGCAACACGCACCTACACACACACACGTAAAGGGGAAAGGTCTTAGCCCATGGACACATATGAGTTGTGTAAATTTGTGCAGAGCAGACTGCAACTCACCAGGTGGAGTGATGGGGTTACAGCCCGCAGCAGAGAGGGGAGGACAGGGCATGGCGTTACAGCCCGAATCAGACGGAAAACCTGACACAGAGCCCAGAGCTTGGCAGCGGCCCTGATAATCCACAGCCACGCGGTCCGAAAATGCCTCGCACACTGTGTTATACGTCTCACCGTTGTGTCCACACACTTCCCGGGTTACTCTGCAGGAATCCTGTGTGCGAAACACATCAATAGGATGTGAAGCACTGGTTAATATTTATTACTAATAATATTCACAATAGACAAGACAATGTTTTCCACTAACAGGAAGATCTGGTTGCTAAGCAACATAAAAGGCAAATATGTACAGACCATTAGACTTAATGTAGTAACAGTATTCACCTTAAACCAGGGGCTTTATTATAGAATTAACCGAGTATTGAAGTATTGAATGTTAAAGATTTTACATTTAACAGCTTTGAACATGGGTCATGGGTAGGAGAGTGTTATTAAAGTGTAACATGATAAAACATCTAGGCTGAAAAGCTAGTAAATATTTAATGTCATGCATCAGGTTACCATATGTATGTTAAATGTTTATATATAGGCGTTCAAATCAAACTGGGACTTGATGGAATTTCGCAACTGATTGACAATAACAGAAGACGTCGAGCAAAATACGGTGATGAGACTTTTAGCCGCAGCAAAACACTTGAATGGTGTAAATGGTTTAAAGAAGGCTACACATTCCTGCGAACATTACGCATCATTCCTGTGAACATTCAGCGAGTCGAATGCCTGATCCTTGAAAAACGATGGATAACTTCTGAAGAGATGCAACTTTCTATATTGATGGTAGGGATAAGTGCATTAGTGTAGCAGGGGAGAAAAATGTAGAGATATACGTCCTGTTATTCTGCGCAATCAAAAGTCCCGGATTGACTTGAACATTGTATAATGGTTAGTATTAATATGTATGTTCTTTTATTATTTCCATGGCTTTCTTTGAAAATGTGTAATTTCACTGAACGTCTCTCTCTTTAAACATGCTACATAAGATTTGCTCACGCACACATCCTCATTAACTGGCCTGCTTGCTTGCTGGTGGTGTTTTAATGAGCTGATAATTGATCTAACGGCTTTCCATGAGATCAGACCTCAGAAAGTGGTTGGGTGAGTTAGCAGGAGCGACCTGAGCACCATAGGAAGCGTAGATGCTGAGCAAACCATCTCATTAGCGTAATATGGCTGACATGCGGGTCGGGAATTATTTTAAGAAGGGGTTGTGGTGGGATCTATGTGTCTATTAAACACTAAGTTATCCTAAGAAACAGTACAGGGTACACAGCCCAAGCATATTTAGCAGCATGATATTCAGAATTCGAGACTGGAGATCACTGAGCTCTTTAGTTCTCTGGCTCTCATTTACTTTGTGTGTTTATAGGTTTAGAGATTATTAATGTGTCTGTGTGTCTGCATTAGTGAAAATGCACATGGCTAGGAAGATAAATGGTCACTACACCTTCTAAACACATAGCCATGACATTAAAAAATGCTTTTTCCTGTGCTGAAAGTTGTGCTCATCATTAAACAGAGTGCACTGTGGTGACCCCGTGTTCAGGCTGCTGCTTATAGCTGCAGGTAAATGAATGGCTTTGGCCTCAGCAGACGGCAGTAGTTAATGTGGACCCAGCTTCCTGGAAACTCCAGCCTGAGTTTAGGGCATGAACTTGCTCTGCTATTATTTCTGCAAGACAGTGCCACCTAGTGTCGCTTAAAGAAATGACAGGTCCCTATAAAAGATGGGCTAGATAAACTGATAGATAGATCGATAGGGTACGTTATTAATCCCAAGGGGAAATTGTAAATTGGATGGACAACGATACTGTCTTCACTATATCAGGTTATATTTCTACAATGAACCATCTTGAACGGTTGACCAGAAAGTTAAAGAAACATGCTTTAATATCTCTTTGGGTAATCATGCACATGGAAGGAGATGGACAGTATCCTATTCTCCATTTATGGTATAACCTGGTCATTTAAGTACATTAAGGTCATCAGCTGACTTCATTTTATTGCCACATAACGTTGCTAAGCCGAAACCTGTCCAAATGAAGCAACACCAGATCATAATACTGTTACGAGAGGCTTGTACAGTGGCTACTATGCATGATGGGTGCATTGCTTTATGCACTTCCCTTCTTACCCACCGCTCTGGAATGGATCAGATCACATGACCTTTTACCGCTGCTCCAAAGTCCAATCTTTATACTCTGTAGCAAACTGTAGCATTTTCTCTGATTGGTCTCACTGACAAGTGGTTTTGAGTTCTCACTTCCACTCTTGCTCTCACTTTGACTATTAAACATAGCTGTTATTTCTACTGTGCAGGTTTTTACTGTACAAACGTTTAAGTGATCACGATTCCAGATTTCTTTCCGTCCACCTTTCTTCCACGAAGACGCCGTTCCGAAATGGTGAAGACAGTGTACCCTTGAATGATATCATCATCGCTCTAGAAACATGTTTACTGTAAAATACAGTAATAAACTGTAGATGTGTGTACCTGACAGTGTCCCATGTATGCCAGGGTTTTACCACTCTGGTACAGCAGACACAAGTTGTTGTGCTCCATGTTGTCTGTGTCGCAGGCCGGGTCCAGCTGGTTCGGGTCGCAGCCCGAAGGCCGTCCCACACACTGATACTGCAGACACGGGTAGTCTGATGTATTCGTCAGACACACACGCCGCTTCGGGATGCACCTGAAACAATAAATATGAAATAAAGCTGATGTTTAATCACAGGTCATATAAAACAGTAAGTCTGCTATTTTGCTTCCTTCCATCGGTCTTTTTCATAATGTCTCTGATCCTGAGGTTTGAGCTGTGTGCTTTAGGGAATCAGAGAGAGGGAGAGAGAGAGAGAGAAAGCGAGCATGAGAACAAGGTAGTAATGCATTTAAATACAAGTTTTTTATTGAATCTCAAAATCCACTTTCCTCTTCATTTCTACTGAGCTTTGCTTTTTATTACTAAAATATATAAAAAGAAGACTATTTACCAGAGTTTCTACACACAGCCTTAATGCTACACTGGAGTATCACTCAGGAAGTATATACAAGGACCATAGAAAGCGGAATATAAAAGGTAAGGCAGAAAATGTGTATAAGAGAGATGCAGAAAATAACTGTCGATAAGACTGAACGAGCCACAGAAGAATTTCGAATACTGAAAGATGGAAAAAACGAAACAAAAAACAAAGCAATGTCCCGTGCTTCCAATTGTTGTCATGTACAAAAGCTGGTTTATTGAGGTTCCTATTTGTGAACAATTTGCTGGAAATTATTCTACTGAAATACCACTGGAAGTGTATGGTGCTTGGAGAGGCAGATTTGTCCACGGTCCTGTGGGGTTAAAGTTCATTAGTGTTACGGTGGTGTGTATCATCTTAAAAAGATAGAAATGTTCTTCTGAAGTACAAGTGAGTTTAGTAAGGTGGTAGAGGTTAAAGTGTAGAGAGGGATCATATGACTCAGAAGTTATCTAACATAAAACGAATCAAAGCCAAATGTGGAGTAAACTTCAAACAGCTGAGATTTAGTTTTTGTGGCCGACTCATTTGTTTTAAATACCCAAGCTGTTAGCCACATTGCAAGGCACTGTCAGACCCCAACTCATAATCAAATCAATCATTTAGGGGCCTGTGTATCATAACAGTGTAGCAACTCTACCCCCTTGTGGTAAAAGGCCAAACTGCAGGTAACTAATATTAAGAACTGACATGAAGGATTAATGGCACTTGAACAAAAAAAAAAAAGAATAGGATTATAAGTATAAAATGTTGTTCAGTATTATGAATAAGAGCAAAACAAATTCTTTTGTGTGAATGTGGGTGCCCTGGCGTCCTATCCAGGATGCATTACCTCCTTGTGCCTGGTGTTCACCAAACCCTCTAAGATAAAGTGTACCCTATAGATAAATGGATGAGAGCAACCTGTGCTTTCAGTTTATTCATAGGACTAGAATCAGCGCTTCATATCAGACATAATGCACTTGATCCATGGCAACCAGACTGTTTACGGACGTCAGTGCATTAAGGTTGGCACCATAAAAGTACCGCAAACGGGTTTTTTTTACAGCGAGGGTTAGCCATTTTATCATCTTGTTTATAAAAGAACAAACAATGGAATTACGTTCTCGCTTTGAACCCTGGGCCAGAGAGGAGATGTTATAAAGCAAGCTGTTGGGTGTTACATAAGACAGATTCCACAAGACATTTATTTTTATAGGAGAGCTACACAAGAAAGGGCCACAAGCATACAATGTGCTCAAGAGCTCTTTAAGACTTCGTTCTCTATATTGTACGTTGTTTTTATAAGCAAGTGCTCTGGAGGTACAATGAAAAATCAGTCGTAAACGTCATTATGACTGATGACGCATTGTCTACGAGGGGTGTTCGATTCAACCTGGGACTGAAGTTGATTGATATTTACAGTACAGCAGAGGAAGGTGATGAGACTCTTAGCTGCACTGAAACATTTGAATGGGGCAAACATTTTGCAAGAACAGTATTGTCAAGTGCATTCACAAAACCCATCAAGCACAATGATGAAACTGGCTCTCATGAAGACCAAAAAGACCAAAACTTACCTCTGCTGCAGAGGTGAAGTTCATTTACAGTTACCAGCCTCACATCCAGACACATCTCGATATCAACGGTTATTGAGATTATTGCATATTAGGGATGCCTTTAGCATTGTTTTACAATGTAGAAAAAAAAAAATCAAGAAAGACCAAGGAATTAAAAAAATGTGTCCTTGTAGTGTAGTTTTTACTCTCATAATTCTGTTCTGTTATTGTGCACAACCAAGTCCCGGATTGACTCGAACACCTGCGGTACATTAACTGCAAGAAACGGACTCTCGCTACAGTGTGCACAGATGAAGCACACAAAAGATTCTTTATATAAGTTGACAGGACTCGCATTAACAAGGTTAAACTTTCTACACTCCTGATTACTTCCCACATGAACAAAGAAGTGCTAATAAATTATCTTGGCTGACACTCACTCGAATTCTCTAATTAGATTTCACACTAGTTTAACACTGCATCATTCACTCTTGTAAGGAGAAGACACATTAGCACATGGGCAATCGCTAATGTGAACTCATCGTGTCCCCGGAGGAGTCTGACACTCCTAAGCTAGAGGCCTTACGGCTCAGGAAGAGTATCCGGAGGAAGGCTTAGAACAACACACTCTCGCTACAAAATGCCTCCAGGAAATATTAGCCTGGGCTGGAGGGGAATGCCTGAACATCACACCTGAATAAACAACACGGCTAAGCATGGGAAGCATTGAGAGCGGGGACAAATAAAAAAACTTTGGGTTGGAGGAAGTGCCATAAAATCAACAGGAAAAAAAAAAAAAAAAAAAAAAAAGTGAGAGATTTGGGGACAATGTAATCCAATCATACATAGAACATTCAGTGTGTTTAATAAGAGGCAACTAATTATAACACAATGTGCATTTCAAACTTGGATCAATTCCATTCCAACCAGCCAAATTGAAAATAAAGCATTCGCTAACAAAATCACGATGGTACTTTGGTTTACTGTGTTTGAGAAAAGTGAATAATTTTCATTCTGCGAAATCGACTAAAACACTTTGGATTTCTGGAAATCAATCCCAAGCAACTTTAAAAACTAGGGACCAAAAAAAATTATTTGCGTACTTAGCAGATAATTGATTTATATTTATTTTTTTATAAAATTACTTTTTTATTATATGCTTAGTATACTTTTTTCACTGACTGATCTCCAATCAATCTGCCTGGGCTTTAAAAAAAAAAGTCAACTTATCGTGGAAAACATTACAATTCCTGGAATTGGGTTAAAAACTGAAAACTTGGAAGGACAGCAAGGAAGAAATGTGATTGGTAAAAAACAAAACAAAAACGCTTTCTGAAATTGCATCCTTAAAAATGGACAGTATGAATCATATGTTTAATGGTGAAAATAGGAACATTTCCACAGACACACACACACAATGTGAGGAGAGATGTCATAAGATTGAAACTAAACAGCTGTTTAGACATACGAAACCCACTTGTTAGTGAGGCTAATCAGAAAAAAATGTCTTGATTTGGTAGAGATCATAAAGTTTGGACTTTGGAGTAATAGAAAAAGGTTAAGTGAGGTCGTGAATTTAGACTGACTCCATTTCAAAGGACTTTTTTTTGTGAAAGTGGGGTTTGCGAGCATGAGGAATCGTTTCACACGTGAACTGGCCACCATATTGCGAGGCGTAATTAAAGCTAAAATCAATAACATTTATAATTATATTGCTTATATTTTTTCACAGTATCACGTTAGATTTATTCTCATCTTTTCCATCACCATAACAGGCATTTAAAAGGTATTTTAATATTCAGGATATTCCTGATGTTTGAATTCTACCTGATGGCAATATAACATATATTTAAAAACATGGGTGTCGTGTTTCCAGAGCTTTGCATGATCACTGGGTGCAAAAACAAACTTATTCAGCTTATTCCGGATCATATTATTAAGATCCAGACAGAAGCAAGGAGAACATGTGAAACACAGACAATAAACCCAAGGAAATGTCCCACGGGTGTCCCATCACCCATCCCGTAGTTCTGCTCTCACCTCTGGGTTCTCTGGCAGGGGTTGGGCGAGCAGGGTTCTGTGCTCCTGCAGGAGCCAAACAAAAACTGATTGTCTTGGAAGCCCATACAGCGTGCAACGCAGGCACTGGGGTATGTGCGTCCATTACGGGCACAAACTGGAACAAAATGGTCAGGACAGCCACATGGAAGACCTGAGAGAGAGAGAGAGAGAGAGAGAGAGAGCAACTGATGAAGTAACACAAAGTAAACCGTAGGACTGAAAGTCTAGAGAAGCATAGAAAAAAAAAGACACACACACACCTGTAAATGCCCGGCGGGACTCGCCTGAGTTTTCTAGACTAGGGCACTGTGGTGGGAAGCAGACGGTTTCTCCAGCGTAGCAAAAGCATGACTTGCAGTCCATCTTGAAAGATGCTCCATGACCTTGAGAATATAAACTAGTTCAATGAAAATGTAACTTGCCACACTTTTTCTCTATAGCTTTATGATCTGTATTGTTTTTTTAAACTCAAAGTTTATTTATGAGAATTTTGTGTAATTACAATAATCAGACCTACATCATATAAATAATAAAAAAAAATTATATCCATAGAAATGACGAGTGATTAGAGTTATTGTCTTGGCCTTGCACATCTATCTACAAAAAACAAATTTTTTGTAAATTGTTTTGTGCAGCCTGTACTTTTAGTATGCTAATTAGGCCCAACCTACTTTCCATGGCATGGGGATCACGTGACCCGAGACCCCATTATAATTTTCTTCAAAACAACCATCATGGCAGACACAGAGCCAATTCGCAAAAAAAAAACATGCAAGCTTTTCTTCCAAGCTTCCGAATCTGCCAAGAGAAATCTTGATGGCGTGTACACTGGATCTTGCCTTGTCTGTGTTCAATTATTTTGGTGTTTATACAACACATTGTATTTGCTATTGTAAGTTTTTTTTTCTTTTTCTTTATTTTAACATACATTCTTACACATGTACAGTAATATAAATCTTGGGAACCATGTATAATATGGTCTGTGGCTGCGTGGTGACTTAGCAATGTCGCACCTCCAGGGTCTGGGTTCGATTCTGTGTGCATGGAGTTTGCATATTCTCCCCGTGCTTAGTGGGTTTCTTCCGGGTACTCCGGTTTCTTCCCACAGTCCAGAGACATGTAGATTAGGCTAAATGGCGTTTCCAAATTGCCAGTAGTGGGTGTATGAGTGTGTATGTGTGTGTGCCCCCAGCAACAGATTGAAACCCTATCCAGGGTGTACCCCGCCTCGTGCCCTAAGTCACCTGGGATAGGCTCCAGGCCCCCTGTGCCCCTGTATACAAGTGAGTGAGTAAATGCATCGTCTTTGTCAATCTTTAAGCATAAATATCTCTTTCTATTGGCAGATTGCTTTTTTAAAAAAAGATATATTTTTAAAGTTAGCAAAATAATCTGGCAATAGAACAAGGAATTTACACTTAAAATGTTCTAAAATTTTGGGGCCTCCGAGTGGCGCAGTGGTAAAGTGCTCGGTTCGGTTCCCGGGTGATGCTGTAACCTCTCGCAGCCGGAGGTCTAGAGAGAGCTGATTGGCCGAGCTCTCTCAGAGGGGAGGGATGAGAGGTACTTCATGCTCCCACATTAATCACGGCTCTACTGCCAATCAGAGGCGTCTGTGAGCTCGCGCAAGTGGAAGGAGCGGATAGCGGTCCTCCGAGTGTGTTACTCCGCCCAACGGAGCGTGAGTGAGCAGTTCGGAAAGATGCGGTCAGCTGGCGTCACGTGGTCCGGAGGAAACACGTGATAGTCTTTGGCCCTCCAGACTGAGTGGTAGTAGTAGCTTAATGTGGGAGCCCCCTAGTGACGGGGAGGAATTGGACACGATTAAATTAGGGAGAAAATCTGGAAAAAAATCCAAAATAATAATAATTCAAAAAAGAATAATTAGTAAAATTTGTCCACAAATAGGCTTAATCATATTATATTTGCTGAGTTGTAATCTTATATTATGAAAATGTAGTTAAATTAAACTCGATTTAGTTAAATTAAACTCTCACTTGCTAAGATATGACTTTTTTTGCAGCGCATTTCAATTTCCTTACGCAATGCATTTGCAGGCCTGGCGCTCCTAAAGTGCTTTATTAAATAAATCTGTCCTAAATACCACCAAAATGGCCAAAGACCTTGAAATCAAGAATAAAATACGCATGAAAGTCACTCAGGTTCAAAACAACCACCATTTTTAATACAATAAAAAATGTAAAATGCAACACAGATGCTTATAAATCCAACTCTGTCTTCAATTACATAAGACTGACCACTGCAATTCCTCTAAACTTCTCTTAGGGCAATTCCTCATCTTCATTTTCGGTAATAAGCTCAATATTAAATTGCTAATTGTTTCCATGTTTTTGTATTTATTGTGTGTTTTCAGCCTATTATTACTAATTTGCAAATATTGTGGTTGTCGAAACATTAGAGACTTCAACTGGTTTTGTCAGTGACTCTACACCAGTAGGTGGCAGCCACAACAGAAGTACAGTACGTTACTCGAGGAATCGATGGTTTATGGCTCGTGCCAAGGAGGGGCATGTCTCTCGAAAAGCTCCTCGGTGACATTTCAGGCTGTCCGTAAGGAGACCGCAGGAAGGAAATTCCAGCATGTGGTGGCTTTTACTCTTCTCCTTTAATGTAATGTTTTGCTAGGGGATTCATTCAAAGGGCTGAGGGTTGCATTTGCTCTAGCCTTTGTTGTTTTTTCTTTGAGTGCAAAAAGAACAAAAGCCTTTCTCCTTTTAACCAAGATAATTATTGTGTAATCATCACATAATTGCTCTCTGTGAACAATTACATAATAAAAATTCACAAAAGGTTAAAGACATAGCGATTCTGTCAGGTCTTACTTTTCTTCTGTCCTGCGACGAAGCAGGTCTTTGTGGTGTCGGTGCAGGGCATCTCGGCACAGTTCTCCAGGCGTCCACTTTGCCCGCAAGTACACACCTCGTAACAGCCTGCCTGGCCACTTCGCACTGGAACCTGGATCCGGGCCTCCATGTGCACTAGGAACTCGGAAGCTTCACCCAGTTTGCAGCCTGTCACCAGAAAGTGTTCTCATGATTATTTAACGACCAGCTACTGGTAACCAGTTTAAAAATAACTGTGTTTAATGTTAAATATTGAAATGATAATAATAGAGAACCCCAAGTACCAGGCACGCAGAAATAAGGCAGACAGTCTTGTCCTGTGTGACAGCCCTTCCTGTTTACTTCGCACAGATGGTTGCTGGGACATGGGTTGGGATTACATGGATGGATCACCTCCTCGATGATGTTCTCGAAGGGACTAGGAGCTGTAGGAGCCACACGAACAATTAATTTCATGGTTCTACACAGAAAAATAAAGCTGACGCTGAAGCATTTAAGACTCACTGAGGTATCTCTGTAGAGGAATGCATCTCTCCGGGTCATCGGTAGGGGACAGGAGGTCACAGATCCGCTCTGGGGTCTGGCCTTCTGGGAAGCGTGAGAAGTCCCCGCAGTGGGTCAGGATGTCCACACAGTCTGACCTGAAGGCAAACATGAAGAAATGAGATCTGAACGATATTATCGGGGGAGGGGGGGGGAATGAAAACTAGGGTCGGATTGCTTTGTTTAACCTTGGGATCAAATGCATACCAGTGATTTACCATTTCGAAAACTTGGAATAAGATTTTAAGGAACTGGTAAATATGGAAAGTACCATATAAATCAGAACATGAAAAGGTCTCTGCAGAGGATAAGACAAGAATATAATAATTAAAGGTAAAACTGTAATATAAAATCTGGTTTCAAGGTGCATGCTGCAAAGAACAGAAGCGCACCACTTCTCTGTGCTCCTGCCAGCATGGATTGTACACACACACACACACACACACACACACACACACACACACACTAGTACAGGCCTCTGTTTTCAGATGGAAGAGATGAAAGCACACTTCCTGTTGACTGTATACATAAAACAGCTTCATGCTTGGAAAGACATTAGAGCTGTTTACGCTGCACTGTTTTCATACATTGTGAATGAGACCATCTCAGAGTGACTCAACAAAATCTGAAATCCAGCGGTGACTTTCTGATCTCCACTATGTGTCGAGATTCATTTATTATTCACCTTATTTATACTGACATGAATATGTTAAGAGCTTTGATTCTTTGTCCAGACACCATGAGCTTACATATTAAAATATAATCCCACTGACTTTATCTTGGTACCTTTTTAATTTCGACTGCCCTTCACTAAACAGACACTGAGACATCGATCCATTTCAAAAAGATACTTGTACAACAGTTAGTTCTGACCGAGTAATCGGATTGGAAGAGACCCATTGTGGTGATAATAGATGTTAACAGCACTCCGACATTTAACTATATGTAGAGTGCCTTGCAAAAGTATTCATACCCCTTGAACTTTTCCATAATTTGTCACGTTACAACTACAAACGTAAATGTGTATTATTGGGATTTTATGTGATAGACCAACACACATAACACAATCTTTGTAAAGTGGAAGGAAAACGATAAATTAGGTCACTTCTGAAGTCAGTTAATTCCACTGGATTTTAGTTCGTTGTATTAAGATAAAAGGAGCTGAACACAAATGCAGGCCACACTTTTCAGATTTTTTTTTTTGTAAAAAAAAAAAAAAATGCATTTATTATTTTCCTTCCACTTTACAATTATGTGCCACTTTGTGTTGGTCTATTATATAAAATCCCAATAAAATACACTTAGGTTTGTTGTTGTAATGTGACAAAATGTGGAAAAGTTCAATGGGGTATGAATACTTTTGCAAGGCACTGCATCACAGGTGTTCTAACAATCGTTAATTACACGGTCAGATGCCAGCATGGGTGAAGAGTGGAGAGCAGCTGCCTGCCAAAACACATTCCAGACAACTCACAGAAGCACTAGATAACACATCACAGTAAGATAACACACCTGATAACATTATGTCATCTTAACCCACACTTTGCCTCCTTAATAATTGCCTTTAAGTCGTTCCTAATTGCATCTGTTCCATCTGGGATATTTTATAGAATTTTTTTTTTATATTTATCTTTTATTAACACAAGGCGGTATCCCAAATCCATATACTTTCACGCCTGTTTATTAAACTGTCAGTTATCGGCTGCTAATAAATGGTGTTTGTATAAATGTTATATAAAAGCAATATCACACTCGAGGTCATGATTATATCCAGCACAACAGCACTCCCTTTTGTGTGATATTGCTTAATTAAATTGTATTCCTAAATGATACTAATTATTCACTATTGACTGATGTAGATGTCAGTAAAACATTGAATTTCACTTTTGTCAATATTTTTGGCCACCACAATACCTACAGAGAAATAGAGTATGTATACTTAACTATAGTATTGATAGACAAGTGTGTGCAAGTACACCAAGCTTCAGATAACCTCTTTACTTTGTTCACACTGGTGAATAAATATTAAAAGTTTTCTAGCTTGTCCCCATGCTGAGATGGAAGGCAGGAACCAAATTACCGGTCATTGAAATAATAAGAAATAATTGTTTTGCATTCTTATTTTTTTATCCTTGTCTAGTTTATCATCTCATGCAAAACACTGAAAGGCTAGAATATAGGCTTCTCTGTGACCTTGAGTCTAATTGTCTCCTTAGAGGGAAATATCACCGCAAATCAATAAAAAAAAAATCTTCTAAGATGTAATTATCCAAAGTGTTATATTTCTATTCTGATGGGAATGGTCTCTTCCAAGATGTACCCCCCCCTTTCAAAGGGCACAAGGCTTCACATAATAGCTTGACGGATCGACATGGAAATAATATAGCTATATCCTATGGTATCTCAACCAGATCCCAACCCAAACGAACACCTTTGGTGGCTTTTGGAGAGGTTTTTGGATCTCTGCGTAACCATTAACAAAACACCAACTGCGGGATCTACCAATCTTTTGGATGAGTGGTGTTCAAAAATCCAGTACAGTTACAAGAGAATTGTAGAGTCTGTGTTAATGTGGACTCCATGTTCAGCGTACTAAGGCATTTTTTTCCTTTCCTGATTCACAAATACTGTACAGTAGTACACTTTCAGAAAGGTGGTTAAGTGTACTCTATACAGTATATCTCGTAAGGAAAGCTTGGTCATTTTAACTAGACAAGGTAATGTGTAAAAACAATAAACACAAGGAACTTACCACTTACTGAAAACAAAAAATGGAAACGGCTTAATCACTGTTTGCTAGCTGACAGTGAAAATATTTATTATGACCCGGTGGGACACCAAATTTAATCCTGAAATACATATAATCATACCCCTGCAAGACCAGAACAATGCTGCTCATTTAGCCACATGGATGACTAGTAAGTCGCACTGCTGAATTTAGCTCCAGTCTTCATTATCTGGAAGACATTTCAGTCTCCTACTTTTTAAACTTCAAGGTGTTTTTCGAAATCCATGTTCCAAGTTGTTACCATGAATTCCACATGACCACATACTAAAAAGCGTACAATTGGCAAGCTGAGTTTGAAACACTGTCGGCTGCAATACCAGTAACGAAATGATCGAGGCTTAGAAAAATGTCAATAAGGGAAGCTCAAATCTGACAATTTTCCTTAGATGAATCCTCTGATAAGCTTCGATGAAACCACCAGACAGAAACACTGAAGCATGCTAGAACAGGTCAAAAGAGGAAGGATGCTGAGGAATGACGGTGAGGTCACAGCCTGCCATCGCTCACTGACACAAACTTTTGTCCTAAGCTGCTTGAGTCAGGGTGTTTCTTGTCAAAAAACATGAGCGAGAGCATTCTAAGCCGTTCTCCAGAACTGTTGCGTGAGGAGGACTAATCCTCACAGCGCCAGAGTGCAAGTGAGTGCCGAGGGACGGGCCGCTGATCACCAAACGAGACAAGCTTTGGCTCAGAGTGTAAACACAGGTGTGATAAAATGCAAACAAAACAGTCAGTGTTGCTCCCCTGTGTGTGCGCGTGAATGAAACTGTCAGGTGAAACATCTCTCTAGGCTTCCAGACAGCTCTGTGCTGTATTCATCAAGGTCATGGCTGTCAACTCCTACATGCCTCTCTCCTGTGTGATGATTGTAATGTATGGTGACATGCTGAGATGAACTTGGAGATTCACTTGAAAGATTTTTGAACTCAAACAACTTCAGAGCCTGGATTATTCCAGGATCCCAAAACGTATTCCTTTCTCATACCTTCAACTTCATCATTTCACCACCTTCCCAGAAACTGTTAAATTATTTTAAACAAATATAAATGAATGATACACAATGTGCAATGTATTACTGAAGAACACCAGGTTCAGTCACTCTAAGTGACTTTCTTTCTTCAGGGTTATCTTATTGTTTAAAGATGCATCGATGGAAGTCTTAACCCCCCTGGCAGAGGCAACTAGGCAGAAACACATAGCTGTTTTATATTTTTCTTAAGATTGGTTTTAAAAATCATCACTAATGCTAAAAACACTATACCAAAATAAATTTTGATAGTATTAAAAATTTACACATTTATTAAAGTCGTATTGTCTCATGACGTAAGCAGAGATTAGTTATTCATTCCTTACACTGCAGTTGTGTATCAGTTTGTAATATGTCTGCTTGACTCCTACAGATTCCCTGGTGAGAAGTCTCTACTCTACTCAACTCGCTAGGTCATGTAAACATTTAAACGGGACCAAAATAATTTTTAAATTCATTTGGCACTGTACTGGGAGCCAATGAAGGGAAGCCAGAACTGGAGAGATATGTTCTCTTTTACGTATAGACATTAAGAGTCGAGCAGCAGAGTTTTGGATCAGCTGTAGTCGATGTAATGCTGCCTGAGAAACCCCAAACTACAAAGCATTACAGTAATCGATGCGAGTGGTGATAAAGGCGTGAATGGCTATTTCACAATGCCTAAAGGACAAAACAGGCCTAAGTTTTGCCAGTTGCCTTAATTGAAAGAAACTGGACCGAACCACAGCACTGATCTGGTTATCAAATTTAAGGTCATGGTCAAAAATAACACCTAAATTTGATGCTGTGGGTTTAACATACTGCTCAAAGGCTCCTAAATCCAGAGGTGGAACTCTACCCCTGGCACCAGGACCAAATACCAAAACCTCAGTCTTTTTATCATTAAAATGTAAAAGATTTTGGGCTAACCATGTCTTTATGTCATCTAGACATGTTAACAGAGCCTTGACAGAGTAGCCTTCCTTGTGTTTTTGGGAGATAAATCTAACCATCATCTGCAAAGCAGTGAAAGGAGATGCCATGTTTTCTCAGAATATAGCAAGCAGCAACAAATAAAAAGAGGAAAGAAGGGGTCCAAGGATAGAACCCTGTGGGACCCCATATGTCAGAGGAGCTGATGAAGACTCAAGATCTCCAAGGCTAACAGAAAATGTTCTATCAATAAGATAGGACCTAAACCAGTCTAGAGCTGTCCCTCTAATTCCCACCCAGTGTTCTAAGCGTGACAGAAAGATGTCATGGTCTAATGTATCAAAGGCAGCTGTTAAATCAAGCAGCTGAAGAATCACAGAATTGGTAATAAGATAAATGTCATTTAAGACCCATAACAGAGCTGTTTCAGTACTGTGAAGAGCCATAAACCAGACTGAAAGACCTCAAGAATTCCATGCTCATTAAGATAACTTATTAGTTGTGTATATACTGCTTTCTCCAAAATCTTAGACAGAAATGGTAGCTTGGAGATTGGTCTGTAATTAGAAAACACAGACGGATCAAGATTAGGTTTTTTTTAACAAAGGCTGCACAGCTGCATGTTTAAAATTTCTGGGTTCCACCCCAGATCCCAAGCTGCTATTTCTAATATTTAAAAACTGTAGGACCTAGAATGGGATACTAGACAGCGCTTTCCAGTTAGAATGAACTAAATACCCTAAAAAATAGGGGGTTGTCTGGGTGCACCATTCAGACTTAAAATTTACACCATCCATCCATCCATCCATCCATCCCTCCCTCCATCCATCTACCTCTGTATTCCAGCTAAGAATCGGGTAGGACAATGGTGAATACCATTGAATTTATTCCTATTTTATGATCGTGGTGGAACCTGTGGTCAACATTCACACACAACGGCCAATTTGGAAATGTCAATTCAAATAAAAATTGTCATAATAAAATAAAATAGAATAAAAGAAAGTATCAAGTACAAATATGTAAAGTATATAAAAATTTAAGAATCTAAAAAGGTAAGAACTGTATAAATAAACTGTATTAAATATGTGTAATGTGCAATGTGCAGGTAGCAGCAGGAGTTTGAAATGGAATGATGAGCAGCAGTGATATTGTCCATCTTTAAAGTGCAGTAGTAGATTCCCTAATTAGCCTAATGCATGTTTATGGACTGTGGAAGACAGCAAGCACAGGGAGAAAAGGCAAACTCCCTGCACACAGAATTGAGTATGAATTGAGCCTGGACCCTTGAGGTGAAAGGCATCAGTGCTAACCACTAAGCCACTGTGCCACCTAATTACAACATCTATTGTTTCTACAGTCCACTAATCTGAACTATTTGTGGAGGCACATGTCCACTCTAGTTGACTTGAACAGGCACGACATCTCTGATTAGAATGCCTTTGAGGAGGAGTGGGACATATACTGTACAGTAGTTAAATGTCCTAGTGCCGTTATACTCTATATCAGCACTCATGGAACACCTTCTATCTGATCAAATTGCTTGGTCAGAACTAACTGTTGTATAATTGTCTTTCAAAACATGCCATTAGTTTTGTAATCACTATGCAACCACAGCCCTTTTTTAAGCAAAGACAGCATCTCATCTTTACTTTTTTCAGTGTTGAACACTTGAATGAGTAGGTGTGTCCAATCTTTTGATTGGTACCATAAACATGGAAAACGAGACAAGAATATTATGTAGAGACTGGAAACGGACTACACACTTGCAGATGACGCTGCCTCTGGATTTGCTGTAGCAGGGTTTGATTTGCAGTGCGCAGGCAACTGCCTTCCACATCTCGGGCCGGCATTTTCTTATGTCCAAAACTGGAATGTTCATGAAAGGCATCTTAATGGTTCCATTGGACCAAAGTTTGATGTCATTCATGGCGCCTTGGTCAGACTGGATGTTGCAACTCCGGAACAGCTCAGTTGGCCTGAAATAAAATAACACATTAACGTCAGACTTCTCATTTCATGTCTAAGTCTTCAACATACATTCCCTGCAAGTATCCTACACCTGACCATGACTTTTCACTATCTGGATTTAAAAAAAGGACATCTCTATCAATGTCTATGCTAATAGGATATCTAGACCAAGGCCAGAGTGGAAGCACTTTATCTAAGAAAAGCTATTAAACGGAATGCAGGCCAAAAAAAAAGAAGTCATATTTGGAAATCAAATCAAAAACAGACAAAAACCAGACCATGACCATTTTTTTTTAAACCAGACCAAACTGGCTCAGAAATGGCTCTTCATGGATGTACTGTAACTGATTAGCTGATGCTCACTTGGTGCCACTTGTCAGAACTAAAACATTCCTCCCAAAGCAAACATCATTCACCACTGGCACAAGGAGTTTTCAGAGCGGGCTGTGACTTCTTTACTAACCCACAAGAAGAAACCTCGCTCATGTAAACCTAGCACAGGTTTGGAGAGGATATTTTTGTATGCTCTGGCAGAACACTCTTCTGCCTTTCACAACAGAATGAGTGTTTGACCAACAACAAGCCTCTTGTTGGTCAGAGAAGGGTTTGTTTACAACACTCTTTTAATGTTTTATTTGGGTGCAAGAGTATGCGTGAGTGTGAGCCCTTACCACTAAAGGGGAGGAACCCGTTCTAACCTCAGACTTCAACACTGTAGCTTAGAATTCTCTAGAGAACCGCTATAATTCCTTCATTCCAAAAACAACTGGTGCAACTGCCTGTACGTGATTTTTGTTTTTGTTTTGTTTTCTTAAAGTAGACCAACATTTAATTTGTAATACTAGCTCTTAGTTACACCTAACTGCCAATTGGGGTCGTGCTTGTCTGAGGACGTACTAACCTAACATCTCACTAGGACTGGGCAATTAAAAAAAAATTTATAGACAGTGGGCGGCACAGTGGCCTAGTGTTTAGAACTGTGGCCCTGCACTTCCAGGGTTAGAGGGTTCGATGTGTGGGTGGAGTTTGCATGTTCTCCCTGTGCTTGGTGGGTTTCCTCCGGGTACTCCGGTTTCCTCCCACAATCCAAAAACATGCAGATTAGGCTAATCAGTGTTCCCAAATTGCCCGTAGTGTGTGAATGAGCGTATGTATGTGTGTGTATGTGTGTCCAGTGCTGGATTGGCACTCCAACCAGGGTGTAACCTGCCTCGTGCCTTAAGTTTCCTGAAATAGGCTTCAAGCCCCCTGAGACCCTGTATACAGGATAAAATGGTATATTCCCTAATTCTGGGGTTTACTGGCTGATTGTGTTATCATTTTGGATTTTTTAATTGTCTACTCACTTGTCCAGTTCCAAGTGTATTTTGGGTTACAAGCGGAACTGTTTTAGAGCTTGTAAAATGACCTGTGAAGCCACAAAGCAGCCCCAAATACCCACCATGTGAAGAGTTTTTTTTACTGATACTAGCTTTCCATGTTCCCTGTTGCACTTCCTGTTGCTATACCCCCTGACTCACTCAACCACCATCCTCAAAGACGAAATCGACCCGTTCTCTCAGCATCCTTCGTGACAGGGTTGTGCACTGGGTTTACTTACACTGCTCTGCACTGCAGATAAGCAAAACACTCCACAACCATATTTGTCCCCAACGGATTTTGTGCTCAGTTTGTGCTCTGTGCCACTGCCAAGTCCCCAAAGCAACAGCTTTTGAAATCTGCAGGGGTGCCCACTAGTGCAAATCTCTATAGGAAACCTTCAAAAGAAATCAAAGCCAGGGTTTGTTTGCATGACCTTTGCATCCCGCCGTAGAGGCAAGGGTGCCGTCATCTTAAAGAAAGATTCATCAACCCTGTCCAGTCTAAACAATACACAGAATAGTTTGGATAACTTTGAATGCCTGGCGTTCTGGGGGATGTGGGCAAAGATCCTACAAATAATGATATCTTTGACAAGGTAAAACATCTAAAGCAGAGGGAATAAATCTTAACAGCTTTCTTTGTGTAATGAATCCTCCTAGCTGACTTCTAGGAATAGATGAAAAAATGTGCTTCAGATCAAAAAAGTAATAATGATCGTACATGTAGTAAAATAAAGACTATGAGCAAGAACATAAGAACATTATATATTAAATCATATTTATTTATTATGTATATAGACAAGGCGGCAGGTGGTGTAGTGGTCAGGCTTGATTCCCTTCTTTGTGTGCATGGAGTTTGCATGTTCCCCCGTGTTTGGTGGATTTCCTCAGGGTACTCCGGATTCCTCCCACCGTCCAAAGATATGCAGGTTAGGCTAATTGGCGTTCCCAAAATTGCCCGTAGTGTGTGTGCCCTGTGATGGATTGGCACCCTGTCCAGGGTATACCCTGCCTTGTGACCTAGGCCTCCTATGATAGGCTCCAGGTCCCCACGACCCTGAATACAGGGTAAAGCGGTATAGAAGATGAGTGAGTGAGAGTGAGTATATAGACGATTTCCATAAGAACAGATTATTCTTTCCTTTATTATCTATATCTCTAACCCTGTGTAGAGGAACTTGAGGCACACTCCAGATAGGGTGCAGGGCACAAGCACACACCTACACACCCCACCATACGCTACAGGCAATACAGAAACTCTAATCAACCTAGTGTGCATGTCATTGGACTGTGGGAGGAAACATGTAAACTTTAGGTGCACAGGAGAAGGAGCGGGGGCAAGACTTGAACCCTCAACCCTGGAGGTGCTAGTTGAAACCACTAAGCACCACTAAGCACCACTAAGCCAAAATGCTGCCAATAACATTAATATTTACTTGTTATTAATCATGCTCATGAGCATGTAAATCTACCTTCTACCTCTGCTGTAGAATCTACTGTTTTAGTAGACAATTGGTTTCTACTGTCTATTATGGTCATGTCTTGTAAGGATTTTACAGGGACTGAGATTTGTTCTAGACAATGGTTTCTCTGGTGCTATTATTTTTTACATCCTTGTCTGTCAGTATTTATCACCAACAGCCACTGAAGGTCATAAAAGAAACTGTCCTCGCAAAGAACCCATGAGTGCTCCAATTCACCAAGCCACATCTGAAGGAAAACGCCACAGGGTCCTACCATCTGACAACAGTTCATCATCAAACCAGGAACATAAAGATGATGTTGCAAACTCACTAAATCAACCAACCACAAGACTCTGTAATGCACAGTTGAGACTCCGGCCCTAAAACCTTTGGCAGGGCCAAACAGAATAGTTGTGCTGGGTGATGTGGAGGGCATGTGAACCCACATACCATTTAGCAAGGGCAACAACCACTCCTAACATAATAACACAGACCATGTAGACCTACATCTGAGTATGAGTGAGATGACAACAGACTGGACACTACACTACTGACAACAAAGGTTATAATTCATTTACAGTAACCACATGTCTGGGCAGCGGCAGAACTGAAATGGTGGAGGGACACTTCTCCCTGGATGAGACAACTTGAGGCAGGGACACCAGTCCATCACAAGGCATCATGTGCACACCTTCACACACTTGTTCACAACCTCGAGGCAGCTCAGAGAAACTTGATCCAAGTCACTTAGTGATCTGGTTGTCGATGACATTGTCTTCAACAGAGAGATTGTCAGACTTTGTTCCACACCCGCCTCCCCAAAAATTCCAGTTCTTTGTGATATAGTCTAAAAACAACTCCAGTTGGACAAACCACAACCCTAGGCTCTGGTGAAGGTTTGTAAACTGTTACCTGTTGTTAAAGTTGGTGCAGTAGGTGAGATCTTTGCAGCCAAGTTGGCATGGTTCCCTCACATCTGCCAGGCAGGTGATAAGATCTGTCTCCACAGGGCTGTACTCACAGACCTGGTCAAACTCCTGCCACGTCTGAGTTCCCCAGTTGGTGCTGATCTCCTGGCACATAAGTCTATTAAAAAATAAGTTACATAACTGCACTCAGAGTCGTAAAACACACATGTGGGCATCCTTTAGGTCACCCCTGCTTTGGGTTATGGCTAGTCAAAACCTAGTATTAAAAAAATGTGACCGTGAGCTGACCTGCACTGTGAGGTATTCGCTTTGGAGCAGCAGTGGAGCTTGGCGCAGTCCATCTTGGCTGTTGGGGATGTCTCTGGGTCAGTTTTGGTAGGAGGGTGAGCGCTACCCAGAAAGCACTGCCACAGTGGGTCCTGGGGGAGAGGCTGGCTTCCGCACTCTTCAATCAGGCCTTCCATGATCTCATGCTCGGTGTTCATGGTCCGCAAGATCCGTTTACACGCCGTCTGGCAGTGTGCCTCCTCCGCCCGGTCACAACAGTACAGGCCTGGAGCAGCACATATGCTTACGGTTAGAAAGTTTGACAAGCAGAATGCATAGAGATTTACTGGCACGGTGGAAAAGGTAAATGTCCTGATTAGGTAACAAACATTTGATCTGTTGCGCCTTTGAAAATGACATGGTTTAACTTTGCTCATCAGACAAGTGTAACATGAACACCAACCAAATTTTTGCAATAAAATATAAAGCATGAAGCCATAACAAGTAAATGAATATCAGGAAGAAACATAACGAGGAGAAAAATGAATTATATGGCTGGTAAATTAGATCGCCGGAGTTCATATGCTTTTTTTTTTGCATAAAGTACCATCATATGATTAGAGGTCGTTTCAGTCTGGCGATTTAGATAGAAATAAATAATATTCAAGTTTATATTTGTGGAAAACAATTTCTGACATTTTCTACTAAATAAAGTTGTGAAAATGGCATGTTTCTCCTTTGTATATAAACTATATGGCCAAAAGTGTGAGTATCTGACCATCCCACCTATATGTGCCTATTAAACTGCAGATTAAGTCCCTTTTTCCTTTTTTTTTTAATGACCTCCATTCTTCTAGGAAGATATTTCACTAGATTTTATGGCATGGCTAATGGGATCTGTGATCATTCAGCCCCATAGCATTAGTCAGATCAGGCACTGATTTTTGGGGAATGAAGTCTGGGGTGCGGTCTGTATTCTAATTCTTGTCAAAGATGTTCAGGGTTGAGGCAGGCTACTCGGGTTCTTCCACACACCCAGCCTGGCGAACCATTTCCTAATAAACTTTACTTTATGCATTCGGACAATGTCATGCTTACAACTTTGTGGTTACTTTTTGGAGAAGAACCACATATGGGTGTGATGATCAGGTGTCCACAAACATATGGCCATATAATGTACCTAATTCAGGAATTTTATAGCATTTAAAAATGGTTACTCCCAAATGTCATTGTAACATGTGGTTAGTAAAGGCACTGTGATTTCTGCTCACTATCGATGGGACTCCTGGTCGGATAAGATTTGGTGTAGTTGGCCACGCAGCTGATGAGCTGAGGGCTGATGCTCTGGCAGTACTCCTTGACCGTATTGATCTGAGACACAGTGGGTGAGGAGTCTGTGCGGAAGATGGCCTGGCAGTATTCCCGGCAGTGAGTGTGTCTCCCTGCATAGTTGCAGCACACTGAGCCCACTGCAAGAACACATGAGAAGGACACATCAGTAAAAACATCATATATACCAGTCAAAGGTTTGGTCACACCTTCTAATTCCATGGTCTTTCTTGATTTTTTCCCCCCTTTCTAATGCTGTAGGCATTCAAAATGTGCATTAATCTTCTTTAAACAGTTGATATTGAGATGTGTCAATATTATGTATAGATTCTTAGAGAGAGAGAGAGAGAGAGAGAGAGAGAGACAAACACACCCACATAGAAATGCAAGAGGTTTTCAAATCAATCCGAGACTTTTGAGAATAACAGAACACAGTTATGGGTTATAAATAAACTCCCTTAATTTCTCTATATAATCCCCTGCTACACTAATGCCTGAAGGTTTCTCAGTACGCCGGAGCCATGAACAGACTTGCATGCTTCGCGTCTAAAATACTGGCCTCCCAGGAACTCCTTTAATGGCCTAATCATGTGGAAATGTCTGGGACGAGGTCAGGACTGTGTCTACTTACTGTACTGTGCTTAAAATTCTGTAAATGTCAATCGGTTTTACTTTTATTCTCAGGAAATTTCATCCTGGTTTGAACGGGACCCGCTTGAACGCCTTTTGTGTGTTGCTTGCCCTAAGGACATGGCCTGGACCCATCGGGTCACTTGAACCAAAGGTTATGCCCCACAGTGCAACAGGCTACATTTCAGGAGGTCCGAAGTCTGGACAGGAAACTCATAACATCTGTGACTGACGGTGACTGCAGGGCATTGCTCACACATCTGATCACAAATGAGCATTTCATTTACTGGTGAGCTCAATAGCAGGGTAAATTTCAGTGGGATGAGGGGGTCATGACCTTGCCTTGCAGGCACAGAGACGTGATTTGCCAAATAGAATGGTGTCTTGTTTCCTTTTCACGCAATTTAACATGCATTGAAATCACACAGCAGTGTAGATATTATACAACATTTCTTAAATGGAATACAAATTAGACGAGTGATATAAGTGATATTCGGGTTTGTACCATCTTTAATATATTGCTCAGTAAATTTGTAAAGAAATGCAAGTAATGAGTGCTTACTTTCATTTTTGGTGATACAGCTGTAGAGCGGTTTCTGCAGAAGAGAGAAGAGACGTGTGTTAAACACAGGCACTGCTGGATAGAATGCAATAACATCCTTGATAGAGAAGGAAATTCTGTTACTTGTAGTCTTTGGCACTGCTTTGTTTGAGACATATTTTTTTCTGTATATCAACATCAAAGAAAAAGCAGATAACGTATTTGGCACGCATTCAAAAGTCTGTGTTTCGTCCCTGACATTTCAGATGTTTCAAAACTCCCATCTCATATTCTTGGATAGGAATATATAAAGTACTGAGACACAATTCAAGCCGTTGTGTTTCTCTACACTCCTTCTTTTAAAGCATGATTCCGTTTTGGCCATCATGAAAATATCAATTAAAAACCAGCCTTTTGAAGAGTTTTATAGCGCTGGTCATTATAACACCTTTCTTTGACTTGCATGCCAAGTAAATACATTAAAAAAAACGTCTTGGGACTCTCAGAAGTGCTTCATGAAGTTTATCCTGTTTGCATGCTTTGGCTCGGAACAAGATTGCTCGTAAATTGAGGGCGTGAGATGAAAGGGGCTCGGGATTTAAAGCGGGAGTGTGTCTGCTCCAAACCAAACATTATGCCCAGTGGTTTGTTTGTTTATTTAGACAAAGGAGGTGATCCAGATTAAAGGAGGAAATCAAGAAGGAAAAACACAGTCATGACAGTCACAGTGCTAAGCACTACACTAAAAACATGTTTTTAAAATATTTTATTTTATTATTTAATTATTACTTTATTTACTTCTTCTTTTTTTTTTTTTTTTTTTAACTTGCACCTTTTATTGACCTCATCTTTTAAACATCCAGATGTCTCAACTCCAGCTGTGTGTACACCATATCCATAAAGAATAAACAAAACATACAAGAACCTTCTTTGTGAGAGACGTAGGACTGATGCATGGGAAATTACTTTCATTAGTACAGAAATAAAGATAAATAAAGTTTGTGACAGAGCAACTTCTAGTCATGTGAAATAAACAGAAGATATTTTACGAGTCAGCACTGAGAAACTGGTTTTAGCAGATTACACCGTTGTTTTTCTGTTCATCTTAAAACAAACAGAGGTACAGAAACTCAGAAGGAGTTTAATGCAGGAATAATTATGAGAAAACATGTAAAGTATAAATGTGTATGAATGTGCCAAAGGTCAACTCTTTTTTTTTCTCTTGTAGATTTGATAATAAATACGATGTCATGGTGCAATGAGGACAATGACGACGTTTGTACTTTTTCCATACTTGATCCTTAAATTCCAAAAAAAGCCTGGACAATATCACAGTATCAGTATGATCACATCCTAAAATGTTTTATTTCTCTCGTAACATAGCAACTGACATGTTATATTTATCAACAGTTATTTTAATGTTGGAAAACATCCATAAAAAAATACAAATTAGTATCCGTTATCACTTGTTTTTTAGACATGAGATAAGTGATAGTTCCGGCTTTATCAGTTCATAAAAACTGTCTTTCTGACATTATGATAATTCACTTTAATGTAAAATATTCCTTATTCAAACATATCCTTTGACTAAGTGGGAGAGAGACACAGCAAAGCACGTGATATTGGCCATTCTCACTGTTGCCAGATTGACAGAATTAAAATTTGGAACTGCTGAAAATCCAGTCGCTCTGATGGACCTCACTAAAGTAACTTTAATATGTCCCTTTGTGCTTTCACTTTTTTGTCTGTAGTATGTGAGCATGTATGTGTGTGCGCCGTGTCATGGGTGTACCCCAACCTGTACCCAAATTCTGGGCCCTGTACAAGATACGTTTTATAGAAGATGAATGAATAAATGAATAAATGAATTCACCCCAAGTAAAGTATTCCAATGGGAAACCCTCTCAATCTGGCAACAGAACTTGAGTCATATTGTGACTTATTGACCCACTTGATGCACCACGTCATACATAAGTACTTTGTAATCTTGTTTCTTTCAATCAGTAAATGCTCCTCGTGCAGTTCAGATTTCTCAGACCAGGGTCAACCGAGTACAAATTCCGGATAGATTTTTACGGTATGAGCGCATTCAGACATGAAGCTGACCCCTTAAATTTCATTTAACATTGCGTGTCTGCTAGGGGGTATCGTCTGCATTCTGCTATTCTGCTTATGCATGAATGGTAACCATAGAAATAAAAACATCTGTCCATTAATATTAATCTATCGTTAATGTTACATCTGGATCTATGCTGTTACACCCTCATACGCCCATCAGATTTGAGCATTCGGCTGTGCCGTGGTATAAAGAAAATGAATCGACTCCTTTGTGCTAGTCATACTTGACAATAGAAAAACACTGTGGTCTAAACCCCTGTACAACAGGCATCTTTATTGTTTGTACAATATTATACATGCTGAGTCTCTCACTCTTATCAGATTGTTATTCACAGACAACAAGTAGCTCATCAGAGATCAAAATCTGGATTCATTATGATTCATTAGGTGTTAAATAAGAATAACCGAGATCACCGAGATGTTTTGCTATTGTTCAGAGGAAACTAAACACCAAAGCCTGTGTCATGTTTGCAGTCTGCCTTGCTAGAGTAGTCCCCTTCTGGCAGTAATGCTTAACTAAAACTACACTACAAGCAAAACTTTCTCACTTGGAAGCTTCGATACAACCATATAAAACTTTTTTTGTAAGCATATTTAAGATTTTTATAATCAATAATTCTGTAATAGACTTAATAATAGACTTACCTCTGTGTCCTTTCTGCATACTTTTGTGATATCATTCTTAGATGATGCCTGGAAAAGAAGTAGTAGTAGCATAAAATAATGCATCCAAGATTGAGGCTCATTCAAAACTGAAATCAAGAATTACACCAACACACTCCATATACACAGCAAAAATGAAAACAAACAAATTCAATAGACCATCCCTTTAATAATGTACACCGCAGCTACATTATGGATTAGTAGATCCCTGACCAAAACAATCTTGGTTTGGATGTGAATAAACAAATAATTAAGAACATTTTAATAAATAATAACTGCAGTGATTAAAATGTTTTAACTGGAAACAATTGTCTTAACCATAACTGATCCAGTGAGTAGCTTCTCATTTCTTAAACAACCACGACAGAAGACATACCCTGCGGTCATGGAAAAGATGTAAATGTGTTTGAGAAGAGTCAAAATATTGGCCTACATTAAACAAAGAAAACAACTAATGAGATTGCTGAAATTATGGAATTGGGAACTTTGCAACACAATTATAACTTCCCTAAGGAAAAAAAAAACATGACTGGAGATTACTTGTGAAATTACACTGTAAAAAATAGACAGTAAGACTCGTAGCTATTTTTAATAGTAAAAGATTGGGACTAAACAGTTGTGTGTCCATAGGAAAACCGCTTGTTAGTAAGACTAACTTGGGAAAAAAGCTTAAAGATTGGACTTTGGCCTCCGAGTGGCGCAGTGGTAAAGTGCTCGCCCTATCATCCGGAGATCGCTGGTTCGATCCCCGGGTGATGCT
>JAQQZT010000033.1:26743187-26768897 GCA_030068275.1 Clarias platycephalus | reverse complement strand
TAGCGAGATTTGGTTGTACTAGCGGAGATGTGTGTGTGTGTGTGTGTGTTTGTGTGTTTTTAAAAAAAAAAAAAAAAAAAGAAATAACGCTTAATAGTGCCTGTATTATTAAAATCAAAAAGGAAGAGAAGAATTCTTCACCAAGTGAGAAAATGGCCTAATGTGTCTCTGTGTTTCTTTCAGACTCATCAGAATTTTTAGTGTCAGGCGTCCTTGTGGCTGCTAATGAGGAGGAAGACAGCAAAAAGGAACTTGTTATACTCGAATTTGTTGTTGCTATTGCTATGCAAATTTAGAATTCGTACATCTGAACTGAAATGTCAGGAATTACAGCATGATGTGTTCTAGTCGTACCATTTGTTTAACCAGGACTAGTCGGAAGATTCGCATGCCTGTAGGCACACTATACAGCCAAAAGTTTGTGGATTCCTCACCATCACACCCATATGTTCTTGCTGAACATTCCATTCCAGATTTAGTCCCCTTTTGCTGATAAGCACCACGCTTCTGGGAAGGCGTTCCACTAGATTTTGGAGCGTGACTGTGAGGATTTGCTTATTTACCCACAACAGCATTAGTGAGACCGAGCACTAATGTCAGGTGAGGAATCTTGGGTTGCATTTCAATTAATGCCAAATGTGTTCAGTGGGCTTGAGGTCAGGGCTGGAGGTAAGGACACTACAGTACATTCTCCCACACCGGTACAGTCCGGTCCTCATTGAGCTGGCTTTGTGCACTGCAGCATCCTGATACTGGATTAGATGTAAGGCCCTTATTTCCAGTCAAGGAAGATTATAGTACTACAATATACAAAGAAATCCAATGAAGTTATATTCTTTTAACTTATGGCAACAACAGTTTGGGGGGGGGGGAACACATATGGGTAGTGATGTTCATGTGTCCACATGTACTGATGCACTGACAAAAAAAAAAGGGATTCTTAAATCTGGTTGTAAAAGTTTTTGACTTTTTAAAGTTTATTCCTTATTAATTAGAATTGTGGTAATATGTAGTTATACTAATGCTAAGCTGTTTTACTTTAATACTGATAGGCTTTAACCAACCAATACCTCACCCCCACCCCCACCCCCAACCCTGTACAAATGACACGCATGATAGAATATGAATTAATAAATGAACTTGTAAATGATCATCAAACAGGAACTTGCTTTTAGTGATATGGTAAAGATACCATTAAAATTAAACATTTAGGATTGTTCATTATTAATTCATGATACAGACTGTCTAAGTATTTCAACAAAACCTTCTTCCTGTCTCCCCAAGGCCTAACAAATTGATTTCTCTCACTACTTCAATGAAATATACTATTTACTAGGGATGCAAATTTTGCCTAGTTTCCTTAACCAATAGTCGAACACTTTAACAATAACCTGACTCATATTTCCTCCCCAGTTTAAAGTTTTAATGTTTAAACACTTTTTTTCCATGCATTGCTTTATTTATGGTGGCCTGCCACAGTATCCACACTGACATCCACATAATTAATTTTTTTAATATTATTTTAAAAGAGTAAAATCTTATTTAATTGTGTGCAGAGCATTGATCCAATCAGCCCCACCCACCCCCTCTCTCTCTCACACACACACACACACACACACACATACACACACACTCTCAAACAGACCCATCTGTGTATAGCCACACCTCTCAGTGCATACAGCTGTGCATGTGAAGCTCTTGTGAAACTCTGTTTGGTTTGCTGAAATCGTTTAAGAACCACCTGTGATGAGTTTTGTGACGGAGCTCTCTATGAAAATAAAGTTGGAGGAAGGGGAAGGGGATTGTATGCAGGCCGACTCAATCCGGTATTCATGAAAAGGACTAAAACCCGACTCTTCAAATTAATTATTGTTCATGGATGTAAAGAGCCTGTCTAGTAAGGATTGCCACACTAGTGTAAGCTTACAGCTGGGCCGTCGAGTTTACCGCTACCTGCAAAATAAACCTTTAATTAATATATTTTCGATTAATCAATTAACCATTAACATCCACATTAGGAAAAAGGATGTTCCTGTGAATCAGGTGGTAGAGAGCTGGGAAAGCTGGAGGACACGCGAGAGCCTTGTAGACAGATGTTAAGCCTCGAGAGGGAACTACTATAGGGCTCAGGTGAAGGAGAAGAGAGCAGGAAGTACATCTGGAATGCATCTGGAATGTTTAGGGGGGAAATTAGCTACAGAAAAAAGCTAAAGAATTTCTCAGAAATGACTATGTTGTGGGTATTAGTGTCAGATTTTTTTTTGCACTATTCACTATTCCCTTTTCTTTTTATTAGAGGTGTTACTCACTTCCTTAATGGAAAAGTCATCCAGTGACACATCCACCAATCTGAAATCTGACCGCTATGGTAATAAACAGAAAGCCTATGGATTGTTAATAGCACTTCCATATACAGACCATGTGGTCAGAAAGGAAATGGCGTCATGCGCTTTAAAAATAATAAGTCATAAATAAATGTGTTTAATAATAAATTATACAGAATAGTATTCAGTATTGTTCATTTGTTTTACAATACACTATACACAATGTGTTTCCCAATTACTGTGTTACGGTTCAGTGGTTGAATTATATTATACACTCATTGGCCACTTTAATAGAAACACCTCTGTTTATTCATGCAATTCTCCAATCAGCGATAAAGTGGGTGGAGAAATTGCTGTAATATTGGGATATTAATGCAAAAAGGGAGTAGGATTTATTGAAGAATTATATAACTGCAGTATAATATTGAAATGATGGCTTACAGGGGTAGTGTGATGATGCACTGGATAGCGTTGCTGAAGCACAGCTCCAGGATACCCAGGGTCAGTCCTGAATTCAGGTGTAGTTAAACAGACAGGTGTGTGGTTAAAACCATTCTCTTGTGTGTATGTGTGGGGGTTCCTCTGATTTCTTTCCATCTCTCAAAAACACACTGGTAGGTGAGCTAAAGTGTCCCATGTGTGAAGGTGTGTGTGCATGGCGCTGTGTCCTCACCCAGTATTCATGTTAAGGAGAATAAATGAATGAATGAAAATAAAAATAATTCATTAGATGAGTTTAATTTCTTTATACACCTAAAAATAAATAAAGCAAGATTATCCAACAGAATGAGGTTTTCGGTTTCCCAGTTGGAAACGTGCCCTCAACGACTCTGAAGATAAACACTGATGTGTAAGCTGGCAGCATGGGGTCTGAGGTAATCCTTTCAAGCTGTTAAGACCCACACTGACACTTAGAGGGGGGTGATGGAGGACAATAGAGGAGTAGACGAGTGAAATGAGCAGAGTGATTGTGGGTGTCGCTGTTAATGCAGTGCGACCATATTGCCTGTTGCCCTAATTGACAGTTAAATACAGAGAAAGTGAAAAGCTGACAAGAAAGCTGCCCAAATTAACGACAACTGACTGCTGATCATCTCTGTTAAATCCTCTTAGGGTCGAAGTATAGCCGTGGAAAGATTTTTATAAAAAAAAATTTCCCCCATTTTCTTAACTACATGCCACCCATGAGCACACAGGCACGTTTCAGATTAGTCTTTGATTAAAAGGCACAGCTTGCTCAAACTTTCCCGTCATCTGCCCCTGCGTGGAGCTTAAGCCACACCAAAGCTGCCAGGCTCCCTGTGATGCCCACATATGGGCAGTTATCAATCAGGTTGCATGACGCGTGCCTTCCTCAGTGTGAATGGGACATCTGCTACAGCCAAAGCATGCTGTTTCCTCCTGTTCTCCCTGAGCTGCTGCTACGAGGAAGAAAAGCCATTCCTCATCGTACCACTCAGTGGGAAAACATCAGAGGGCCTGGCAATTAACAGATGGAGCCCGCATGTACACAATGATCAGACTAATGGAACAAGGAGAGCCATTAAAATTACAGAGTGGCTTCTGATAGTTTTTATAAAGTATACAGGCTCATAAATAAAAATTTAAAAAAAGGTATTTTAGTCACAGGCTTCTTGAATAAAAAATATAATAGACAAGCATATTGAATATGTTACATTAATTCACTTTTTTCAAATTCTTTCAAAACGAAACAAACAAAAAAAAACTCTTGTAGTTCTCCTTTGCTTGTTTGTAATCATTTCTGTTGAATTCTAAAATTACTGAATGACCTTCTATGGCTCTGATGTCTATGAGCTATTACAGCTATTACTGGGTAGTAGCAGGAAGGGCAGTCCTACCAATATAGAAAATAATGTGTGTGTTTGTGAGAGAGAGAGAGAGAGAGAGAGAGAGAGAGAGAGAGCGCGCGAGTGTGTGAGTTTTAATAATAAGAGAATGACGGCAAAAAAGGAGATCACATGTTGGATGAAAACGTATGTTGAATTTTCCAGGTGCTAAAAACACATGGGAATATTTGAATCACCATGTATTTATGCATATTTTATTATATATTTTATGTAAACAGAGGTAAGGTTTCAAAGCACACAGCTTTAACCAGAGAATTGTGTGAACGTGTGATCGACTTTCCGTCTATATATCGCTTATCCTATACAGGGAACTCGAGGGACACGGGTATGGGACACCAAGGATGGGGTGCCAGCCAATCAAAGGGCACAAGTACACATACTGTAGATTCATACACCTCATCAAATACTATCGGCAATTTACAAACACCAATCAGTCTACAACATGACTGTGGGAAGCACGTGGGAAGCGAAGCAAACCCACGAAGCACGGAAAAGAACATGCAAACTCCACACGCAGACCCTCATGCCTCCCTAGTCAATAATTTATATATATTTAATTATTTAAAAGCATACTACTGGTTTATTGTTTTCTCATTATCATTTTCATTTCCTGTTATCATTATCAAACCATACACACATACATACATATATATATATATATATATATATATATATACACATTCTACACTATGGGAATTTTTTTTTGTCCTGGAATGGTCAGACATGTCTGAAACAGACTCAACCCAGTGTTTTGGGAGGCGTACAGGGATTTTCTCCTGGCCTCTATGTATAGTCATCAACACCAGACCACATTATTCCTTGGTCACTTTCCACTGTTTTCACAGATGATTACAAAGGGCTTTTTTTTTTCTTCTTCTTGTGGACAGTACTTACATGGCTACGTTTCAGTGTGGAACCACAATGTTGGAATTTCTGGGTAGTAGCTGAAGAAGGGTGTGTACGGTAGATTCTCTGGCGGCTGACTCAGAACCTCGTTCCTAACCTGAGGTCGGAGTTAAACGTTGGGTCTTCTGGTAAGGGCATGTCATATCTAAAAGTGTGCCGTGTCGGCATGGTAATCTGAACAGTCAGTGTGGTGTTATAATCATATTCTGTGGTTGAAGTCCTACTGCTCGATGGCCTGAGGGAATTCTATTGCACACGAGCCCTGTGCGCTTTGTTCTGCTGGGCTTAATAAGAGGGTGTGACTACCAGGTCCTGGCTGTTTCTACTTCTGAGCCGGCATGAGCTGGTCACGGTTCAGATGAGGCTCATGTAGGTTGAAAATGTTTTTTCCCACTTTCAAACATAGAAACCAGAGAGAGCTCGGCTAGAGCCAAAGCTGGGACCAAATGGATATTTACTGAGTGACAAACAAAGCCTGAAATAGAAAAGCTCTGCACAAGTGTTTTCTGCTGATGAAGAGTGGAATTACGAGAATTAAAGCATGGCTTGAATTTCCTGCCAGTGCACTTCCTGTTTGCATTTTTTTCTTCCCTTTTCCTTCTGATTTTCGGCTCTACGGACGTTTTTTTTTCTCTCTCTCTCCAACCCCCCACCCCAGCCCCCCCCACAGCTGGAGTGAACGCACACCCGTCTTCCTGACTTCATACAAGAGGAATGGACAATAAGTGCTACAACCCAAGCATTCAATAGGCTTTTAGCTGCTCGCTGAAATGACCATCACTGCACTTTCCCTCCCATCTTTAGTAGCTAAAGAGTCATAAAGATGTACTTTGTTGAATGGTCAATTCTAGTCTGTTTTCACTCCTGCATTCCTGTTTGGCAGCTCAGCCGTTTCGGAGAAAGGAAGAATGAGGGGTCCAGGTCAAACTTGACTTCTGCACCAATTAATCAACTCCTGACAAGAGCAAAGCTGCTATCGCGCTGTAATAGCTTGTTCACATGTTGGAATGACAGGGAGGCGAGGAATAGGAAGAAATATAAAACAGTCCTATCTCCTGAAAACAGGACCGTGGACAAGACGTACTGTATATGTCACAATGCCAAGCTTTTAGTGAACTGACAATGTATGCAGCTTGCCTTTAATAAATGGACCGACATACTCAGTATTCGAAATGTTTGACAACCAGGGTGATAAAAGTTAGTGTCAAAGAAAAATATCCTATGCAATGTTAACGAAAAATTTAATTTTAAAGAAAATGCACAGGAATTTATGTATCTATTAACACTGATTAGTGACTTTGGTAGGAATCCTACAGAATACTCATCTTTTTTGACCTGTATAAGAAATTTTTTAAAATCCCCTTTTTTCAGATAATGGCTGCTGTGAACTTTTTACACTCCAAATATTGCATGTGTGTCTTCTGTTGCCATCAGATACACACAATTTGATAAAAAAAAAAAAAAAAATCACAATTATTTAGACCTCTCTCATTAAGATGTTTATTTATCACCTTAAAAGTACTTAAAAATAAACAAATACAAAAAATAAAAATATAATATTAAATAAAATATTGACAAACGCTACATAAATTCCAGACTATGCATATATTACCTGTAATAAATCATAGCCTTTTGCAAATGAGTAATTTTGCAATTAGTGCAATTTAGATTTTTATGTACCTTGTTTGTTGCCATGTTAATATCCAGATGCAGTATATCAATATATGTAGTTATATCACTGGTGGTCAGTGGCTTAGGGCTGAGGTTCGAATTGCACCTCCGGTCTTAGTGCATGGAGTTTGTCTGAATCTTGTAGGTTGATTTGTTTTGTTTGTTTAATTGCCTGTGTTGTGTGTCTCTGTGTATTTTAAGAGGGTGAGATTCTCAGCAATGTATATTCTCCTTACAGATAGGAAGCTGTTTCACTGAAATTAGTCCTCAAGGTCACTATTTAAAAAAAACAACAGAAAAAAAATGCTTTTTTTTTTTTCCCCCTCTCCGTGGTACATTTTTGGCATTTTGACTTATAAAGCAACAGATGTTCCAGCTCAGTATATTGTATGGAATTGTCTTTTCCGATGCACAGATTTTCGTTAATTTGCATTTTCAAAGTTAAAAATGAAAGAACAGCATGGAAAGCCCCGTGAAAGACTACTGTATTATCTTCTCAGAGGTTAAAGTTGCAGCCACAAAATACGAAGTGAACTATTTATTTCGAGTCTTTCAACAAGGCACAGTGGCTACAAAAATACATCTGTTGAAGCTGTTTGCATGAAGCAAAGACTACACAATCCAAGCAGGGACTAATTTCTGAATTGTACGACTGACCTGCTGTCAATGAGCAAATACACACTAACTTTAAAAGCATATCTGGTAAACATCATGTCCAAGGTCAGCTCAGAGAAGATCTAAAGAGCAGAAGTTAACGAAAAAATTCCAAACATGGCCAACACATGCCAGTTATCTGCGCTAGACCCCGTCCTAAACTGCATCAGGAATCACTTCCTTTCTTAAGACCCTAATAAGGACTAATGTGATGGAGGCCGAGACTGAGCTCAAGCATCTGGCCCGAAAAGTGCAATCCCAACATTGAAAAACAAATTCTGAACGTTTCTTCAAAGAAAGTTCCATATCAGTATCATAAATACATCTGGAAATATTTTATACATTGAAGATAATATTTACATACATTAAAGCTGTGGCATCCTCGTGGTGCACGCACCATGTAGGTGAAGATGGCAAAAAGATGTGCTCGCAACATGAATCGCGCTGTGCAGCTTCTCACATGTGTACTCCAGGTGTTTACAATGTATATGGCGTGTGTTATTCAAGCTTTGAAGCGCTCACTTTTATTCAGCAGATCTCAAGGACCAGGCAGTTCTCATCGAAACCAGGAGGACACTGTTTCAGATTCAATAACAAGACATCAGAAAAGACACATTATAGACATGTCATCCTCTGAAGCCACAATGATGCCAGAGAAAGGACACAATGAATGAAACAGCTTGCGTGTATTTAGATAAAGAGCGTGACTGGTGGACTTGCTCAACAGATCGGCTGGCAGGGGATCAAACGGGAGAAGTGTCCAACCCTGTTACGTAATAGCGCCTCCTAATCCTGACAAGCTGAGGGACCATGTCTAAACATCTATCACGTAATAACAAATGCATAAATGACAGGAAAATAAGTGGGGATATAATACCTTATAATAGTCTAGTGAATCCTTTCAGCCTCTCTCAGTATAATTCTAAGCGAAGCTGCCTGGAAGTAACCAGGCTACACTACCACTGCACGAGATGTGCTGAGCAATGTACTGAAAAACAAAAGCATGTGACTTTATCAGGAGCCACAGGGCAAAAAGCATGGACTGCAAATGAATAATGTAACTTAGATACTGTATATCAATATAACCAGAAAAACATTGCAGCTCAAGGCCGTAGACTGCACTAATTTGTTCACACACAACAAAAAGTGCAGCAATACGCTCGACTATAATTAGTTGGTAATATTTTCCCTTAGACTGTATGTTAGGGGGAAAAAATAATAAATAAAAGTATATGTAGTGTATGTTTTTCAGGGTCAAGCAAGAAACAGACGAAGACAGTAAAAGAGAAACAAACATTGCCAGGACCTATAGAAGGCTCCACACTCCATCCAGGTTTGTATTTGATTTAAACTACGCACATTAGAGATGGTGGGAAAAAAATATTCAGTTATCAATTATGAATCTTTTGTATAGCAATTCATTTATAACCACACTGACTCCAAAATCGATTTTAAGCTACGGCATAAGAATGTTTGCTCAAGGCTGAAAGGGCGCAATAATTTCGCCTCAGCGTATGAAGCATTTTCGGCAAATGAACCGAGCCGAATCAAACTCTGGCTAAGTTTGAAGACCGGCCAGGAGCTGTTCAAATCTTGTTTGCAACAGTAGAAACACAAGCGAAGTTTGACGTTTGCACACTTTTTTGTGTTTTATTTTATTTAATTTATTTTCTTTATTTAGGAAAGAAATAGAACCATGGGTCCCAAGAATGTCACCAAGGACAGTAGCAAGAAGAAAAGGTAGCCCCTTTCAGTTTTGTTTTTAATGCAGCTTATGCCAAGAGGAATCATAAATGAAGGTTACGTGAGGTTTAATGTCTATTTCTTTCAGATTTTACTTAATTTAAATATCTTTTCTAAATGTTTTGATAGTTTTTATATACAAAAATATGAAAAGTGGTAAAGTGGTAGAAATTGGTGATATTGGTAATATGTGACTGTTGTTTTGTGACTGGAATGGATTATCTGCATTTACCTTATTTCCTATGGGAAAATGCATTTAACAATGCAAAATTTCTCACATTATCTGATAACTTGTTTAGAATTGCAACAAAATTAAAAAAGAATTACTATAGCATCTGGATATTTATAAAATCATAATACTTAAATATTATTGTGATAATTTTGCAATTGGAGGTCCCTGGTGATTCTCATTCATAATGCACATATGTAAAATAATGCCTTATACTTTAACAAATGACATGTGTGGGTAGAAGGAATGGCATACTTTAAAATACTATAAATGATCCTAGCCAGTCAATAAACTATATGAGCTTAATGTATGCAGAAGAGAGCAGATAGTGCTTAAGGATAAACTGTATTACATTGCCCTGTGATGAAGCACGAATACCAGTCTATAAAGATGTAACTGGCTGACTTCACATAAGAAACACACATATCTTAGCCTGATGTTGTATGATAAGGGAGGACTGAGTGTGTGTGAAAGAAAAGAACAGAACAACAAAAAACATTTGTTTTGCATGTTAAAGGGACATTTTAAGATTTTTTTTTCAAGTCTTAAATCAAATGTCAGGTGCATATATGTATGTTACTGAAGACCTCAGTTGTTTGAAATTTTCTTGTTCTGCACACACTATGAAGTTTGTCACCCGAAACATGAATACAAAGTAAGTAATCAGGGTCAAATTCCACAACCCTTGTTTCGTGGAAAAAGGCATTCCAATGTTCTGATTTATATTATATTAGTACATTATTTCGTTCTGGTTGTATTATATTGACATCTAAAAGATACCAACTCGATTTAGCTCAGTGGGACGGCAGAGCTTCATATGAGTCCCTGTTGAACTTCAGATCACTTTTTTTGCACGAAACAAAAGGTGTGGAATTTGGCCCCGATTACTTACACTGGGCTCACATCTCCGGTGATAACCTTCATAGTTGTGTGCAGAGCAGGAACATTTATCACAACCCAGGCCTATTGTAATGTATTTATATCGACATCAATTTTGATTTAAGACAGACTTGAAAAAACTCAAACTGTCCATTTAAGCTTCTGAGTCTTCAAGATTAGTAAACACCTTTAATGTAGACTTATAGTACAGTATGTGATCTGAGATGTCACCATGTCACTGGCATCAAGTATAACAACGGTATTTGTTTATTACTACCATTAGATTCTGCTATTAGTTTCAGTGTAGCTGCGGAAAAACAACTTCTGCTCGTTAAGCAAATATTAAATGTGTCTTTATTGCTTATATCATAAAAATATTGCTTATTTATGAGCAGTACCATGCAAATTGCAATCTTACACTAAGAAAAATAAGTGCAGATATGTGCATTAGAAACTCTAATTTCCTACTTCACAATACATAAAGCAATTTTCTCACACATAGCATATTTCTGTACATATAACACATATACAGAACTATTATAGATGTGAAATTAACTGCTATGTTTTAATACGCCTCTGTAATTTTTCTGACACATATATGCACAGCTTTGTATCGATATTGGTTGTGTGCAGGCAGTGAGACAGTCTGCAGGTCAATATGAGATCAGATTTCACATCCATAATGCTGGAATTAAGCTTATCCATTATTTAGGAAGAGGGTATTAAAAGAGAGAGAGAGAGAGAGAGAGAGAGAGAGAGAGAGAGAGAGAGAGAGAGAAACAAAGAAAAAGGCAAGCATAGATAAGCAAAGATTTGGAACAAAAGGGTGTTTTTTTGTTTTTTTGTTTTTTTTGCCTTTCTTCATGAAAATATTCCAGAAAACCCTTTTCCCAGACTTATTATTTTTAACTTTCCAGAACATCACTGCATAAATCAAAACAAGCATAAATCGATTGACTGATTGTGCGTAGATATTACTGACAACTGAATATAAACTTTTGTTTTATTACACATTTTCGCAGGTTTGAAAGTGCCTTCAAATTGCATTATTCAGAAACCCCAGACCTGCTTAAGAGCCCTTCGATCTGTAAACCTACATCATTTTAGCTGAAGTGCTCAAGCCATGAGCTGTATGGAGAACTAAAGCTGTTTAGTAAAGGGCGCCTCTCAGTGCCACCTCTCCCCACCCCCTCGTGTCCTGAACCTCACTTGAAGGAAGCCTAAATCGGTTACAGATGCTCGCTCTGGGAAAAAGAAAAAAAAAGGAGAGAACTTCAAATAGGTACAACATGAGAAGCTACTTGACCAGACAGATGTTAGTGAAAACCTCTGGACAGCTTGGTGTTGGAAAGTCTGATATTTGGAGGAAAAAAAACAAGAGCATGTCCACTTTATAAGTTATATGTATAGGATTGATATCCTATTATATGAGTAGAGTTTGCAGTACTGAAATGTTACAACACTAAAGATACGGGATAAAGCTTCCTAAACACTGGCACACGAGTTTGACCTACAATCAGATGTGGTCTTATGAAGTTAAAGGTCACCTAGTAGTGAATCCCAGGTGACCTAGGAGTCATTTTTAAAGATAATGGCAAAGGCTTCTCCAGGCCTTTGATGAAATAATTGAATTAAAAATGTGTGGCTCTCAAGCAGGGATTAAGGATAACAACCTGCCAAACTGCCGTTTGCTTCACAGCAGCATGCAAAACAAACACAAACAAGGAAGGCCAAATGGTGAAGTGAGCAAAATGTCAAGTGACTCCAGCATCAGGGTGAGAACTCTTCAGTGTCTCAGAAATACAAACAACACGGACTTTTCCTTGTCTTTTGGTACCTTCAAGAGTCCAGCTTGTGTATGTTAAAACACAATAGCATAATATTAAACATCCTCAGTTCACGAGACAAAGTAACGATATGTTTAAATCGCTTAAGTCATCCAATGCTGCGTTCACGTGTTTCCCGTATTCCCCGGTTTCCCACTTGTTATACAAACTACGCATACATTCAAAATACACGTCCAACATTGCCTAGCTATATAGAACTAAGTACTTTTGGCATCTTTCTAACATGCCGCAATATAATATAAATATAAACATAATGCAAACATAGTTGTAGATTTAAACCACTATCAAATCAGTAACTAGATACTACAACTACAATTTTTTAGTCTATATAAAATGATTATTTCAAATAGTCTACACAACTTGAGTGACAAATGATAAACCTGGGAGTCTGAAATATATCTGAAGATTCGCAATGATGTGTGAATACGACTAGAATCGACGTTATTCTTCGCTTTTTAGACCGGAAACTCAGATTCACAATAATTCCGACGGCACTTGAAGGCAGCATTAGCATTATTGTTACAGAGTATTACAGGCTTTGAAGACTTTCATCTGGCCGAGTACGTTTTAAATGACATTTAGAAGTAATATAACAATAAGAAGAAGACATTTGTCAAATGTTTTTGTCGTTATCGTGTTAGTTTAAGGTTTTGTAATAGGGATCAGTCTGTAGTTTGTGTGCTGCTGGACTTTTTGGCTGAGTTGTCAGCTCAATGTGTGTGTGTGTGTGTGTGTGTGTGTGGAATTGCTCGGAGAAATGACGACGGAATAACGGGCACCGGCCATAAAAACTCCGCCATCATGCACTTCAATAAAGACATATTTCATATTTGTTTTGTTTTCATGTGTTATATATGTAACAATGTAGCAGCGTGACACAAACAACTGATGTGTAAGACACACAAAGTTGGCAAGTTTAAACTGAAAAGTAGATGAAAGATTTTTTTTTCCCCGAACGGAAACTACCGTTACTCCACAAAGCGCTTCTCTGTTACAGTTGCAGGAGAGTTTCATCAGCGCTCCTCCTTCACGCAAAGTGACAAAAACACAACTTTTATGCTGTGCAAAAGTGTAAATAAAGCATAAACCAGACTTACCCTGAGTATAAACGAAAGCGCAGAAGTTGCAGGCGAGAAGCAAAATGATTATCTGACAACACACACGCATCTTATTGAAGTCCTAAAGTGCATGGTGAAGTCAAACGCAAACGAGACGCTGGCGGTGTGACCAGCTCCATGAGAACATCATCTCCCCCGGGCAGATAACTCTACATCAGCGGGTTTGCGGCTTTTTCTTCCGTGCTCTCCATACACACGCGCACGCACACACGCCTACAAAAGATGGGCTGGCCCGGACTGCGCATGCGCATTGGTACGAGTACTTACAGGGCGCAACAGCAGAGCAGGAGATAGTATTAAACTGACCCAAGCAAAAATATTAAAAACATACTGTTTAGTACTGTAGGATACTGTCTGGGACACGACAAGCTGGGTGATCAGTGTAATGCTATATATCAGAATAATAGTTTTCCTCTTATACTGTACTAAACTTCCAGCTTCCTAACACACAGTATGAGTGCAGATCAATCCCTGCTATCACCTGTTATCACCCAAATGAGGATGGGTTCCCTGTTGAGTCAAAGTTTCTTCTTATTGCCATCTCAGGGAGTTTTTCCTTGCCACCGTCACCCACAACTTGCTCTTCAGGAACAGTCAGATAATTATGATTTCCACATATTTCCTTACACACTTTATGTAAGCAATGAATTGTTAAATCTGCCATATAAATAATGCAGAATTTAATTTAATTAAATTGAAACGTTTAACATACACTATTTAGACAAAGGTATTTAACATGTTAATTATTGATTTCCGGTGTTTCAATCAGTCATCTTATCCCAGTGAAGCACAATCTTATTGCTTCAGCATACCAAGACATCTCGGACAATGCTACGCTTCCAACTTTGTGGCAACAGTTTGGGGAAGGTCCTTTCCTATTCCAACCTGACTGTGCCACAGTGCATAAAGCAAGGACTATAAAGACATGGTTTGATGAGTTTGGTGTGGAACATAGTGTATGTTAACTAGCTTGCACCTTTGGGATGAACTGGAACAGAGATTGCGAGCCAGGCCTTCTTGTTCAACATCAGTGTCTGACCACATAAAAGCTCTACACAATGAATGGCCAGGAATTCCCACAGGAACACTCCAAAATCTTGTAGACAGCCTTCCAAGAAGAGTGGAAGCTGTTATAGCCGCAAAAGGCGACCCTACTTCGTACTAAAGTATATGCATTTAGATAAAATGTAAGTATGAGGCGCCGTATAGGGCTTAAATCAAACTTCACTCATGCACACACATATGAAACACTTGCATACACATATATGAAAATACTCACATACATATATACTACTAACTGCTCAAACAACTACATATGAAACACTTTCATACACATATATGCATGTGTGAGTGTTTCATATATGTGTGAGTGTTTCATATATGTGTATGCATGAGTGAAGTTTGATTTAAGCCCTATACGGCGCCTCATGCATATGTGTGTGCATGAGTGAAGTTTGATTTAAGTCCTATACGGCGCCTCATATGTAAGGGCAGATTTGGTTAAATACTTTTGTCCATACAGAGTAGTATTTAATATTGTAGTTTACTTTTTGTGTTGCAAGAAAATCGACAGAGAAAGGATCACATTCTTTATACTAATACTGCATATGCAGTCACAAAAAATATTTACCAAGTCAATTCCACTTATTGTAATTTACTGACCCCTAAATTTGTGCATTTTATCCCAAACCTAGTTGTTTAGAATCTAGTTGTTTCATGTCATCTAAAATCTATCATGTCATATAAAATCTATGTGAATGTTAAAAAAAATATTGTACTATAATATCTATTACATGTTACACAGATTATTGAAAACAATAAGAGTGACAGTAATTATTGCTATAGTTAAGTGTTAAAAAATATAATAAAACATTTAATGATCCGTTTTAGTTGTGCAGTTGAATCTCATGTCCTGTGAAGCAAATAATGTTGTTCTATTCTTTGATTGAGCAACTTTTCTGAACTCTAATTCAATAAACACTCTGGGTCCAATCCACACAATAAGCCTTATGTTCCAGGCAGTTCATCACATAGTGCCCAAGGCTATCCTGTGACATTTCCATGACCGTTCCTGATCCTCTGGCTCACGGAGCTTATTTGCTGATGTCCTTGCAAACAAGATTAGAAACTCATGTTCTCATTTCTCTATCCCTCTCATTAACTACTATGAAAGATAAATGTAATCTGCACATAGATTACAAGAAGTTGATGAGAAGTGTTGTACAAATTTACAACATGCTTTTTGAATCAGCTTCAAGAGTAAACATAAATGCTTCAAATGACTTTTAGCCTCAGAGTCTGTATAACAGTAAGTATGATGACAGACCATCTAGTCTATCATATTTTAAGGTTTATGATTTATTAGACACACAGTCTTCATTTCATATGTACGAGCAGGGATTAAATGAAAATCTCAAAAGTGTGACATACTTGTATATGTAGTATATACAAGTCGTATATGCTTGTGCCATCAGGGAAGAAAAACTTCACAGATGTGACAACCTAGTGATTCAGTACATTAAGGTCATCAGCTGACTTAAATTTATTGCCAAATACACTGAATGTTGGCATATTTTAAAAATGGTATAGGGAACATACTGTACTTTAGAATCATATTTTAATGTAATGTGGGCTTACATTAAATTGTTTAATGTCAAAGATTTTTATTTGTCAGTAAATCACTATATTTGGGCAGAATGTAATTACAGGCAGGTAATTATGGCAATTCTAACCTGGGTAACAGACACCCCAACTACATAAAACACTGTTTTCAAGCCTCAGAATAAGACTGAACAAAAAATAACCAATGCACATTTAATCTAATTAAATGCAAATGCCATACAGACCCACCTACATTAGGGCACTGTGCTGTCACATCCTGTGTAGTGTTCTAATTACAGCTTATAACCACAATTTTTGTTGTGGCTCTGAAGCGTTTCCAGCTTGAAAGACAGGAAAGAAGCTCAGGAAGCAGCACTAATTCCTCAATGTGGCTTACATATGTAGAGTTGCTCACCCTCAGTAGACCTGGGTCCACCACCAATATAGAATTTGGACTATATTTAGAGAGAGGAAACCTCATATATAAGAGTCAAGCGTATCCCTCATTAGACTTTAATGAGCCTGTGGCAGCTGCCTAATCACAGAGTAGGAGACTAATGAAAGGAGAGGAGTCCCCTTCTGATGGAGTTTAAATGTCACCCTCATTGTGAGAGGAAGGGATTTCACACTGCAGTCTTCCCTTGTCCTTTATTAGGGATGCCTTCGAATATGCAAAAGGGATAATCAGTGGCACACATAACCTGGTGAACTGAATGTTTAACTCATATTTATCTAATTTAATGTTGTACATGTATCATATAAACTCTGGAGCATGGTATTGCTTGTAATAGAAAGTCAAACTGGGATTTTTGATTGTGCAAAATAATAAAGCATAATTATGAGAGGTCTATATTTCTCTATATAATCCTTTGCAACATTAATGCACTTTATCCCAGTGTTTCACTAGGGCGTGGATACCATCAAAGTAGAGAAAATTCTCGGTATGCTGGAACCTGATCTGACTGCCTGTTTCGTGTCTGAAACGCTGGCCTCCCGGGAGCTGCTTAAATGGCCCAAAACATGTGGACAGGGCTTAGAGTAAAGTCAGGACTGTACAGGCGATGTGGCATTAACGCCTAGCTGAGTTCCTGTAATGTGCAAGTGGTGTTGGTGAATGATTGCGTGTACAGGTCCCACAGACAAGTCATCCCCCAATTACTGTAACACTAGCCGTATTAAAGCAATAAGAAGTTTCCTTTGTTAAATATCTCTTTTAGAAAGCAATACGTGTGAATGGTGACTGTTTGCTTCCTGAAATTAATGTTGTAGTGGATTAAGTCATAAATAGCAAAACTGCTCTAAGAACATGAAAGACTAGCGCAAGACTGATGAGGTAAGAGAATGATGAGACCGTTGAAAGGGATTGGAATTTTTTAAGTAAAAAAAAAAAAAAAAAGGTTTGTTTGTAGGCAATGTGATGCTTGTTGGCAAGTGATATAAGAGTGCAGCAATGCCAGCCTGAGATAAACCTCACAACCTCACCAGAATACCCTTACAAACAGCCGTACAGTATACGGTACAATGCCAAACCATATTCTTCTGCCAACCAGAGGCACTGCCATGACTCTCTGTTCCATCCTGTGCCTATATATTGGCAAAGCAATTGAGTGAAATCTTGATAGTGATAGGTGAATTTATTTATAAAGGCAGAGGCTCAACACTAATCTCACTCGAGACTGACAGAGACAGCCTCATACACCGGAAACATGTCTCATTTACAGCTACTAAGATTGAAACTTACTGGAACCATTATAAACTTTCAAGTCGGCACATTTAATACATATCTAAATGTATTTTGCAAAAAATTAATAGTAAATTATGTGTACAAATATATAAACTTTTTTTTTCCATTACAGTGTGCTATCAGGCTCTACTGGCATTACTGCAAAGTTGAGGCTTTTTACACATGACAGCACAGATATTTGGAAAAGAGATTTTATTCAATAAGCACCAGTGAAAATGGAGAATACTCTCTACTTCTTACCACTAACCATTGTTCAAATTGTTGGCCTAAAAACTGAAACAAGAGAAAAAAATGACTTCATCACTCTCTGGAAAAAAATGTATCTGCAGTCACATTTCCAGAAACTACAAATATGGAATCTAATTTTGTCAACAGAGATACTGTAGAAATGTATCTTTCATAAATGCGGCAAGAAACAGGAGTAGATTTCAGCTGAACAACTGAAACTATAAATTACATATTTATCCTCAATCTTTTGACATATTTAGATTATGTGCAGTCAGGTATAAATAAAACACTGGAATTAAATTAAATACTGACACATCATTTGCTACTCAAAATGAAAAGCTGATGTGAAGTAGAAAAAAAAGACATCTATGAATTTCCAAAAACTGAAAAATGAAAATACAGTGCATCAAAAATGACTTTTAGGGACCGGAAGGCCTGATGTGTCCCTCTGCTTAAACATCGTGATCATGCAGCTTTACATTGTGAGAGAAATGGCTTTTTTAAATTATTTTTTTTTACAAAATGTCCATGTGCTCAAAACCTGAGAATGGCTCTCACTGATGGTTCTTTAGCTTCTTAATGACATGGCCTTTCATCACCCTATAGATATAACACCTCTGGAATGTTGATGTGTTGATGGCAGAGGTTTTATGGTGTGGACATTAGTATCTGTAATGCCAGCGTCTGTGCGGATATTGTGCCCGTTTAAGTTCTTCGATGGTGTTGTGGTCTGGGTTGGTCTCGATGCACAAAACGACAAACTGGTTGGAACAGCTACGGGTTTGCTGATTCAGCAGGCCACTGTAGAGGAAAGAAGCCTGGCCTGTGATGGCCATGTCACCAGCTCTCCAGGACTCGCAGTTCTTATCATCCAGACGCCTTCCCCTCTCTGAAGACCCATGCCATATGGCCTTCTGTGGCCTGCAGGAGGTGATGCAAGGAATAACAAATAGATCAGTGAGAAAGAGACATGTGATGCATCACATCAAAAAGGTATAAAGTTACATTTTGGGTGATTTGCGTTATGCATATTTCCTGGTTTCTGGTTCAATAAGCTCCATTTTGATACCAAAGGGTTTATTACTATATCATGTCAGGTTTCTGAGATATGGCCAGTGTGAGTTTGTTTGTGAGGAGGGTCTCTGAATTTATTTTATTTTATTTTTTTTAGAATACTTTCTCAAAAAAACAACAACAACAACACTTCTCTAGCAAAAAAAAAAAAAAAATGCATGTTTTTTTTTTTTTTATCACAACTGGAGTAACCAACTTGAATAGCATTCATTAAAGTGCTTTAAAACAATGTTTAGAATTAAAAGGTTGAAGGATCAGAAAAAATTATTTATCAATCAATTATTTTAATTTCCTCTATTGGCCATATTTTATTTCTTCCATGGACTTCTATTGGTGATAGCCCCAAACTAACTTTGATAGGTCAGGTCACACATATGAATAGCAATGTAGAAAAAGACATCACATTTGCACAAGTATTACAAAGTGGGTGTGGCTTAAAGTAGCAACCCTATCGCTATACCCACAGAAATACTGGAAGACAGAAGTGTGGAATGACATCATTATTAGCATCTGACTGACAGTTCTTCAATATCAGCTACATCACTTGAATTCAGAACTGGTCTCAACTGTCTCCAGACCAAACATGTTTTATTTCTGTATGTCTGTACCTGTTTTGTTTTCCAATGAATTTAAACAAAATAGTAACAAAGTACAAACCACCACCACTCTAACCAGGTAGTTACAAAGGATGCTGTAAATTCATTAGACAGCATTACATATTCACTTTTACTGAGTCTGGTTTTGATTTCCCCAATGAGCTTCATATCTGACATTAAAGCAGAACCTTCCTGCTCATGTGCCTATTTGTGCATCCCATGGGATTCCATTAGTTTCATTCAAATGCCCTGTGAACTTTTTCTGGCAAACTTTCTATAATTATATGTGTTAATGCAGAAAAAACACAAATTGCTCTATAATTGATCATATACTGTATACTGTACTGATATAAAAATTTTAATAATTGTTTTAGGATCTCCTAAGGTCTTAAACGTATGGAGGAAGAAAGATTTGCATAAGACAAAAGTGTCTCAAACACTGATAAATAAGTGCCCCTTTCACAAAGTCCTGAAAGTAGGTAAAGTTAAATAACACCAGAATTATTCATAATTTCTTCTAGCAGGATAGCATTAGATAACAGACAGGTTATAGTAATAGGTATTAAGTCTCGTTCTTGTTGAAGTTTAGTTTGCTAAGGATGCAGATTGTTCAGATGTTATTTACTATACTTATATATACGTAAATTATGTATGTAATGTGTGACAATGTACATTTCTTTTAAAATATTGTAAGTAAAAGTCAGCAGTAATCAGGTGAAAAAAAAAAACCCCAACTGAAATACATTACAGCATAAGTAATTGTACTTTGCTACTTCTGAGATCTGATTTTAGGCTTATAAATGCATCATGTCTAGACAAAAACTTTTATAGGCATAGTTGACTTTTGTGACTTTGTGACTACACTCTCTGAAATGTGCAGCTGTAAAATCTGAGACTAAACAGGCACAAGCAAATACATGCACATTTCCAAAATATACAAAAAAGAAAAAAACCTTAGTTGAACTGTAATCTAGGTCTCTAAATTAGATTTAAAAATTTGAAGTCATAAATCATCTGGTTTTCATGACTGAACTGAATGTCACAAGTTGATTTGCCATGTTTTCCATGCACTACATTCAAAGTGTATAATCTAGTATAACAACATAGTTATTATTGCCCCCTTGTGGCCAAAGGTTTTGTTAAACTCATCAATCAAATTCAGAAGTTCCGGCCAGTGGGCTGGTAATGTTGCCAAAAACATGGGAGTGAAACCAATGACTGGCCAAAGAAAGCAGCGCTCATCAATACACAAGCAGTAAAATACCCCAATTTTGAAATCCGTCCATTCCTTAATATATGTTTTGTTTTTTTTCTTCCATATTCGGCTGCTCCAATTAGGGGTCGAAACAGCATATTAGAGGATCCAAATATTTTAATTTGGCACAGGGTTTATACTGCATGCCTTCTTCGAATGCAGACATATATTCTTGGGAACTGCACCCAAATCACACTAACTTGTGTAACCTCCTGCAACTATAAACCCTTCAATCACCCAAACAACACACTGTTATACTTATTGTACGGTAATATTTAGGGGGTGATCTGTTGGCATGATGCATAAAACACTGTCTAGACATCTGTGTGTCTTCTATGATCTATCGGTCATAACCCATTGTTTCCAATAGAAAAAAAAAAAACTATTTCCTGCTAATAAAACACACGCTCAAACCTCAATATTTCATCAACTTCATATCCATTTATGCCAGGGTACTAAAACAGAAGCCGTCACATCACTTAAAACATCAGGTTTCACAAACAGCTGTAAAAAGAAGATTTCCTAACCACAATTGCAGCTCCTCTGTCACAGCAGCCACGGATGCATGGTACGAGTAACTATATTTACCACTCATGGGTATAAATAAATGTAAACAGAGAACGAACTGACAAATCGAGCCGTAAAAATACACTCATGGAAAAATGGGGAGGCAAATGGGTGCAGCCCAAGATTGTGGCTGGGCAAGCCATATATTCTTTTTCATTTAGGGGAAACGCTCCGGAACTGCAGTAGATGAGTCCTGAAAATGGCATCATGATTACTGTGGGTATATAACTGAATGCCATTATTGGTATCTCTATATGTTTAGTACACCATGTAATTTTGTATTCATATATATTCAACCAAATGATATGTTTATTATGAATAATGTGTTCATATTTTTTTTCTATATGATTTAATGAGGTTTCATAACAGCTCTAATCTGACGTGCTGTTAATTGGTGACTTCTGAGGCCGGTAACGCAATTTAATAAATACCATACTGTACAAGCAGGTTACTCCAGTTGTGGTAGAAATACATGCATGTTGTCGCAGTAGTAGGGAAATCCTGGTGTCACAATGAGGCTGATGATTCCCTCTTTCTTATTAAATTTTATATTTAACAATATTTTAACAATAGGATTTCAATTGAGTTTTTTTCCGAGGCCCCCTCAAACAAATTCACACTGTTCATATCAAAGCACCAGGACTTGCTACAGTAATAAACTTGATATCAAAATGCAGCTTATTGAACCAGGAATCTGAACTCAAATGATCCAAAATGCAACTTTATACCCAATTTGGTGGGCCAGGTCACATATGTACTGTAGCACTCTTATTTAAAATAAAATAAAAAAAATATATAAAAAAAATTATATTTAAATAAAATTACTGAAAAATATCTACAGCACAATACAACAGATCCATCTGTTCAATACAAAGACCATTTTACATACTGTACATTCTGTATAAGCTGAATTGCTTAGCCTTCTCTTTTCCATAATTCTTATTTCTTACTGTAGGTGTTTGAATAGTTAACTGACCAGAAAGGATCACTCATCACATCTCGTCCATCAAAAGAATAGAGGGGGACCCCGGCGGGGAGAATGTGATTGGAGAAGATGGTTTCCCAGTTTTTAAACAGAATTTCACCCTATAAAAATAGGACACATACTTTATTTAATGTACACTGATGTGGAAAAAAAATAAGCTCAAACCCAAAGAAAAATATGAACTGGGACAGATTTTTAAAATTGCTTTAAGTCTTTAAACAAAAATGGATGCTAGTGAGTTTTTACTGCTTTTGAACATCCCTCCGCTTTTACTAAAACACATCTACATATCAGAGAAGATAAGTGGCTCACCCTGAGGTTAACGATGGGTAAGTTGGTTCGGTAGGGCGGCTGCACAATGTCAATCAGGTCCTGTAGGTGGTGAGAAAGGAAAGCCCTGTACTCGTCTCGGATGCCCATGGCCTGAGCTTGTACTCTACACTGTTTATTCACTGTGTGGATGGAGCCCAGGTTCCCAGCCAGCGGTGTGTTCAAGGCAACCAGCCTGAGCTGAGAGACAAATATACATAAAAGGATGAGTCTTTAACTAAACGTGAGGTTAATTTTACATTCTGATTACATTTACAGCTGTTTCGCTTTTCTTTTCTTTTTTTGACACACATACAAGTATGTTATATGTGAAATATGTGATATTTAGCTTGCCTAAAATACTGTACATGCTAAACAATCAATTGGAATACATACGGCAGAGTAAATATGTGGAAAAAAAAGATGTAAAAGTAAATGCAACAGTAAAGAATGTCTTTACAATTAAAAGGAAGAAACTTCAATTCAAAGCTGTTTGAATGGGAGAATGGAAACACACCTCTATTTTACAGTTTATCAGCAAAGAAAATGTAAAAATCTTCAACATGCAAATTTTTGCTTGACTTTTGCACTATTCCCTATACCTGTTTATAGAAAGATCTATAGTGAAAAACTGCAAACCTACAGTACTAAACACACTGAATCACACAAACAGCTATTTGTCATATTCTTTCAACTTTCTATTCTACCATCTTTTAAATGGACCTGCCATGGAGCTAACCACTAAAATAAACCTAGACTGACTGGGATGTCCTACAACACCACTGGATGGACAACACCATCATTTATAGTCTAAAAAAGAACGCTTGGAAACCAGAAGAATTCAAGCTAGGACTAAACCAATGATTTCTTTTCCCTTACAAGCTTCATACAAAACCATAACAAATAACAATATCATGTAGTTATGCATTTATAGCCGGGGGAAAAAAAAGAACAGTCAAGGAGTCAGAGAAAGATAGGCGTTCTTACCGCACTTCCACTGTGAATTTTTGTATTGCTGAGTTGAGGAGTCATTATTAGAGGGCGAGCCTAAAGAGGATTAGAGAATAATTTTTACAACTCTTGTGCAGTACACACACATTACCTGAAATGTACTGTATCATTAAACTGTACAATGTATCTTAAAGAAAAGGATCCGTGTTTTTTAAAAGTTGTTTATAACTGTCAGTATAGATGGATGATTATCTTTATTTACTCATGCACAGACAGCATAACTCCAAAACAACAATTATCCGGTCATATCTGGGTCATAAATGATCTCATTACCACATGTTCTTAAGTTATGGCCACAAAATACTATCTCGTGGCCATGCATTAAACTATTTTGTTCCCGTGCCTTGGTAAGTAATGGCCACAACAAAGTATCTTATTCTCACACCATAGTAAGTCGTGACCACAACATACTATAGTACTGTATGTTATTCCCACACCTTAGTAAGTCATGGCCAGTGTTGGGTGTAAGGCGTTACGAAGTAACGCGTTAGAGTACTTGGATTATTTTTGTGATGTAACGAGTAATCTAACGTGTTGGGTCCGCCATTTAAATACTATTTAGTTATTTTTTCAAAAATGTAATCCATTATTTAGACAATTTATGTAATCCATAAGCCAGACAGCAGTCATTCCCAATCCGTTTGTGTGGGCCAAACTGAGTGATGATGGTAGAATAATTATAAAGGTCTTGACTAAAACAACATGCATGAGGAATCACAAAGGAGTTTTCATGTTCTGCAATGGAAAAGTACTCGAACTAGTTACTTTTATCAGAAAGTAACACTGTAATGTAACTGATTAATTTTTAAAGACAGCAATTTTGTAATGTAATTAGTTACTTTAAAAAGTAACGTCCCCCAACGCTGGTCATGGCCACAACATGGTATCTCGTTTTCACACCTTAGTAAGTCATGGCCACAACATAGTATCTTGTTCCTACACCGTAGTAAGCCGTAACCACAGCATATCACCCTCTCACCCTCTAAAGTCACCAGAAGCGGCTCCGTTAGAAACTGGACTTGCCTGGGGTGTGCAGTCTTTAAGTAAGTGCTGACTACAGTATGTGCTGGTACTTACATCATCTTGTGAGAGGGCAGTATGAGAATTCACCTCAATCAATCCTCCTAGCTGGGAAATGAAACAAAATAAATAATTGTCCATAATCGTGTGCTGCAACTCTGTCTTGGCTAGTTTGTAACGTCATATCATTTTTAGTTTATGAACCATTTCACAATAACTCAGTAACTATTTTATACTGTACTTAACATTCTGACAAAAGACACAAGATTGATATGGAATATACACATAATAGAATAAAGAAATTAAAATCTTACCTGAATTTCTCTCCAACCCCCTTTGACCTTGAGGTAGAGTTTACTTGTATCAGTCACCATGCACAATGTTCCCTCTTCAACCACATGTGCCTCAAGCTTCAGGGCATGAAGACTTGTGTATTTCTTTACCTGTAACAAAAGTATGCATTTATTAAAGCCACAGCACACAGGGGTGATATTTTGTATATTAGGAACGGCGACTGTATCGACCCAAGGTGTTCATAATCAACTTATGCAAGTGCTTAAGTTAATTTTCTAGGCAGTCCATTCAGATAATCAGAATAACAATCAGAGACAGTGCTTGCCTTTAAGTTCCAAAAAAAAAAAGATTATGGGAAAGAAAACGTGGACTGTCCGCTTCATGAAAGAAAAACTGACTTAAGCTCAAGCACAGAATCACATATTACTGAGAATTATTTAAGTCTGTAGTTATGCCTTAGGCCTGAAAATAAATGTATGCAATTTAAGTATTCACTATTCACATTTAGCATGAGTGTGTAAAACCATTAATGGTGAATATGACCCTTAATTAATGGTGTGTATTGATACAGTAAGTGTCACTCACTGGGCCAGAGCCACTAGCAGTTGGTCCTGGTGGACCTGGAGGACCTCGAGGTCCAGGTGAGCCGGGGATAGCAGCAGCTGAAATCACAAAAATATTTTAGTACGCCACCGAGTGGCGCAGTGGGCTAAAGCACTCGCCCTATCATCTGGGATCGCAGGTTCGAATCCCGGTGATGCTGTTTTCCTCTCACAGCCGGAGGCAC
>JAQQZT010000033.1:26710323-26720707 GCA_030068275.1 Clarias platycephalus | reverse complement strand
CACACACACACACACACACACACACACACACACACACACACACACACACACACACACACACACACACACACACATCGTTTTCCACAAATATACTATTCTTTAAGTGCTGTATATTTTCTCTCAGTAATTAGGATTAAACTTAAAATATATTTCTTTTCATTCCATCCCACTGAATTTGACAAAGAGGAAATACTTTAAACTTGGATCAATACTCTGTTTCTTTTTAACACAACATCTAAAAGCATCTAAAGCACATTTAATTGTAATTATTCTGGTAAAATCATCTTCACAATCATCACACGTCACTGTTTTAAAATGAACCAGAATAAATCCTGGCAGAATCCCACTTACGGATAGAATTGTGTTCTCCTATCCGCTGATATGTCACAGCCAGATAAGATTTTGGAAGAAAATCTGACGCACATTAACAAGGGAGGATTTTTTAAAATCTCTGGCCAAGTTCTGGAAGGAAAATGTCAAATCTGTGTACCTATTTAAGGGAAATGTACTGTCTGTGTGCCTCAAGGACAGACCACACAACAGGAAAGGTTACAAGTACAAAATGCTTTTACAGGGATACATGTGCATGGCACTGTGGTGGTGGTGAGTGATTTTAGGACACTATGTTGAGATAAAGTTCCACAAAGTGTTCTTCTCGTACATATGTACATTAGATGAAGAGATAAAGGCAATATCAAGCCAGAATGTAAGAATTACAGCAAAAATAATTATTGAAACCTTCTTGATTTGTATTTTTAAAATTCTATTATGAGCTTTCAAGATAGAATGGAGATTGGTTGGGTTTCTTTTTGACCGAATCTCCAGATCTGTAGGATGCTTAAAATTCTTCCACATATATACATCATAAACTTGTTCCTATAACCCTACAAGCTACTACTACTGATAGAAGCTACAACTATAGGTATATGTTCTGGTCCAGAGACCTATAAAATTCTGCAGTTTTAACCTCCACCCTCCCGTGCCCTCCGCGCCACCGCCCACCCTAAACATGAACCAGCGATACTTAGCATATAAATTTCTGCCAATTATTCTTGTTTGTAAATAATACAAATTTCTCATACATACCCTGACAAATTCATCCATAAATGCACATACTGTACATATGCATGCACTCACACACTCATAAATACATTCACACTTTGATTATATTGCATAAGCAGCAACAGAAAGCAAATGCAGTAGGCCAGAGGCCAAAAGCTGAATTATTGCAAGGTACATGCAAGTGGAACATGTTGAGGGGAAATTCTGCCTTTTGTGGCCCGTGGCTTTAATTTGCCAGCTGGGACCAAACGCTATACCTCAACTAAGTCCAGGTCTGAGCCAAGCTCAAATGCAGAGCCAGCATCAATCCTAGACTCAACATCAAATCCTGACCCAGGATCATATCCAGACCCAGCATCAAATCCTGACCCAGCATCATATCCAGAGCCAGCATCAAATCCAGACCCAGGATCAAATCCAGACCCAGGATCATATCCAGACCCAGCATCAAATCCAGAACCTGCATCAAATCCAGACCCACTAAACCCGTCCTCAATTACCTGAAACACAGCATGGATCAGCTGATTCAGATGGTAAACATGCCAAAAACTGAAGCTGGGCGTTCAGCATTATTTAACCAGTCTGCAACATGTCAAGGGGTAAGGCATCCCAGTGCTTTGGCAAGGAAATGCTCTACCTACCACATATGAGCGTAGCTTCTGCTGGTTCGATTTAGTATTATGCTTCTGAAACTCTTATTAATAAGAGAATTGTTTAAATCAGAAGTAGGGCTGTTTGCAGACAGTGACAAAAACATGTTCACAGTTATAAAATATACTTTGACTTGAATACAATTTGGGTATTTAGGGTACAGTATCTCTGCTTTTACCCGAGTACACAATTGTGTACTTTTCCCACCGCTGCTTAACACAGATTATAAGTCTCTGGAATGGTACTTGAGGGATGAAGATCATTCTTCTGAAACGTATTGCTTTAGTTCCTGTTTTGATTTTGAAGATAGTAGTGTAATGCACTGCACATTGCTACAAAGTTGGGTTAAGATACTTTATGACTACAGAATTCAAGATAATACATGGCTATATAATATAATATAACATAGCATATGGCACTAGCATATAATTTATAAATTTTCTATCTTTGTGAAAACATTCAGTCAGTACTTATTGGATAAGTCCACTTCCATCATGCTAAAAAAAATCATCACAGGAGAAACAAACAGATCAACTTTGAGTCAACCTTTCCTTTAAGAAGACAAGGTGAACCAAAACCATGTCACCTGAAAGAGTCACCATTTTGTTCTCTGCATCACATTTGCAGAATTTCAGAATGTCAAAATATCAAAAGAACACTCACTGGAATTCCAGGTTTACCCATCTCGCCATCCTTCCCGTCTTTCCCTGGAGGCCCTGGAGGTCCCACTGCACCAGGAGAGAGAGCTACAGGTGGGCCAGGAGGACCAGGCTTTCCTGGAGGGCCTGGAGGCCCAGGTGGACCCTGATAAAAACATATCAAATTCAATAATCTTTTCAAAATGGCTTTTGATTATGTGTATACTGTACATAATCCTACAATTTGGAACAGCAAACCCCACCCCAACCACCAATCATCTGAAGCAACAACATATTAGAAGAGGATAAAACTCACCCTGATCACCTCTGTGTCACTGTCAAAGTCTTCGAAACCTGAACCTTCAATGGCATCCTGCATATAAGGGCAGAGAACAGGGAAAAGATTACTTTAAGATACCTAACAACGTCACTATGCCAATTATAAGTGACTGTCCAATTTCCTCAAACTCTCTCTTTTTTACATTAAGTTTTGTCCCAAGTTTTATGAACCTCTGTTCACTACTTCTTATTTGATTATAATTTTGATTAATATACGTTTTTAATATTTTTTATTCATTTATTAATTTAAAAAAATTATTATAAGATTGATTTATATTATATTTATATTATATTGTTAAAATAATAGCATTAATTTACAAGTAATACTTATGGACAGCAGGTGTTAAAAAAAACAAACATTGCCCAGGTTCAGAACACAAAGTATGCCCTTTTGTTTTTTCCATAGACATGGCTGATCCCTGTACTGGGTAAACAGTGTGCACATACCACATATCGTGGTGTCGTTGGTCGTCCCGGCGGTCCTGGAAGCCCAGGTGGTCCAGGCAGACCAACTCCAGGATCACCCTGAAAAACGTAAGGTTTCAATGGATTAGGTATTGCTCAACAACGTTGGTATAAAACTCAATAAAATTATCACTACTCAGAACAGTGATCAATAATAGTGATCAGTTATCAAGTCTACTGTATACTGTGTATACGTAGAGTATTTATACCTTTTCTCCTTTTAATCCTGGATCACCAGGGATACCTGGGAACCCTGTAGCTCCAGTTACTCCCTGCAGAGATAACCAAAGAAAAACATCTATGTAGTTATTAAAATTAAAATTAGAGTCTAATGAAAGAAACACACATGTGGAGCCCTTATTCTGAAAAGCTGGTCAGACATTTGGATTTGGTCTAATCAGGCTCACAGGTATGAAGAAAGGTGCAGCTATTATCCTTCAATCAAACCCAAAGAAAGATCAAAGGCTTCATGTTTCAGTCTGATACTGGGTCATACTGCTTCTTAATTAATGCACCATTCCAAACAATTAATGGGGCTTAATTTTCAACAGAATTCACTCTTTTTTTCTTTTTTAAGCTTAGCTCTGTTGGACATATGTGAGGCATTGGGAAATCTTAGTGTGTTTGATAGTTACTGATATCAGTCACTGACTCATCGTACTGTATACACCACTTTATCCTGTATACAGGGTTGCGGGGGGGGGTGGGGGGGCTGGAGCCTATCCCAGGAGACTTATAGTAGGGCAAGAGGTGGGGTACAACATGGACAGGGTGCCAATCCATCGCAGGGCACACACACATACACACATTCATTCACACACTGCGGGCAATTAGGGAATACTAATTAGCAGAATCTGCATGTCTTTGGACTGTGGGAGGAAACCGGAACAAACCCACCAAGCAAACTCCATGCACACAGAAGTGGGAATCGAACCTGGACCCTGGAGGTGCAGTGATAGTTATTGATATATCAAATCATACTGTATGTCAAGAACAGTGAACCAAATATACTCACTGGTTGTCCATCTTCTGCACGACTACCCTGAAAAATGGGACAGCATTTATTTAAAATTCTAAATTCAGAAGATACTATACTATACTATACGTCTATACTATTACTAAAATAATATTACTCTTTCTGCGATAAAAAAGAGAAAGATAGATATAATACTATTTGTCATGCATCAAGGCTGAAAGAATCAAACTGATATTGTACATGTAGGTCACTGAACATACAGTAGAAACAGGTGCAATATAACATACAGTTGCATATTTAACTCTTACTAATCATGCAAATTAAAGACTAATGGTTACCAATCCATCCCCAGTGGAAAAAAATACACTTTAGTGTATTACAAATATATTCTCGATAAATCCTCAATAGTACCCTGCAGATACACTAACAAAAAGTTGTACCATCAGTTAATATATAAAAAGTATACTTACATCATGCTTTTACCAAATTTTGGTTATTATTTTATTTTCATTGGCATAAGGTAAATTTCAGGGTTTGTTAGGTAGTTTAAAATTAAGTACATAGTTTCAACTATAGAATGCATTGTCTAATGTGTTATTACTAAGACAACCTGACGTTTTGTTGAACACAAATAAACTATAGGACTGTTTTTTGTAACCTTGTGCAAATTAAATCTATTGAACCCATGAATAAAATCTCCCTCATAATTACTGATGTAATGCTTTTCAAAAACATGTTATAGTGTAGAAAATGCATTCAGCATTTGTAAATTATCCTAAACACCTTTAGTGCACTGGTAACACATTTGCTATACAGTATTATATATAATATAGTATATTTGTATTAACCACAAAGTGTACTTTTTTTGTATTTGTAATTGGCCAGAAGTATAATAGCATGCTACTGCTGTAATAAGAATATACTCATAGTATATTAATCATGTATTTGTAACTTAGTAAGAATTGCTGTAATGTACTTATAATGCATTAAATATATATATACTTAAATTTCATTATTAACTGTCAGGTATGTATATTAGTACACACACAGCCATATACTTTAAGTGTACTAAGTTTACTTAATACACTTAAAATTGTGCTTTTGTACAATTTAATTACAACTTAAATACACTTAGTACAAAATTAGTTGTTCCAAAATAGCAAACTTCAAGTATACTAGTCATTAGTCTGGGGCAAGTACACTTAAGTATGCTTTGGCATGCTAGGATTTAATATACTTTGCATACTTTTTTTTTTTTTACTTGGGATGGCATTCATGCATATCCAAAGTATGCGGAATCAGATTCATTTGACTATCAAATCCAAGGAATTTGAGTAACATTGTTTGTTAATGACTGAGCAGATCAAGTTTGCTTAAAACATGATTTACATGCACCGAAGCAAGTCCACAGTTTACTTGATAAAAAAAAGTCCAATTTATGTTGCATGATCATTTTACAATGATAAAAAAGCAGTCATTATATTTTGCCACATTTCCTGTATGTTTTACCACAATAGCTTGAGTAACGTTGTTTATTTATGATGCCCAACTCTATATAGTACTATATAGTAATCTATTTATAGTATAGTACTGAAGGATGTGTACCTCGTTATTGTACTTAAGTATTATTGTGGCATTCTTTGAACTCTAACCTTTTACTGTCTACTCGACTACAATTGTGAAGAAATTCTGTACATTTTACTTGAGCATATTTCTATTGCTAGCAGGTGATACTTGGTCAATTGTGCATGTTCAAACTAAATATGCAATATTAAAAACACAAGTATGTCCTCTTTTGGGAATTAATACAGAAGCTGCAATCTTTGCCACTTGAAGACTATTACGCCTAATTGATGTTGGAAGACCATTTGTCGTTTCACCCTGACACGCCCAATCATATGCCAGGTTTTTGAAATTGAGGAAGCGGAGATCGCTTACAGACACTGACCATTCTGAAACCAACACTTCCACTGCCAGAACTGACGACAACCCCTGGCAGTACAGATCGGTCCTCAACAGATGAAATGTTTATTTTCTCCGACACAACCACTTAAAATAAATGCATTCCTGAATTCAAGTTTAAAGTTGAGGAACCATGTCAAGGTATGAGCTAATGTGTGCTATTAACTCTGTTACAATTTAGCCGGTTCCAGCTACAACACCACAAGTTTTAGGACTTGGTAGTACACCTGTTTCATGAATGGTATTAGTGTTCACCATAATGGCGTAAAGAGAGAGAAGTACTCAACATGCTTAGGTATCCTCTCCCAGGGAGTCAAAGCACAAAGAGAAAAAGAGAGAGAGCGATACTTTGTGACGTTACGGCTACATTTAATAGTCGTATTGAAAATCAAGTGCTTTTGTGTGAGGAGTGTGAGAAGTGTTCAGGTCAAACCAGGACATGTGATAAGCGCATCATTTAGCAGGAGATTATAAAGAGAAATAAAGTGAGTTTTTACTCTCTCTCTCTCTTTGTGTTCTGGTGTTCTGGTATTTTCCTGGAGTAATATTTTACCTAGGGTATTACGTATAGGATTTATGTACTGTACTTGGTTCACTACTGGTACTTACAGGAAGGCCATCCTTTCCTGGTGCTCCTGTAGGTCCTGGTGGTCCTGGAGGGCCCCGAGCCCCTGGCTCTCCTACCCAAGATGAGATGTCGCCTTTGGGGCCTAAAGAGCTTACTGTGCCTGGGAGTCCTGGAAGGCCAGGAGGGCCAGGAGGTCCAGGGTCTCCTTTTTCACCTTTATGCATTGGCATCACCAGTGGATACTCCTGAGCAAGATCAGACATCAAAATTAGTAATGGATTTAAGCCTTAATTATTTGACTAAATTACACGATAGAGACATATAAATATTGTACATTACCACATAAGGTGTTCCACAATAAATGAATAATAAATGCTATTGTATTTCATGTAAGTGCACACAAATTATAATATTATTCTTACATTTTCTTTGTGATATACGGCTTTCTCTGTCCTGCTCGTCTCTGTATACAAAAGTGCAAACAAGGAAGATTATCAATATTCATCAACACTGAAGGCAATCAATGCAACCATAGATGAATGGATTGTTGCGTTTTCAGTATGCCAGAATCATACCTGTATAAATAACCGAAAACAAAATGTGAAATGGACTTTATATTCAATTCAAATTAGGGCATCCAGTGTGTACTGTAACGCACCAAAATGCAAACAGCTCAATAATAAATACCTTATGAGGATTGCGTACTTAAGTAAATATTAAATATTTATATCTGCATTTGAGTAGTTTGTAGAATTTTGTCCATGTATTTTGACCATAAATCTCTACAACCAATTCAATTTAATTAAATCAAAACTAATCAGAAGTAGTTAGAGGTCCCTTTAAGATTTAAATAGCACAAATCAAAATCACTCACCTTCCTCGGCTGTCTGCTTTATGACAGAAGTGTCCTGGCCAGAGGATTCTTCCTCTATGTCCTCATCATCAAACGGTGCTTGAGAAGATGATTCAGTAGGGGGCGCTCTGATAGGAAGTGTCTGATCTTCATCAGGCTGTAAGAACAGGACAGTAGTGGAAGTACAGTACTTTTTCAAGATTATGTAAACACTAAAAATTATACCTAAAATTATTTCACTATTTTAGAAATATGAATAGGACAAATTTAACATGAGGTTAAATAACTTTTTTTTAATCCGGAATAAATAAAGCCCCAAAGCTAACGTTTTCTGAGTTCAGGTGATGATGGAAGGATTTGTATAAAGAGTAGCAGGATGCTCGAGGATTTTCTGTATGTGTGTGTGTCTGGGTTTGTGTGTGTTCCCATCTCTGCTGTAGGTTGAGTTGTTATCAGAATATTTGTCCCACTGATGTTCAGGGGAATGGAGCGCTAATAGAGAAACATCTGTTCTGGTAAAATTCCATCTCTTTTAAACTGTTTAGGTTTCCCTGATTCCTTTACAGGCCTTCACACTGTGATCTTTCAAGAACACAAGGCACGCCAGGATGCTGATTATGAGTCAACTCCACACTTTTATCTTTAAAGCTTGGAGGAATGCAAAATGGTTTAACAAGTTCTTCCTTCATGAAGCTTGAACATCATAAGTGCTAGGCACGCTAATGAGCATTAAAGCACCTCCCGCTGAAAGTCTGCTCAAACAGAATCGTTAATATTTCATTTTATATTACAGCCAATACTCAATTTTAAGAAATCTTATTTTCGTGAACTGACTGTACACATGTAGAAACTTAAATGGAGAAAATGGCACGCACTTATGGCTCAAACAAAGACAGCATCAAATGCAATTTTCAACCACAACATCATCAAATCATTATTTCCTGTTAACCAACTTGACTCAGTATTTTAATAAAAGCTTTGTGGAGGTGCATACATCGACTAAAAGGTGAGAATACATTGTCTTGGTTGTGCCAAATATGGAGTAGGACTATGATTCCCATCAGCCACTTCATCTCACCTGTTCATGACACAATTGACATAACTGTAACTGTTTGCATATGTTGCGAATTTTCCACCTCTGGCCATTCCATGACTATCATGTATACCCATCACTTTATGTACTGTAAAAGTCTGAATAATCAGCAAAGTCTTATTTTATGTTATTAATTCAGGTTGTACAGTATGTTATTGAGTGTGTGTAGCTGCTTACTACAGGGTATTCTCTCTCCTCATGTATTTTCTTCACTTCATCTGTGGTCTCTGTGTCATCGTATTCATTATCACCACTGCCATACCCAGATGCCTGAAATCACACACACACACTGCATCAATAAACTGCATGGTCACCCATCTTCAACTAAAACAATTATAGAAAGCTAAAACCCTGAAACAACCAAAAAAAAAAAAAAAACACTCTTGACGAAGCTTTTGTTGTAACTGTGCGAGCATAACATACTGCAGGCACTAGAAGCAGAAACTGACCCATATCCAGATAAAAATTTTGGATCATTTAATATCTGTTTCAGATCAATTAATCACCTTAACCATGCAATATGATTTAATAAAATATTTGAGTTTATAGTGCAGTTGCTCACAAAACTATTAACTTTGTTGATACAGGCTGTTAGCCTAGAATGTTCCGCGGCAGAGCAAAAAATACAGACCTGCTAGCCTTCATGCATAGTCTTTACCACTAGAGGGAGCAATAAGTCAATTTTAGACTGATGTATTTTCATCTTGATATAAGTGTTTTTTTTTTAACTTTTATCCTGGCCCTTGAGGAATATATTTGTTGACCCACTTTGATGCTTCACTAGCTCCACTAGAATCCACCCATCAGCTATTAATCAGTTATAGGGAGAAATATGAATCATGACTAAGATATGAGATATAAGAAAGTTTTTACCTCCATAGGATTAACAATGTTCATGCAGAATTTCCTGATCAGTCATTTACTTGCTTACGTTTTCTGATTCTTTCTGACAAAAACATGCACTCACAAGTCTAGGAAAATGTAATCAACCGATAATATCTAGTCATCACCCATATCCCCCCCCCTTTTTTTTTTTCAAAGGAACTATAAAGTTCAAAAAATAAAAAATAAAACAGATTTTTGCACTGATTATTCAAGAAACTTTTATACCATCATCTAGGCTTTAATGACAGCTGTTCAAAGCTGTGGGGCACATCAAAAAGAGAAAGAAATAATGCAAGTGAGAGAAGATATGAAAAACACAGATATGACTCACATAGGGGTCGTCCTCTTCACATTGCTCATCTGGTGCCCGGGGATCCGGAGTCAACACCAACTGCTGGATTGATCCCTGCAGAAAAAAAGGGAGAGATTGTGGCTTAGTTTATTGTGATCTGATGATTATTACACAAAAATGGGCATAAAAATCTCAACTATATCATAAACACCCCAATACAATACAGCAGAAAATCACATTGTCAGCTAAGAGCAAGAACCTGAGGCTACGGTGGAAATAGGATCACCCAGCCTGGACAGGTGACGTCAGTTGAAACTCTTCAGTGAGCTGTTTGTACAATTGCACATATGTTCCTTATAAAGTTATTGGTGAGTCTATACAGTGATCAGCCATAACATTAAAACATTAACATTAAAACCACCAATTAAATTGACTTTTTGTGACATACTGTAATTTTTGGCATTTTTATGCTTTCTTAATTCAATTCAATTTTTATTTGTATAGCGCTTTTAACAATTGTCATTGTCAAGGAAAAACTCCCTGAGATGGTAATAGGAAGAAACCTTGAGAGGAACCGGACTCAACAGGGAACCCATCCTC
>JAQQZT010000033.1:26648692-26687545 GCA_030068275.1 Clarias platycephalus | reverse complement strand
ACACACACACACACACACACACACACACACACACACACACACACACACACACACACACACACACACACACAGAAGAAGATGGGGACTTGAACCTGACCTTACAGTCCACATGCCAAATCTCATATAATATTTATTATTATTATTATTATTATTATTATTATTATTATAATACCAGACAGGGATAAAACGTGATTCGCTCATCATGATCGTCGATCGTCATTTTTAAATTCCTCATCTTCTAAACAAATTGTAGAATCCATTCATCATTTCCTTTTCTTCAAAGAAATATCAAAGAAACATACACGTCAGATGTTATTTCCTTTCATCTTTCTCCGCAATCTAATAGGAGCTTATTATTATTATTATTAATAATAATATCATTAGATCATAAATCACCTCTAACCCTAAGTAACTCCCTAATAAATAATATCCCGTTTCCCGTGATTAACTGCCTGCATGGTCTAATCACGAGCTCGCGTGATGAGGCTCGGAGACGTGCCGGATGATGTCACTGCAGAGATCCCGTGATGATTTACCACAGAAAGGCTTTTTACAGGAAGGCCGAGTGTCTCCTGTGCATTATTAACCGGGCTGCTGAGAACACAGAGCGGGAGAACATGAGGCCATTGTGTCCCTCTCACACCTCTATAATAACTACTCGAGGAGTAGTTAAAAAAAAAAGAACAAGGAACAGAAAGTGATGAGACTCGGAGAGCAGAAGAAGAGCTCTGGATACAGGATGAGTCTAGTATTTAGCCTTATGTCTTTATTAGCTGGTGAGGAAGGAGGGTTTAAAGCATTTGCACAAAACTCAGAACATAGCGGAGAGTGAAACAGCTGGCTGATAAAGATATGGACGGAGAGTGATCCGTCTGATCCATTCACCATTCTGTCAGATCAGGGGGAATAATACACCGTACTGAGTTTAAGCGTTATTATTATTATTATTATTATTATTATTATTATTTACAGTCATAGTCACTCTTCTCTCCCTCTGTACATGCCCCCTAATAGCTGATTTAAAAAAAAACAACAACAACAATTTGGGGCCGTGCCCTTTTGTTGCTGCGTGGCCCAAATCATTCATGTTTTGCCTGCTTTTGAGTTGAATTGCCCCTCGGTGAGGGAGTCTGTGTGTGTGTGTGTGTGTGTGTGTGATAAAGCATGATCCTGAGCGGAATGCTTTCTGTCCTGTCATAAGCAGCTACCCCGTGCATAAAGGCCATTAGCCCCAGTGAAGGCTGGACCACCGGCGGAGCCACGGTCATCCTCATCGGCGACAACTTCTTCGACGGCCTGCAGGTCGTGTTCGGCACCATGCTCGTATGGAGCGAGGTGAGAGGGTTTGCCATACTGTATACGTAGCATTTACTGTAATGTAAAGGAAAACCAATGCATTTCTATTCTGAAGTTCAAATGGAGTTTTTTTTGTAAGTCATTAATGTTTAAGTGCACTTGGATGCTAAATATTCTGGGTAATTACAGTTCAAAGTGGAAAAACAAACAAACGAAACAAACCCAAAAACAAACACGTGATCGCTTGTGCATGTAAGTTTGAAACGAAAACGAATGTTTCTAACGTGCCTTTATAAATGCTGTAGCACGTCATGTACAGTATATAAATGTGTTTCCTCACACGTTCGTGTCAGATTAATGTTAAACAACAACGGTAAATCGCCGTAGATTAGACGCTAATCAGCTTAAAGTCACTACAAGCGTCAGGATACAGCGTAGCGCTTCTTTAAGCGAATGCTGATGAAGTTGTCTCCTCACACACGTTTCTTGGCGAAGCCCCTCAGAAAGGCAGTCAGTGTTTATCTATTTATTTATGTATTTTTATTTAGCTTAATATATATATATTTCCCCCCTAATTTAATCACATGAAGAGATAAGGGATCAGATCAACCAAGCATGCTAAGCAGCGCCATATCCACTAGGGCTTTGATTGCATTTTGCACCGTGTGGCCAGCTCTTGCAAAATAATCAAGCAATTAGGGGTAAAAAGGTTTCAAGGAAAAAAAAAGAGAGAGAGAGAGAAGAAGAAGAATGAGAGGCAGCTCCAAGACTTGTGGTTTTTCCTGAACTCGCCTCAACCCAAGAACCCTGATTCCTTGGATACGGTGCGAAGTGGAAAACTGACAGACTTATTTAGCATCCAAGTTATAATTAGGTTTAGTAGCTAAATAAAAAGTTAGCATGCGATAGAGGAGCATGTGATGGATGGTTGGAACGGTGCTAACGGTTTGCGCCCGCTGTTCCTTGACAGTTGATAACGCCCCATGCTATCCGAGTGCAGACTCCCCCCAGACACATCCCCGGGGTCGTAGAGGTCACCCTATCCTACAAGTCCAAGCAGTTCTGCAAAGGAGCGCCTGGACGATTCGTCTACACTGGTGAGTGCGCGGCGGCGGCCTTACTTTTCCTACACAGAGCAAACACTGTGAACTGACATCTAGCTCTTTCTCTTCCTGTAACTCAATTTCTCTCTATTTGTCCACCTTTTCTGTTTCCATCATGCTCTCCTGTTATTCTCTTTCTACACCCTCTCCCCAACCTCTGTCTTGTCTATTTTCCTTTTTTTTTTTTTTTCCTGGCCCCTGCTCGCCCGGCAGCAATGTTGAGCGCAGGAAAATCGTGTGAAAATGAGCCTCGCTTGCTCACCGTATATCCCTTTGCCTCTTTCGTTCTCTTTCTTTCCTCCTCTCTATTTTTCCTGTCGGTAACCTTATCCTTTCTCTGTTGGAGTGGTGAAGGGGGCAGCTGCCAGCTCCTGTTAATCTCAAACCATTACAACATGTCCTCTCTCCTTTCCTCTGAGCGTAAATACACCCACCTCTAATGCACATGTTACCAGCACTGTGTGTGTATGTGTATGTGTGTGTGTGTGTGTGTGTGTGTGAGAGAGAGAAAGAGTGCTTGTTTGTCTCATATACAGAGCAAGCAAGGTCAGGTTGTATGGAAGATTGTGTTTGTACTCTTGAATCAGTTTGAGTGTGTGTGTGTGTGTGTGTGTGTGGAAGGTCTAACTAATCTGTCCTTAGTGTGGCTGATAGTGGAGGTGATGTGGTCACTCCATACTTGACTTGGAAGCTCTGTATCAGATCCCAGACTGAGCGGGACAATGAGATAATCATCAGGAATTAGTGCTCAATTGTGTGTGTGTGTGTGTGTGTGTGTGAGAGAGAGAGAGAGAGTGTAGTTGATTTTTGGGGGGAGGGAGTTGGTTCGTGGGACACTGGGTTCCTTTAGGGGCAGCTGTTCCCCTTTCCTGCCCCAGTCTGGGCAGTTTAACCCCCCTCAGCAGGGCCAGACCACAGGCCAACAAGCCTTTGAGATAATGAAACCCTAGATGGGGGAGCTGCCTAATACCATGCCTGTTATATGAGCTCTGACACTAATGTCTGCTCTACAGACCTGACCAACTTCCTGAGCCTTTCACTTAGTCCCATGTGCTAATACTTAGAGCTCGATATGATGACAGGAGTCAAAGTCATATTCAGACGTTTCTCCTCATTATGTCGTTTACAAACTGACATTTTCTACTAAGCTTAGTATATTATATAAATATAAACATAGAATCATACAATGATCATAGAGTTCAAGCACATATACCACAGGGTTGTTAAATTCTCAGGTCCAATTGGTCAGAATTGGTTCACAAGACTAACTTGTGGACTTGATAGACTTATAAGCATTAGTTAACGCTGCTGTGGTGTCAATGAAGTAAAACATGTCCAGTTGCATCATACTACAACGGTGTTGATTATTTTCCTATAACATGCCTAGACTGGTGTTAGTGCTTGTGTAGTAACTATATAATAAGCGTATAATAATCATATAACTTGCCTAGATGACTATTATACATACTAGAAGCTGGGCTTATGGCAATTATCAGGAATATAAAGTAAGAAAAAGACATTTTGAAAAAAAAAGTCATTGATATTAGTGAATGAAAGTGGGAATAAACAGTTACAATCCACATGCCTGAACTGTGTCATTAATGGCCAGATGTTTAAAAGATAATTAAAGTATACACCTAGTTGAAATTATTTGTATAACATTATAATTGTGTAAAAAAGACATTTTAAAATATATTTTTCTTTATATTTTATAAAATATTAATATATTTATATAAATATATATGTATATTTTTTCATCTTATCTTCCACACTCTTACATAATGGTGTATACAGCAATTATACACTCTTACATACTGGTTCACACTATTACACACTGACACATGCTGGAATAGACTCTTACATACTGTACTGGTACATACACTTAAGTTCTGGTAGACAACCACACACACTCTTATATACTAATACATGTTCATACACAGAGCCACACTCTTACATACAGGTACTGGTACACACTCTTACACACTCGTACTTAAACTCACACACTCTTTGTTTTTTCCACGAACATTCCTGAAAGGAGTACTTAGTCATGTCATTGTAATATTTGAGAAATAACACAGCTGCCTCAGAGTGCGAAAGAGAGAGACGGAAGCAGACAGTATTAGTTTCCTCAAAGAGAGACGTGAAGTGGCACCGAACACTTTTTCAATCAAAGTGGAGTTTGTGTACAGTAGGACAGCAGTTTGAGGGAGTTTTATGCACTTTGAATAAAGTTACATAAAGTAATCTACAGCAGGACTTCCGGTTTTATGCCATGTAGTAGCACAAGTGGAAAAAAAATGCATTGATGAGATGAAATAAAACAATGACAAGATTGTCCAAAGATAAGTCACATACTGTAGTCTAGTAAGATTTTTTTTTTTCAATCCATTTTACAGTAAAAACTAATTTCCTTATGCAAAATAGTCACCGGTTTAGAATTAATGGCATTCCGCCGTCATGGCTGTGATGGTTAATTAATTATTATAAGCACATCATCAACAAAATGGTTTATAATTACCGTAATTATCGCAATACTGTTACTTTAATAAACGCTCCGAGCTACAGAGTTCTGCTTTAATCTTCATCATTTAAGTCATCATTCATTTCTTTCTCTTCCTCTCCCTCTCTGTAAATACATTTGCTTTGTTTCTTAAACCAGTAAGGAGCGTTATTGATTAGAATAAATGACCCATGCTTATAATTAGTTTATAAATGGCTGCTTTGACCATACGATCCATGGTGGTCCTGGTAGAGGGTTTTTCTTGCGACCGTGTTGCGTGTGTGTGTGTGTGTGTGTGGTGTGTCTTCACATGCACAGTGTGTTTGCAGGTTTAAGTGGAATAATGGCTGGCTATTCTGGACGAATTAGAGAAAATGAACATAAACAGCTCTCTAGTGCTTTAGGGCTACATGCGATGTATGGTGACTGCCATTCGTTATTCAGGGAGGTACACTTTATGCACCAAATATAGCTTGTCCAGGGAAAGAAACACAGATTTCCTGATCTTTCGTAGTACAGAGGAACATGCTGTGCGTACTATACTAGTGTGTTAGAGAGAGTATTTCTTTGAAGAAGTGTGCGCCACTGGAGGATATCGGCGAGTATCCATCAAACCCGATTCTCTGTAGAGACGGTAGTGTTAATTTCGATTCATAAAGGTCCTTCAGGCTCACTCAGATTTACGCTGGGTCACCAGGAACTGCGAACTACTTTCAGAGTCGATAATTCTTCTCCATCATGGCGGCACAAGCCACCTGTCTGAGAGGTCAAGCTTGCAAATGACTCCAGGCTGGCTTTAAAAGGCAGGCCGTGTCTTTGCACATTACTTGTGCGTCGCTTCCTCTGGTTTTCTCTCTGACACTTCAAGCAGAGAGTCGGGGTCAGCAGTGAAATGATACCCGCTGGATGCTCAAAGTGTGGCAGGCCAGGCTGAGCACAATAAAACCAGGATATGACATCGGAGCAGACCGTAGGGTCACACAAACATGGAGAGTGTGTAAGCGCGCTTTATGAGCTGTGAGTCCCTCGCCTAAAACAGAGTGTCATTTAATACCCATCATCCACGGACGCAGAGCCGGCATGTGTACAGTACGTATAGGAGATTGTGTTTGTTTTTCGTGTATGTGCGCATGTCTGACTTCACCCTCTAGGAATTTATTGGCTTTGGTGCTTCTTGTTCTTCCCCAGCTTGTACCTCTATATCCTTTAAAGATCTTCATGTGTGATCTCCACCTTGTTTGTCGCATGATTTTTTTTGTTTGCACAAGGCCACTTTGGTGGCATCTGAGACCCATTGATCAGGTCTAGAGCTGAACTGCTTGTCAGGAGGGTCTATAAAAAAAATAAAAAAAAGGAATCAAAACAGGAACAGACGTGTTTGTCCTCCTGCCAATAACAGTCGTTCGAAGAAGCTTCACAAGCTGATCATGCAATTTTGAAAGACTCGTCCAGATGTTCCCTTTAAGCTCCTCTGCTGGATTTGACAGAATGTCCTATTTATTTATTATTTCATTTTTTTTTTACCTTTCTTAAGCGTGTAAGGGATTTGAAAGGTAAACAGTGTTCAATTAAACAGCAGGTAGCCTCTGCATACGTGTGTTTAAACATACGAACCTTTGCTTTTAATCTTAAGATGCACATCCTGCCTTCTTCCACTCTTCTGAAAGAAAAGAAGACATGGTTTGGCTGGGAGATGTGAGATGGAAGAAGGGCTCATGAGCACCCCGGCAAATCTTTTAGAACAATGACAGCAATCATAAATATAGCTCAGCATTGGACTCTAATTGCATCAAAGCTATTGCTTTCTATTTAGGTAGTGCATGGTCACCGCGAGAGCCTGGCCTCAACGCTCTAGTGGAGCTGAGAAAAAGGAGGTGTGTGGGTGAGAGAGAAAGAGAGAGAGAGAGAGAGAGAGAGAGAGATGTACCACTGGAGCTCTCACCTCTCTGGACTATTTGTCCTAATCAGTGACACCCATTTACCAGAATTGCTTAAAATGAACTATACCTCATACAGAAATCGTACATTTACTGACCACCATTTATCACACGGAAATTGAGGGCCGGTAAACTTTTCCTTTCCTCCGATGGGATTGTAGACATGCATCAAAATGTTAAAAAATGATTGGCGAAGGAGAGCTGTCACCCATTTATCAGGGCCAAGGAACATTATTTGCTAATTTCCCAACCTGCTGCATGACAGGGTGCTTCATCTTTGGACCCACAGTGACCGCCACGGACCCTTTCTGTTATTAGTTCAAGTCGAGCATTTTTTTCCCCCCTCATTCTCCTTCCCTCTGTAACTCCCCCCCCTTCATTTTTTTGGCTGCCTCTAACAAGAGCCATTTGTCTATCATACACCTTCTCGCGAATCCGTTCGAGAAGACTTTGACCAAAGGCCACTCTCCGTATCTCAGAGGGTCTGGCTCTTTTAGCCTGCTCATTGGCCAGCGGCCCTGATAAATCACAAAGTTTCCTCGTCAAGGTGAAGGTATTGACTCGGCTGCGCCAAAACTGACAAAACGCGCCGAGAAGGAGACAGCCATTCATCATCCGCCAAAGAGGACAAAAGGGTCGTCTCGCCACTTCACTCGGCAACGCTGCCACACACTTTCAACTGACCTGGCACATGCAAACATACAGAAACACACAAGCCCTGGCACCAAATTCGAGTCCCTTTATAAGATTAATTGCTGAAATTTAAAAGCTGTTAAAACCAGACACAATCATTTAGAACGCTGGCTAAGAACTTCAGGCTCTGCTGGAGAGCCTGCAGTCTTTAAGTTGTTCTTGGATACGATCTGATAGAGGTCCTGATGGCATCGCTGCTTGGGCACGGACGACACACACCGCGGGAGGTGAAGGCAGAAAGATGGGAGGCTGGCGGTAAATAAACTCTCTAAAAAGTGCCACATGAAACGCCGTATCGCTGGATGATCAGCGGGTGATTTAGAAGAGACTATCAGTACAACAAGCTCTCTCCACCCTCAAACTGGATCAGATAGAGCTACTCATTCTTTATCTCCCCCCCCCCCCCTCTCTCTCTCTTACATACACATACTTGTAGAAACATCCAGTAGTAATGAGAAGCTGGGCGATTATGTAATCAGAGCCATCTTTGTCACACCCCTTCATCCTGCTAAAAAAGAAGCCAGCAAGACGTCACCTTCTCTTTATTCTCAGGATCCAAAATCCAATAGGGTTCATTTGGATTTTTGTCTCTTTTGTACTGCAATCACAATACTATTACACAAACCAGTTGAAAGCAGACTTGGGACTAGACAGTTCCCAGTGACTTAACATTCTCATTAATGACTAAAAAAAAAAAAAAATGATTTCGATATAATTGGTTGTATTGGTTCCTCTTTTGGCCATTGCAATTCTTTTTCCTGTTTCTGGCTGCTTTAAATAGATTCGCCCTTGCTAAGTCACGCACATTAGCTGTGCTCCAGTGACCAGAGCGTTTTCTGATGGATGACTCACACTTTTCTCCTCCCATCCTTTTCTCTCTTTTACACTCCTAACCTATCCAGACCTGGGCATGGTCTCCTTTCCCAACACAACTTTTATTTATAGATTAATGCTAAAAGCTAGAACATATTGACAGACAGGGCAAGCTTAACCCATCTTGGATGAGGAGGAAAAAATGCAGCAATAATTTAACTGACTTATTGATTTCTTTTTTCACCTTGTCCACGCATTGATCTTTTTTTTTCACAGTATTAATTTAGACATGAGATAATCCAAGTCTGATTTCATTTAGCATATCTCAGCTGTTAAGTTATAAGGCATGTTTTTATATATAAAAAAAAAAAATATATATATATATATATATATATATTATATAAACCCTCCTTTCTAGAGATAGACCCAAAATCTAATTTGTGTCAGTGGAATAAAATATGAAAGGGCGCAATGGTGTGGAGAAGAGTGGCTTTCTGTCTTTGTCCGAGTCTTCTCCAGCCTTCCATCCATTCCCACCCCAATCATCATGCCTGTATCGGTTCAAAGTTCATGAAATTTCTATGAGCATTGATCTGTCACCATTGATTTTTGCCACCCTCCCCCTCAACCTCTGAAGATCTTTGAAATTTTAATTTCCGGAGCATCTGAATTTCTTAGAGATGGAATAGCTCCTTCGGAGACAGCTGGCAATAAAATGAAGTTAGCGCCAGGTCGAACAGAACATGAGCCTTGAATTCTGGGAGAAATTCTTCCTCACAGTTGTCTCTTTTTTCTCTTTTTCCCTTCACTTGCTATAAAACCGGCAGCTTAGCTTGTTGTGGTTGTTTTTGTTGTTGCTCTTGGTAATGATGATGGTTCTCTATTAATTCTAGTCAACCACAAAACGTATTTTTTACACCGACTCTTTATATCAGACAGTGTCACAACTGCAGATCATCACTTTTATTCCTCATTCTCCGCCCGCTTCAAACCAGACCCATTTTATTCAATTAACAATCAGCGGCTCATTTCATAAGCGCCTTCTGATATGATCTGTATTGGCGTCTTTCTGCTGAATTGGGGGTGTTAAACACTTGTCTGCACCTCACACTTTGTCACTGAAATCGCCGACTCCCTCTAGAGGCACGGCCTTGCGTTGAGCTATGCGATTGGGCTTGACTACATTTTAACATTACATTATTATCTCCTTTTTTTTCTTTATTTTTTTCTCCTTTTCTCTTGTTCTACGTATACGCGACATTCCTGCTTGCCATCTCTGTATTTCTCTCGGCTTCATGCTCTATGTTTCTGTTTCCTTTGACATTAACAAATGTCTCATTGCTCAGCGTAGATTATATGTCTGGGCCTTCTCAATGAAATTATAATTACAGTGGTGGTCTGTTTTTGTGGAAAGGAAACTAACGATATTATTACAGGCATATGGTTAGAAGGGATATACGTATTATTATGAGTCGAAAAAAAAAAAAAAATGGTTTAACAAATGAATCCTGCGGCTTGTTTGGAACCAAATGAATCTTTTCCTGTTTTTGTTATGCCAGCGAGGAATTGAAGTAAATGAAAGCTGGGCTTTTTTTTTTTTCGTTTTTTTTTTCTTCTTTCCTTTCTCAATCCTCCGTCTGTCTCACTTCACCTTCCTTCCTCCACTGGGCTGGAACGATGGCTGTTCGGCATTAAAAGATGCTTCCTGTCTGTGCTTTGTTGTTTTCTCTGTGTTCGCAAGTCTTAAATAAAAAGAAGGTGGGGGAGAAATAAAGAAACCGAGAATAAGGGGAATAAGGATAGAGAGAGAGAGAGGGCATGCATTTGTCACAGGCGCTACTGTCCGAGCTCATGGTATTTCATGCCTGTTTAAAACGGCCGTCCTTTGTTCCCTTGAGAAAGCCCGCTCCACTCTCACTATCACAGAGGCACAGCGCTATACTGAAACTCTCTCTGAACTGTAACCTCTCTTCCCCCCGCTCTTTTCTTGCTTCTTGCTTTCCCTTAAAAACCCCTCTTTTCCTTCTCCCTGATTTGGGTTACGGAGGGAAGAAAAGGAAAAAAAAAGAAAAGAAAAAAAAAAAAAGCATGTGTGTGGTGGGGTAAGACTTTTTGATGGCGTAGGTGGAGCAGAGATAAGCTCGGAGCAGTTAAGTATAATTAGACAAAGTAATAGCAAGCAACAGCAATAAAGCCACTCATTATCTTGTGCAAAGATATAGCCTTATCATAATAGGCCATAATGTGGGCGTGGAATGCCAGTCCAGAGCCCAGTGTTTTTACTCATGTTTGTTCAAAGGAGCACAATTACACCAGCGTCTACTTATCAAAGTCCCCCCAACTCTCACACACACACACACACTCAAAACCTTTCCACGCCCCTCTCTTTCAATCTTTGAATCTGAGCTCACAAAATTGCTGTCAAACTAAAAATTACTTTTAGGACTTTAAAAATTTAATAATACTTACTGACAAAAAAAAAAAAAAAAAAAAAAAAACATCTGCGCAGCTTGCGAGAAAGATCAGAAAAAGGCAGCACGCGATTATTTCCGGGTTACCGCTCACAACGCCGTCGCACTTTGTTCCATCATCATCTCCGTTCGGTTGCTGATCCTGAGCGCCATTAACACCGCCGACGTTCAGGATCACGTCACCCCGCTGACTTTGAGCCGCGTTCTTCACACAGCCCAACCTGACACCTGACTGACAGCGGTTCGCTTTCACATCTTTTTGTAACGTCACATATTTCTTTTTTCCGCAAGCTTTGGTCTTAACTTCATCACGTTTCATAACTTCAAGAAGCGGGGTGGCCCGTAATTCATCAGGATTTATGGCAGACGTGTCACTTTCTCGCGCTGTTATCGTAGAACGGCTGTGTTATTCGGGAAGGAGAGGCATGTCAGAGATATGTATCTTCTGGCGTGTGGGGTGTCAGGGTGTCAGGCGTGAGGAATGACGGCGTACGAGCTCGGAGAACGAGGTCAAAGTACTCCATCTTCAAATATACTATTGTCCTGCTCAGATGCGCTCATATGAAGACATGCTCATGCATACACACAAATTCACTCAGACGGATACCACGTGCTTTCTTTTTTTCATTTGTGTAAAATTTGAGTTAATAATAAATCCAGTAAAAATAATTATGAGCTAGTGGAGGGTTAAGACTGTACAACACCAAGGGATTCGCTGGCTTTTTGGGATTTTTAGGCAGCTTGAGAGTTTCGTCCTCTTCTTCATAGTAAGCACTTTGCTTCTTCATTCAAGATGGATAGAACGAAAATAAAGAGATGAGAAACGATGATGTAAGTTACAACTCTTAGCCAATGATGGAGCCCATACAACGGGTGTCCAGCTATCTCCACATGTTTGGGCATGAAAGGAGTTCCTGGGAGGCCATCATTTCAGGGGGACCATTGGTCTGGTGTACTGAGAAAACTTTTCTCAGCACTAGTGAAACTCTGGCTTATATAAGGAAATAAATTGTTTTTTTTCCGCTCATAATGTTCAAAGTTAAAAGTCCTGGTTTGACTTGAATCCATATGCATATATATTTGTATACATGCAGTCACTCCGCAGCATTGAAACAATGGTGTCTGTTCTCTCTCTCTCTCTCTCTCTCTCTCTCTCTCTCTCTGTGTTTCTCTCTTGCTCTCTCATTATCCGTGAGGTCAGCGAGCTGCATTGGGAAGAAGCAGATAGATCAATACAAATTATCCTTGAGCAAACCCTTGCTGACAGGCTGAATTGCAGCATATGTTTACCCAAAATCGGGCAATTTATCTTAATATCAGCAATGTAATGCGGGACAGGTGAGAGGTCACCCACTCTCTCCACCTCATAATTACCCGCCTCCAAAACAGGAAAGTGCTATTGATTGGCTGAGCCCAGGGCAAGGGGGCTGGCGCTGAGCCCACTGGGAGGGGTCGTGGTCTGGCCTGGTTCAGATAGACCAGCTCGGTGACTGAAGCGGCTGTGTGTGTGTGTGTGCACGAGAAAGATCGTGAGACTGATTATGAAGGTTTTGTATTCCCACTATACTCTGGGTAAAGCGGGTGGATTTAGTGTCGTGTAGGGATGAGAGAGAGGGAGAGAGAGAGAGAGAGAGAGAGAGAGAGAGGGAGAGGTGGAAATCTCTCTGGTTAACCGGTTATTACTCAGTTTCTTTAAGCATTTCTCAGCAATGAACAGAGACGAAAAGGTGCGGTGTGTGAACTAAAACGGTCCGTGTGGGTGATGTTCAGGGCCACCTGGAGGTCACCACCACTCCAACTCATCCGTCAGTCAATAACACACAGCGAACACACATTTCAACCAGACATCATTAGTGCACTTTGGATCGGTCCAGGAGTCATAATCACATATCTATATCAATTGTGGTTTCTGTAACACGGCATGCTTGCTCTGCAAGTGTGTGCCTATGCCTCTGTGTGTGTGTGTGTGTGTGTGTGTGTAGCAGTGAAGCAAAAGATGAGTGTCAATGAAGGATCCTGTGACCTCTTCAGTGTCATTAGCATCCGATCAATAAGTGATGTGCATTTATCTCCATCAGAATGGATCTATTAAACCATAGACACCGTCACACCGTCACAATCTCAGCCCTGTACGTCTGTGTGTGAGTGTGTGTCAGGGTATATTTACACTCTGGAACACTTACTACTAATTATGACCATTGGATTAGATCAGTATCAGATGCTTTCATACTTGTGAACAGTGATATGGTACAGATAATTAAATAATGGCACCCCTAAGTGTATCTCTGCCCTATGCTTGACATATTATTTTCTTCTCCAAACAAATTAAATGTAGTAACACATACAAAAAGGTAATCATTAATTACATACCTACAAGTAACCTATGTGGTAGATTTACATTATATAAATTAATTTCAAACGTGACTCTATGGACAGAAATAGAAGCCACATAATCACCTGACGATTGTTATTAATCGTCTAGATGAAGGATTATGCCAAAGTAAGCACATGAGAAGTCTGGCGGTACTCTTTCACCTTCACTAACTTCTAGAAAAGATTGAAAGGAGCAACTGGAGGAATGTAGGAATGCAAGAAGTCTGAGACAGAGAGACAGAGAGAGAGAGAGAGAGAGAGAGAGAGAGAGAGAGATACATCTTTGCAAGAGACGTGTCATGTAAAATCAATATAGCCGATCAATGCTGTATTAACAAGGCAGCATCTTATTTCTCATTCCTATGTGACACTGGCTTCAACCATGCATGATGGCACATCAAATAGCATCACGCCTGTCAGTCACACACACACACACACACACACACACACACACACACACACACACACACACACACACACACACACACACAGTCTATGCTGCTTTATTCTGTATACAGAGTCGCAGGGGTCCTTGAGCATATCCCAGGAGATTTAGGGGTACACCCTTGACGCAGGGCACACACACATACACACATACACTTACACACTCTTTCACACACTATGGGCAATTTAGGAACGGCAATTAGCCTAATCTCCATGTCTTTGGACTGTGGGAGGAAACTGGGTCCCTCGGAGGAAACCCACCAAGCATGGGGTGAACATGCAAACTCCATATGCATGCACACAGATCTGATGCTGGAATCAAACCAGGACCCTGGAGGTGTAAGGCGACACTGCTAACCACTAAGCCTAACTGCTAACATTTACAGAAGGTGAGGCCCAAAACGACGAGCCTGAGACTGTCTGGGCAAGGTCATATCAGGGTTGTTCCAATGGCCTAGTGCCTAGTTCACTGCAGTGAGAAAGGGATTCGATCCTGAGTTGACTAAGCTGAGTTTTTTCTGTGTATGTGAGCTGGAAAAAATGAGGGTTGAAGCACAAGTGAGCCAAAAGACGAAGCTGTAGTGCTGCTGAAATTTGGACTGACTAACAAATAGATCAAATAAACTGTGGATGGATGCTTGCACACAATGTTCCAAACTAGTTATATAATTATCCCGTAAATTACTTTGCACCAGCCCCTTGTTTTACCATTCTTGAAAAAGTGCTTTTGGCTTTTTGGATTATTCACGGGCAGTGTGAAATTCACTCTAATTCAGACTAATAATTGAGAAAGCATAGGAACCTCACAAAAAACCTTACATTTCACAAATTGAAACCAACCTTAACCAGACCAGTGCAGCAAACCACTTCAAAGTGACACATTCATTAAGAAAGAGACAAACTCCTTCCTCTATAAATGTTCTAAATGATAAGGGTTACTGGAGGCATGTAACATCAACAGCTCACTAATGTTGTTGGCTAATGATCTAAAACAGTCCAAAAAGGTCTCTAGACACTAACTCGTGAACACACAAATATCTCTTATGACTTTCTAGTTACTTACTGATTATTAATATGATGCCTGTATCAGCCTTCTTAACCATAACCATAACCACAGCAGCACTTTGTATTCTTGTGGGATCTGTTAAGTTCAAAGCTGTTACTCTTATCTTTCTACACACACACACACCCGCGCACACGCACACACACACACACACACTAGCTAGGGAGTATAAGAAAGGCTCATCCTCAGTACATTCTTGTGCTTCTTCCAGAAATAAGAAGAAGCCACTGTGATCCAAATCTAAAATAAATAAATAAATAAAATTGTTTGTATTTGTAATACATGAAATTAGTCTTCATTCATTCAGTGGACAGAATGTTGTTGTTATCGAATATATGGCACAGTTATGGGATTCATTCATTCATAAGAAAAAACAATAATAATCCACTTTATGTCTCATCCTCTATTATGGGACAACATCAATATACTGTATGTGTTTTTGGTAAAAATGTCCTGAATGTTTAAATGATGCAAATCATGAGCTATATTTTAATAATTCTCTGTTAACATTTTAGAGCCTAAAGTTCTTAAGTTCTCAAGAAAAAAAAATGTGACTCCTTAGTGTTCTACTGTACACCAAAGACTAGACACAATAAGCATCTTAAAGCAACCATGTACCATGGGTTGTATGTTCCACCCAAAATTACATAATGAGCTATACTTTCACAGCTATAGCTACACTGTCTGATGAGAAAAAGTAAAAGTGAGTTCTTCATAATATCTTTCAATATAACATACAAAACACTGGCATCTTCCAAAGTTGATTAAAACATGAGATGTCAAACACATTGGGTATGAATGTGAAGGATGGACACACTGTTAATAAAAGTTGTTGAGGCTACTAAAAACATTCAATGATAAAAATTATGATCTTGAGATATCACGTAGCCTGCAGTATCTATCTTAATTAAAAAAAAAATAAAAAAATTAAAAACAGCTGCAAAGAATGCACACACATTGCACAGGGGAGGTTGACCCTTCACCCTTTGTCTAGAGTGAAAAAAAAACAAAACTTTTTATATGTGTGAGTTTGGTGCCAAGAACTAGAGGTCTGGAGGGCAGAGCAGAGAAATCTGCTGTCGAGCTTGTAAGGAGGAAGAGAGAGAGAGAGAGAGATTTGGGGGAACTTTCTGGACACACTGTGTAACCTTATGAAATGCCCTTACAATGGAACTTTAAACATATAACACTGCTGACCTTTATTAGTCTATGCACTACTTACATTTCCTCTATGTATAAATAGAATAAGTTTAACAGTTAAAACATTATGAACAAACATCCACAGAAAAATGTGAAGTCCTATTTATAGCCAGTATAAATACACTTAATTTCCCAATAGAGCTAACCTGATGGGAGTATTGCCCAGACTATCCTTCTGCGTTAAAACTTTAGATAACATGTCAGTGTTTATCATCTTCTAAGAATTAAGTATTTTTCAGAGAAACAGCATGGATGAAATCATGTAAACGAATCACGCACAGCCAGAAAAACCATCTGAACAACACATGAATAACTGATCTCATCATAGAACGCTACTGTATGGTGAACTACTCAATGTGTTATACTTTTTATACAAGACAGAGACACAGTAACAGTAAAATACATTTCAATTTCTACTCATAATCAATCTTTTAAATTGATTAATTAAAACTTTGCATGAATATAAATTAACAGTATAAAAAGGTATTAGAAAAAAATCCCCAAACTAAGTATAAGATTTCTTGTCATGTTAACATTTGGTCACAAAATGCGGAAACTGATCATTGTATTTATAATGAATTAATTTCATATACTGTTATATTGTGAAGTAAAGTAAACATAGAAAGCGAAAAAAAATCAAGTCATAAAAAAAGAAATTGCTACAGGTACCTAGAGAATTTCTGACATTGAGATTCTTATAAACTCTAAAGTGTCAGCCAACAATCCTAGATGACTTACATCTGTGTTTGAGCAGCTGTAAAGCCATATACAGTACCTAAACATATGGTTTAAGAAACAGCAACACACATTGCTGAAACCCCTGGTGCATTGCCCTTAGAATGTAATCTTTCAGCTGCAGACATTTGAGCTTGACTGTGAAACTTTTTAAACGATGTTTGGAGAAAGTGTTGACTTAGAGAAGACAATGAGAGTTTAAAGGTTGGTGTGAATTTGGGAATTCTTCTAAATGTTAGAGACCAGGGAGGCATGGCTGCAGGTTGAGCAATGATTAAAGGAATAAAAACGATCTGTATTAATTCAAATCAAGTCAGTTACTGGGTTACGATATTTATTGTTGTGGCTAAAAATGTAATCATGTTCCTTAGATGGTCTCACAGTTTACACTGTTTCTCAGAAGTTCGTTACTATTTCACAAATGGTTCGAAAGCTCATCAATATTCCTTAGATCTTCTTGTAGATCAGCAAGGTGTTCTCCAAGTGCTTCAGTGTTTCCTTAATCATTGCTTCAGAAGTTTTTAAATGGTTCCTTGTTGTTGTTCTTCTGTTTCTTCTCAATACCTTTAGTAGTCCATCAACATTTCTCAGATGTTCTGGTCATTCGCTATAGTCCTGCAGATGCTTTTGAAGGAATTCAGAACTGTCCTTCAAAAAATAATATTCAAACAGTCCTGTAACTCATCCTCAATTGTTTCAGCAAATTTGCAATGTTCTTGAGATGTTCCTCTAGTATACGAATGCATCTTAGATGTTCTATTCTTTCCGTAAATGCTTCAGTTGTTTATATCTGCTCATCAAAATCCCCACAACAGAATTTCCTGACATCTTAAAATTCAGAATAGCCATAGCTCAGTAGGAGTTTTGTAATTAATGTTATTGTTCAGCTGGAAGCATTTTATCAGCGATTTATTTTCCAATAGAGAAGCTAGTTTCCTGTAAATGGTTCTGATAGACTCAAACTCATTAAATGGCTATTTCCCAGCTTGTGACTTAGAAAAATTCCTTGTGGAAAATGTGTAATACCGAGCACTATGAGTGAAACCAGCTGTCCCAAATGGTTAGAAACCTCGTGCTTAACTGAATGTGGTCTCTGCCAGAACATGATGATTCCCTGCCAACATGTCAAGACCTCAAAACTATCAGTTAGTACCAGAACAGCAAATTATGACACAACCTCTACACCATTCTACACATTATTATGAAAAAAACAACAAAAAAAAAAAACACGGCTTTTACAAACGAAATTGCTTCTGAAGCAATGCAGAACTCAGCTAAAAATTGTTGCTAAAGTTGCAACATGTGGTTTTAATGAAGAAGATCTGTGGAAGGTGTCTGGTGTGTCAAGAAAACGAAATGTCTGCCAGTATGATAATTACACAGCTCTGTCATATCCTGGCAAGTTACTACAATTCTGGAAACAAAATTTAAAAGGCTGGTTTGTTTTTGGCAGTTTACCAGAAGCTTATGTGTTTTCCCAGACCGCAAAACAAATCTAGTCAGTCCTTGACTTTGTGAGCTTTTATTTTGGATCGGAATACTTTTATAGAATATTTTATATTTATTTCTAGCACCAACTATAAAATGTTTAGTCACATCTCAGCTGTACAGTTCTTTCTCAGACCTTAATGTCCAAATGAGGAACAATGGCAAGTAACATCTATGAAAGGACATAAAGACAAAAAAAAACAACTGATAGTGGATTCCTTCCTCCTCAACAAAGGTAGGCATATGGAAATTGGATATCTTTGTAAAACATCTTACTGGTTACAAATATTACAATTTAAATGAAAGCTGAATGCCTATTTCACTACATTCACATGTCCTGCAAATTCACTAGCACTTTGTTTAGCAATCTAAATAAACCTACACATGCTTTATCAGTCACTTTCCAATGATAAGCTTTGAGCAATACAGAAAATGCAAGTATCTTACCAGGAGCAGGCAATTTCAAAGCTTACCATTAGTCTCGTAAATCTACATGTTGAGCATTTAAATGCATAGACAGCATGCCAGTTACTGTAGATCTTTGATCTTGAACTTGTACACCTATTTTTGTACTCCATGTTAGCTTCCAGTCATAAATCAGCATAAGAAACTGGCGAGAATAAAACTTTGTACATATTTTTGGCTAGGTGTCTCTTTATACTCAACCTGGATTACAAGAATATACTCAAGGGTATGGGCGTTAGAGCCAAACCTGAACTTGTGAAGCAATCTATTGTGAATGAAGGTGTAAAATCGATTGACATTTACAGCACATTTCAAGCTCATTATAGAGATAATATTATGCTTCCTTTCTTACTGTAGCTGCAGTATAACATTTGAATGATGCAAAAAGTTTATAGAAGGCCCTACGCCTGTGAACGATGATCTGTGGCTGTGGTGACTTGGATTCCACTGAATACATTCCCATGAACATTTAACAAGTGGAATGCATGGTCCTTAAAATTGTTAATGCCACATCCCCGGGAAGTCCTGACCTTGCTACAAGCCATTTCCATGTGTTTGGGCCATTATACAGTAGGTCTTCCTAGGAGGCCAGTGTTTCATCAGCGCAATGTCTGATCATTGCGCTGATGATATCCAAGCACTAGTTAGCATTAGTATAGCAGACCCCCTGTGTATTTAAGACAACAAGCTAATAGACAAGAATCAGATCAAGAACTTATCCTCCTCTTTTGTTTCACTGATTTCTTTTGCTTCTTTAAACAAGCCTTCATCTCACCCATGCTTCCTTCCTTCTCATTACCCTCTCTTCTTAACTTCATTCCCTCCATCCAACTTCCTCGTTTATTTCCATTCATTTAATATTCTGACTTTCCCTTTACTTGCACTTTTGCTCAGCCAAAAAGAGCTAAACCACCCACATAAAAGGAAAAAAAAATCTGGCTACAGTAATTTTAAGGCCTTTAATATAAATTTTCGATTAACGTCATTGATGAATGGTGCTTTGCATCTTAACCACATGATGACAGACACATTCGTGGTTCTTCTATCTTAAAAAAAAAAGCCTCATCAAACTCATACAAAGGCTTTTACTATTTTGAACAAGTAAAAACAGGCACAAAAGAAACAAAATGGTAAAAAAACAAATCAGTATATTAATTCATATTTGATCCACTATTCATATTTGATTTGGGATTGGACATGAAAGTTAAACAACCACAAAACCACATAAAATATGGCACTTTCAAAAAGGAATGGATCTAATCCAAAATAATAGAACTGATACTGCTGTTTTTTTGTTATGCACTTGGTATGGTTTATGTCTTGTGCCTGTTTGAACAGTGAAACGGCTACTGTGTCAGAGTTTCTGCTCACTGCTCTGACACTATGCATTCTTTTCATTGTTTTTGGTAGGATAACGTATCAGTTGGACACAGCTAACCACTAAAAATAGAACAAACCCTTCGTTTTAGGTATGAGATACAGAACCACATCAACTACAATAAAGGAAGTTTAATCTCTCAGGAGATTAAGGGTTGTTTTCTTTGTCAATTGTCTTTATGTCAAAAGACAGGTTAATATCATTTTCTGCAGTGCATACAGTACAGAATGCCAATGCGTGAAAATTTTTGAGTATATCACCTGCAGGATTAAAGAGGATCAACAAGTTTACCACCTCAAACTTATATGAATTTTAAAAGATAATTTTAAAAAATCAAAATATGTGAATTGCCACACAAAAGAATCACGATTACTGCCACCCTCCCGCCCCAGTATTTAAAATGGTAATAGCCAGCTGCTGACAATCATGCATAATTGCACAGTTTGCCCTCCCTAATCATGTTGCAGATTTTTTAAATCAGAGGAGAAGATGGTTACAAGTAGCGATAAAACTACATGTTCACAGTTAGGAAGCAGTAAATTTGAAGGCAAGAAACATTTGTACTTTTGCTCATGTAGAATTGTAAATGGAGGACTTCCACTTTACTTTGGTAATATTTTACATACTGTAGGGTAGCTCTAGTCTTACCACCTCTGATTGCAAACCTTTCACTAGTGTGATTAAAACATGTCGCTTATCTCTAAACACTTGCCATCATTTATTCATCCTTTCATCTTCATTAAGCACTATAGTATGTATATCTCAATCAAGTTTACAGTGGATCAAAGGAACACTAGGTACGAGATGGAGACCCACACTGGATGGGATGCCAGTTCATCACAGTACACAATACACATTCACCAGTAAGGGAAGTTAATGCAGGCAGTCCATGTTTTTTGGGTGGGAAGGGAAAAATATGGAGACATTAAGTGTAGCTCAGGATTAAACTAGGGAGCTGAATGCTGGGAGGCAGAAATAATATCCTCTCCACGAACAATTACACACATATCTGTGGGATGAATTATCTTACTGTGGCAATATATAAAGGTTGATTTTAGTGAAGTATGAAATTGTTGTAAATTAATTGAGATCAAATTCTATCTAGACAAGTTGCAATCAACTAAAATGAACTTTTCTGACCTAATCTCTGTACTGTACTGCCAAAAAAACCCCAGAATGCATTAAATTCAGTAAGTTGTTCAATAATTGTCTATGCAAATCTATTTTCTCTTATGTTGTATTTTGTAAACAATAAAAAACCAAATCACAAAAACTCTACAATTCCTTCTTTTAGAGCTGAGTTTTAGCCTTTCTGCCAATTCACCTACAGGCATTGTTCTTACACTGGCAGCTTCTGGAGACAATTTTCTCACTCATCGTGTCAAGGCTGTGCAGTCATTTAGTTGGTTAGACAGAACTGACAGTTGGCGGATGGTATTGCTTACTAAAACCTTCAGAAGTCTGCTGGAAATAAAACCTCACTGCTAGAACAGTGTTTTACAGCTACAGGGCATACTGTTTTTAAGAGTTTACCAGTGGTTTTTTTCCAGGATTTTTCTTTATGTCATTTGGAATCACAACCAATTAAAGTTAACTTCCTGCATTTGCTTCTCACAGTTTAATGGGTTTACAGAATAATTGTATTTTTTTCTCTTTTTTCCCCCTTTTTATTAGTAAGGAAAACAGACTGGTTTGGAAAAAAATATATAATGTTGGTCGTTCGTCTCTACATTCCAAACAGCACTAAAATGCATAATTTAAACTCTAAATATTCAACAATATAAAAATCTGGAGTGATATTATAGATAATATTTACACAAAATAAATAAACTGAAATCTGTTCCTATAGTACAGTATGCACTGATTATGCATACTCATTAAATATCTTTTAAATTATGTGACTCATGAAGACAGTTATAAATACTATAATAATCATACTGAACATTGTTTCAACACACTTAATGGTGTTTGACATTCTAGCATACAGTTGTAAATGTACAATAATATATACTATGCCTATCCAGTGTAGCCCAGTAGAGATTGCATTCCCTTTAAGTCTGGTTCCTCTATACTGTATCTATTTACTTAGATTCCAAAAAGTGACATTTACTTCGTAGCATCATGAACCTAATATTATGAAAAAATCGAGTACAAATGAGTTTATGTAAATAAACTTTGAAAATTTTAAAATAATAGTCCATGTAGTAAAAATTCCCTGAAGGCTTTTTTTTTTTTTTAACTCATTTGTGCCTCATTAAAATTAAAAGTGATCATAAAATAAATCGAGTGACTAATTTTGGGTTGAAAACAGACCGCAGTATAACAACTCTTCCAAAAAGCTCTCTCAAAAACCACTTTTAATGTTTGGCCACATAAATACTTACACCAAATCAGGGCCTTAATCATGACTTGGCGTATGGATTTGACTACATTTCAAGAGCTAATAACCTCAGAACTTTAAATAATCTTACCTACAGTATATCACAAGGAAGCAGCCGCCTTCCACCTGAGGCTTCTAATGGTTTAATCAAAAAACAGAAGGAAGCAATGCTAAAGGAAACAAGTTAATTAGAAATTTAGATATTGATAAATAAACTGGTTAAATAGGACAAAATCATATGGTAGGAAATATTAGCATGTGTGACTAACTTTATGGAGACGTATATCACATCGTAAACTGAGGAATAAAAATGATTAGGAAACTTTTCCCACAAGGCCATGGCATGAAATGGCATACAAGTACAGATGCCATTCCCACAGTCTTACAGTAATGTCATAAAAATTAAACACAGCTGCTACACATCTGTCTGTCTAATTATCCATACTGTACTTTGCTTGCATCTCTCTAACTTTTATCAGAATAAGAATACTTCGAAGAAACATTGTTTAAAATCACATCACATTACAATTTTTAGGGAGAATACACACCTTTATAGTACATTACAGGCTTGAACTTCAAATTTCAGAATAAAAAAAAAAAACATACAATAAACAACCATAACTGTCTATATGGTGGCTAATAGTTTTGTATTCACATTAACTGGTGTTTAAACAATTTGACTTTCTCTTAATAGAGTCAATATGGTTTAAGTCGCTGGGACCCGGAAGAAGACATTTTGCGCAGTATGGAGAAAGTGTTTGGACATCTGCAAAAAACAAAGTTTGAATCAATACCATAAGGAAGGTACAAGATATCCATGGGTGCTGTGATCTCCACACACTTCTTCGTTTTTATATGGTGGCCCTAAGCCTCTTGTACAATGGTCTAAATTGTGTACGTGAAAGTCTGAAAAGTGTTTTGAACACCCGAGTTGTTATATTACAGAGCTGTAATTGGAAACTGATTCAAGGTACTCTTCTATAAATCACTGCATTCATATTGTGGTGGAATAACCTACACTATATACACTACATATCTTTACATTATCTTTACAACCAGTTATTCTCTATTCACAAGTAAAGTATACCTATTATTACAGACACTGGAAGGTGAAGGCCAGTCGTTTCTTTAATCAAGACTTATACCGGCTATCATCTTAACTAAGGCGGACTAATCTCTGACATGACATAAATAAACTGTCCAAAATAACCTGTTGAAATACAACACACACACGTCATACTTTTTGTAAAGTTTTCCAGATACTGATTAAGATCAGAAGCTTACCCTTATAATACTGAAATATAGATGTCTTACTGTTTTGACTGTTTATCAGAACAGAGACACCTTATCATAACAAATACTTTACGAAATGCAGACCCAATAGCTGTTCCCACCATTTCCTTTTCCTCACTGTTATTATCAGCACCCTATACTTCATCCACTGTAACTGCTTTCATGTTCCAACTCACTCAGCAAACTTCAGAGGAAACTTTACTGCCTTTAGTGTATAGCGAAGTGTAGATTCAGTGGAGGTGGCCAGGGTCATATCCTGTTTCTTCGCCAATCTGAAAACATGCACACCTGCTGGAACTTCCCCTATTGTGCCGGATGAACAAAAATTTTCCAAATAGTCACTCCATCCAGACTAGATAAAAACAAGCCATAAATATCCCTGCATTCCATATGGATGGATGTCTGGTCGAGCACTGAGTATGACTAATTTACTGTCCTAAACTGTTGACTGTCCATAAAATTATACATGGATAATCTTGCCTAAATTTACAAAATTATTTTATATGTGCAAAATATGTCCAGTTCTTTCGCCATAAACATTAATCACTTCAAACCAGTCTCTGGTTTTCCAGCTGAATTGATACTTGATTTATAACAACTAAATTGAAACATAGATCCAAAAAGCAGAATCTTTCCATTCATTCATTTTCAGTAACAGCTTTAATCTTCTCAGGCCCACAGCCTGAATGGAATGACATTTCATCACATGATCCTCACACCTAGGAGCAATTTAAGCATAGCGAATCCACATACTAGCATGTCCCAAAGGTACCATTTAATGGCAACTGGTCATGCAACACATGAAGACCAGGTGGAACAACAACCCACCATCAGGTGTCATCAGGTGTCAACAAAGTAACAACTCCATAGAGTTTATATGCCTGTCACTGCAAACCAGTTATGAATCATCTTCAAGAACCTCAAGCGTGTCAAACTGCCATTAAACACCACCTTTGGGACAACTATGTCCTGGATGACTGAGAATATCTACACACTTTCACCTCTTAACATATTTTTAGAAGGAAACCAGAGGATTTGGTTTATTTTTCCTAAGTTAATACTTGTATGGAAATGCCTGAAAAACGAATCTGTGGAGGGTTTTTTAATTTTTTTAGTATTTAATTCTTTTATTTTTGTAACCCAAGCTCAAGAGCGAATCAGGGTCCCTAGAGCCATGACACAGCAACACTACCCACTGCACCACCATGCCTCTATGATTCAATCTTTTCATTTAGCATAAAACAAACCTCAATCTCCCAGAGTTTGAAAATATTTCTGAGTAACCTTAGTGAAACTACATGGGGTGTTCAAGTCAAAGTGGGACATTCAAATGGGCAGATAAACAGTTCACAGTTTTACAGTTCACTGTAAAAACTTCCTAATGCACTTATACCAGTGTATCACTGGTGTTTGGATACCATCAAGGTAGAACGTTTTCTCAGTGTGCCAGAGCCATGATATAATCATTTACATTTACATTTAGCAGACGCTCTTATCCAGAGCGACTTACATTTTTATCGCATCACACATCTGAGCAGTTGAGGGTGTTGAGCTCAAGGGCCCAACAGTGGCAACTTGGTGGTTGTGGGGTTTGAACCTGGGATCTTCCGAACCGTAGTCCAATGCCTTAACCACTGAGCTACCCCTGGCCCATGATCAGACTGCCTGCCTCACATCTGAAACTCTGGCTTCCCAGGAACTCCATAAATGGCCAAATCATATGGAAATGGCTTGGAGAGAAGACTATATGGGGAATGTGGCAATAAATCCCAGCTGCGTTCCTGTAATGTGCCAGTAAATGATTGCATGTACAGTTTCCACAGACAGATGTGTCTCTTCCGCAAGTTGGCTATAAGTTAACTGTTGATTTTCAAAGATCAGGCATTCCACTCACTGAACGTTCTTTGGGAATGACTGCAGTGGGCTCTGAGCCAGGAACGTCATTCATGGATGTACAGCCTTCTTTAAAAATTTTAGTTCGGGTCTCATTGCCGTATTGTGCTTGTCTTCTGTAAATGTCAATCATTTTTATGCATTTATTCATGAAAACTTCCAAAAAGTCCAGTTTGACTCATCATAGGAAAGGTGTGTACTTACAATAAGGAATAAAAGCCTTAAGTAAATACTTTTTGGGGCGATTTGAACTGTAAATTGTCTCCAAATACCTATACAAATGATGTTTCATATCACTGACATAATTGTGTTTATAAAAAATTCCAATCATAGTGATGGTATATAATAGTGAATACATTATGGTGATTTTATCAGTGCTAATTTTGTCACCCATTATTAAGAACAACTTACATTCTAATGTACAGATGAACAGAACACTGGTACCTGGTAATAGCATAAACTAATTGTCTTCCTCTTAACTAAATTTCATATCCTTACCTTATAGATTTAGCTAAGTACAGTACCTTGCCAAAGCCACACATGGCACTTATATTTCCAACAGTTATGATGTGTCATGTCGGATTATGGAACAATCCTGTCACACATTTCTGTTTTACTTTTCTCTATCTTCATTTCATCAACATAGTTACTGTATATGTTATAGTTTTCTATCAGCTCCCCTGCCATGCTGCTTCACATGGTGCAATGTTTTCCAGAGCTATTGTTTGGATGTTCCTGTTGAGCTCAGACAACCATCAGGGAGTGGATTAGCAACAGTCACCATTTGTGCTCGACAACAAGGGAATATGTTGCTTGTAAAATGCTTTGTTATGATGTCCACTTACCCGAGAATTTCCGTAACATATACAACCCCAAAATACATGGCCTAACAGCGAGTATAAAATCTGACCTAGGAGGTAGGTGGCAGGGTCACTGCTACAGTATGCTCAATGAGCAGATGCTGAGCAGATGAACTTGTGGCGTTATTTAGGCAACGCTCAGGCCACTACAAACATTGAATGCATCTGCTCTGAAAATCAACAGACAACAGGATATCATAAAATGTGCTCAAGGTGCAAAAGAAATGGAGTCTGTATAATCTTCACACCCACTCACAGGATCAAATAGAATGAATACACTATGATGCTACAGTTAATAGTTAATGTTCAAAGATAATTATAGTTTTTGTTCAGACTGGCAATTAAACAGAACAAATGCAATACAGAAATCTTTTTCCACTTTGAGTCTTTTTTTTCTACAGCCCATGTTTGTTCTCCATTGAGGACTTTCTCTGGATACACTTATATTTTTTCCTTCATTTTTCCCAGAAAGAAATATATTTTTGTGCTGCTGAGGAAAATCTCCCTCTTGTGCATCCTACATTGATTAATAATACTGAAACTAAAACACAGCTGGCCTTCACACATTACATACACTTTTTATTTGCAGCTTGATATAACAGCAGCTGCTCTAGAGACGTAGTATAACACATGATGGTCATAAAACATTACTGTATTTTTCACATCTTCACAATCTTCCTCAACTATTAGAAATCCTACTCACACACACCATAAACAAAAGACCAAACTGTAACTCACATTAAGAAGCTCCAAATACATCCATATCTGTTTCACTATGGCCTGACCCACTCAAGGAAATACAATATCATTAAAAAAGTAAAGGTCAAGATGCGCTTGTATCAAGTTCTTCATTTTGATTCTTAATGTTCTATATCTTTTCCAAATGTCTTTGAGAAACATAATACCAAAGTCAGGGTAGAAGTTATTTTTGGCTGACACACATGGGTCTTTCATTATTTAAAAAAGGATGATTGTTTTCCCCCCTAACCACTTTTTGAAAGTTCTGTCAGTGAAACCTGATACCAGCACTTGCTAATCGGACAGTTCCCAGTTTTTCATTCACTATCTGGCTTGTATCTGGCTGGACTGACGTTTCCAGCTATATACTGGCTGGCACAGACATTTATACAGTACTTCATTAATAACTTGTCAATTTGGAAGAATTCATACAAAAATTTCCCAGATCTCTCTAGCCAAAGCGAGTAGTTAGATAAATATCATGGCTTTGGGAAATATGTTATGGTTCCGTGTTAGTAGCTAAAAAGTTGAATAATATGGCTAGAATTGAACCACTTGCGGACAGTGGAGAATGGACCTGAACAAGTAAATGGAGAATGTATCATGGATTATATCACATTTACTCTATTAAAAAAAGGGATCATACAGTGTTTCTTTAATGATTAAGATATCATTAAGGTATTTTTATGATTTTCCTCTTCAATAGCATGTCCACTCTTTAGAGTGCAACTTACAAACCATTTATGGTGCTAGATTGAGTCTTGTTTTCAAAGGGAGTACATTACATGTACATCACATTCCATGAAAGCTTCTACAAGATGTAAAAGCCACCATTATCATGCTGTTCTGCTAGGCACTTTACCTTTCAAATTGTCTCCTTACTAAAGGAAAATCAGGCATCCAGCTAGCCACCTAACAATGGGGGAATCAATGAGGGGTTTGACTATTGAGTCTTAAGTAGTCTTAATATAATTAACAGACATTGTGCATATGGGACAGAAAAGGAGTAGAAGAACAAGATACAAAGTTGTTAAACGTAACAAGGCATGATTAAAGATTTAAGATCATAATGGACACAAGAGGTCCTCTGAATGATAAACTTTTTTGTGCACAAATTGACTGTTTAACTAGGAACTATAGCTTGCCTAGCCATGATGTACGATGATACTCTGCAATTGTAGAGGTATTGTATTGCTAAAATACTGGATAAGTAAGTTTCCTTTTTTTTCTAGGTCAAAGTCAAATGCATAGACCTCGAGCAGAAGTGCTAGAGGTGCCTCCTTCTGTATGTCTGTTTCCATAATTCTCCAAGCAGGGTCAAATCAGGACATTTCAGCTCTGAAATATACACTGTGCAAGACTAATACAAAAACCAAATGAGAATTATTAATTTGATGCAGTGCTCCTGGACAAAATTCTTATTAAATTAGAGACTTAAGGATCTGCTGATAATCTGTGGGTTTCAGTCAAGCCAGGAGCAGCAAAACAGGACTTTGAAAACCTAAATATGCTGACTGAGATAATGACGCCTCACTGACCACACACCAAGCAGAGTGTGTGAATTACCATTAACACCACTGCAAACCTCAAACATGTGAATCAAACAATCATTTGAATCAGAAAAGTCTTCACAGTCCTGTGAATACACAGCAATGTGGTTTCCACGGCAACAGCTTTATTTCATGTGTGTTTACAGCTGTGGCTGGAAATATTTGTCCTCAAATGGGCTGCCTGGCAAATACACAACACTGCTGGCTGTGTTCTCCTGCATGATGAGTCATAAAACTACAGAAGTCAAATGTCAACTATACAACAGCACAATACTGCAGTACAGTATTAAGCATCGGATGCCTGACATCACAAACTGACACAAAGACTTCTTCTCCATAAGCTTTACCATCAAAATCTCTCCATAAAGAATGCACAAAACCAATAAAGGCCACACTAACTCTTGAGGAAGCATTTCAACATAAGACTAGGATTCTTTAAAGTCGCAAATCTCATTGGTCATAAGATGCTGATTAATTTTCTCCAACAGCACAGCTCTAGAAATGTTTTGGCTGTATTTAAAGTAAGGAAATATTGAGACAAATATGCTCATCCTAATACTTTATTGCTTCTCATTTATAGGGAGTTTCTGGCCAATGCTTGGCGTCAGCTGTGTCTAATAATAAACAGATTAAAACACATGTTAATAATCAAAAAGTTTTTTATAAGAGGAAAGATAATCTTTAAGACAAATGATTTTGGTATAAGAGGAATAAAACACTTTAGGACATGCTGTTACTGGAAAATAATCACTTTGTGGTAATACAGCACAACATTGTGATTTATTTTCCTATAACAGCACAGTCCATTGTATTTTACTTCACATTTTGTGGTATTCTATTGGATCTCTCAATACCTAATTAATAGCCAAATGGCATGAATTAATCTCCCCTCAACCAAATATTCACAAAAATGTGTCCTTAAACTTTACTTCCACTACCCCAATGTTCTAGAGACTACTTTGTCTCTAATATAAGAGACAAACTGGCATGTTTATACCAGTTGTGTCAAGGGGAAAATGTTTTAGCAGGATTTCCATCATAACTGCCTTGCTATCAAAATATGCTAAGGTCAATTGTGTGATTCCTTGGCATGCCTCATTTCTCTATGCCTAAAGCCAGTCATTCGTAACAGGGTCCACTATAAACTCATAACGTTATTTCACGGTCTGAACACAATCCAGCCATTGTAGGTAATGTCACATTTAATAGGTTATTAAATCGTCCCCACTCTTTAGCATAATAGCTATTTAACTAGCTTGTCCTACAGATTTATCATGGACTGAATTTGGTCACCCATCAATCATTACAGGCGTAATTTGTGATTAAAATCACTGGATGACTTTCATTGACATTGACCCTGAGGCATGCAGCCAAGGATGATTTATCGGTTCATGATCACATCTTTTAACTGATTATCAGAGAAAAGTAAAGGTGCATGCTTAATTTGCTAGTTCTGACAGATGAGTACATAGCTAGTGAATATATCTAGATTAGTCTGATGCGCTTTCAGCAAAATACATGCCATGTTCATCAACTTGGTAGACCTATGTGTTAAGTGCTAGTAAAAAGGAAAGGGTTTCAAAATTCTGGCTACTAGTCTACATCATAGACAAGCTAAGTGTTAAAGGACAGTAAAAAGCTAGGCATGGCAATTTGAATATTTAAATCCATTGATTATATTACTATATATTACTGATTATATTAGAAAAAATTGAAAATACTTTAAACTTCCAAAGATAGTCTACCAATTTGTCCAGCTTGCAGAGTTTTTTCACAGCTGGCAGCTGGATAGCAGGGAGAACACCACAAATTAAGCACCTGTACCTTTTTTTTCTTTTTACAGAGCAGCGGTAACTGAGTGGTTAGGGCACAGGGCTACTGATAAGAAGGTCATGAGATCACATCCCTGCACTGAGCATGGCCCTAAAATATTTGGTCCCGTTAAAAAGATTAGATAAACCTGATGTCTACTTCAGTAACTCAGTCTGGATGATACCAAATGGCATATATGTAGCAATCAGATAAAGCAGGTTTGTTTCTCTGTCCATACCATTATAGGTTGTCAACTTAATCTTTAAAAAGTTGAACCACCTGCAATGAGTAAGGACCCTATGTATTTGTTTTTTGCTTAAAATGTATTATTATTATTAAGTTATATGAATGAAGAAACCTACCATTTGCAACATTTAATATGCATTAAAACATGTAATACATTTGCAAAAATGTATCAAATTTGTCATTTATAAAAAACTTGAAATTTAGGAAAAAACACATCATGCTGAGCATATGCCAGGAATAGATGCTGTATCAACCACCAGATGCTTTATCAATCATGCCACTGTGCTGTATCAACACCATCCCTGGCTAACCTTCAAACTCATATCAGGAACAAATATGCCATCATTTTAATTATAATGTGTGGCAGCACTTAGATTTAGTAGAAATAAAAACTTTTTTTTTTAACTGATGGGGAAAACTCACGTGACCATGCCAAAACCTAGCACACCAGATTGAACTACTCAGCTATTCAGTTAAACAGAGTCGAAGTGGGTGTGTTAGAGCAGAGGAAACACTACAGCATGCAGTACATGAGGTAGGACCAGGAGGACCAGGATTGGGAACGATGATGAAGTTCTTCATTCTCAAAACATATGGGCAAAACACAAGGGAAAACAACGCACGGTGCGTAAAAGCGCATTATCTCCATGCAAAGCTTTATAACAAACATGAAACGTGACAAGGTTTGAAATATGTCCATTTGTGTCAGGGAATAAACCCTGAGAGAAAGAGAGCGTTGATTAAATATGTTTATACAAAAATGTTTTTCATTCATTCATTCAATCATTCACCTGGACAAACTGTCAAATATTAAACTTTCTTAAACTTTCTCAGGTTCAAACTTCATCTTATCGATTACAGAGGCGAACCACTTAGAAAGCAACTGTAAAGTTATCATAAGACAATTCACCCGCCGCTGTCCTGTGGGTAAAAAGGGATAACGTGGAAATGTGACGTACCGTCCTGCAGCTGGAACGCGCTCGCGGGGTGGAAAAGCCACAAAGCTGCGAGGTAGAAACAGCAGCCCGGCGGCACTCTGGTGACAAGAGAAGAAGTGCAAAGATGTCACGAGAAACATCTCTTTTCTTTCACAAATTCAATAAACAAATGCAATCAATTCGTAGCCGGGATTTATTAAATTCACCTCAGGGAAGGCATATCTCCGCGAGTCGTGTCTCCGCGCTCACGTGTTCGTGCAGCAGAAGCCCGTGAGGCGCTGTGTGTGTGTGTGTGTGTCCGCTGGCGCTCCGAGGCTCCGCGCTCCGCTCCGCTCCGCACCTTCAGGAGCTGCTCCGGAACAAAGACAGCCTCAGTTCAACCTCAGCTCAATCTGCCCCCTCAAAAACACTGAAATCTGACTCCCGGGCTCAAGCTGTGGACCTCCACCTTTATCCGTTCCCACATTCTCACTGACGCACGCCATGTCTCCTCCTCAAAGGCTGACGATAAGACAAGTCTCCCAGTTTATCTCCCCAAAAATGGCTGCGCTTTGCAAAGCATCATATCAATCATGTTTCATTTAGCTTGGTTTTGAAACTTTTTGACAAGGTGGATACTGATACCATTTTCCATCTCAACATAGAATGAGTTTATTGTGATACATCTTTTCCCAATATATGTCACGTTAGGCAAACAGTTCATATCACACTGATTTATAGGAACCATAAATCCCATTCATTCCTGGAGTCCCAGGTAGATTTGTTTTTGTGTTGTTTCGTAAACAATGGCGTGAGATTAAAGTTATAAGACATAATGTATAGCCTGCATATCAAAGTTAACTTAGATTTGTATATAACCTGCTAAAAATTACCACCCAATTACGCTTATGTAAATAATAATAATAATAATAATAATAATAATAATAATAATAATATGGTAAAAAGATTCATAGTCAGTTTGGGAACAGCATACCTCTTTTATGGAAATCAAACACAAACAAACAACAAAAAAAACATATAAATCTATAGTGTTAATCTTCAAAAATGGCTCCACAAGGGGCTTTTGGATATCAGCTTAATAAACCTTCTCATTAAATGAACACACCAAACAGAGACCAAGTCCTGAGTCCTAAGTGACTCAGGATGGAAATACTTGAATCCAGAGAGAGTAGTAAAAGACAGACATACAGACTGAAAAACAAGATAAAATGTCACCTAACCATGTAACCCCAATCTCATTTCAAAGGAATGTGTATTTTGTGTATTTTGTATTTTGTTATACAAAAATCTTGTATTTTGTTCATTAAAAAGCTCTAATACACTACACAGATCAGCCATAACATTAACAACGCATAACATTAACACATTACCATTGATTATTATCATATCAAGTTAGCTGTTGACTGTAAACCAGTCTGTACAAGTGGACAGAGAATTTTCAATCATGTCAAGGTCAAGGTGAGGTGCTGATTTGTGGTTGGCATTTATGAGCCACCTGTGTAGCTATGAGGACAATGTGATTAATCCCAGACACCTACAGAAAGCCAAGCCCAACATAATCACCTTTTTCAATCTGCAAGTTCATTACAGGACAGTTTCTAATTCAAATTATATAAGATCCTCTAACTCAGTTCACATCTGGATTCAGACAAGAAGGGAGTATATTTGGAGTACGGTTGTTCTGTGGATTGCTATAACTTTGCTGGGAGATACCATGTAAAGCTTATTATTGTATTGAACAAATGGACTTCATCCAGATGTAATTAAATCCCCCGAAAAATTTAAAGATAAATCCAGACTGATGTTAAAAGCTTTAAATAAGGAACACAGGTAATAGTACATGCTCATAAATAGAAGGAATCAGGGTTTCACTGCCAAAAATGACTCTTGTTTTTTTTTTTCAAACCTCCAAAGGAGGAGAGTTTGTATAACCCTGTGACTATATTCCTCCAGACATACCTCAACCACCACAAAGTGGTCAGCACAACACATGACTTCACTTTCATAGACATTTAGGAGACAATGATGAAACCCTTAAGAGCTCTCCTAATGACACAGCCCTGAGTATGGTTATGATTCATCTCTAGGGCTATTTCATTTAAAAGATGTATGGAATTCACTCCCTGAATGGCCCCAGAAAGGTGCCAAAGAGAATAAGGAGAGATAATGTTGGACATTGGAATTCCTGTGTCTATCTGCACTGATATACTGACGTCCAACCAATGAAAACTCAAGAGAGATTATCAGGGACGTGAATGACAAGCTGGATGTCTCTTGTGTTGCAAACACATGATTTTCAGTCATGGAAGCTACAGTTGGCTTTTCAAGGCTGATTCACGACAGCATGTTGAAGTGATTTTGTCACTCTTCTGGATGTTGATTTCTTAATATGGCAAATCAAACAAATGCTCAAGGGATTATTATTCAGAAAGAAGTGATGCAATCAGTTGCTCTAGTTTGGTTGCTTAAAGAGAATAATGTTAAATCTCTAATGAGGTTTCTCTTTGTATAAAATCATGTAAAACTAGAACAAAGTTCTAACAAAGTTCATCACTTCAATTTCTTACATAAACCCATTTTAAAACAAAAGCTTTATTATAATACAAAATATAATAATTTAAGCAAGTTTTATTTTTATATTTTGCTAAACACTAATGTAGCTATAATATAATGCAAGAAAAAATCAGACCAGAGTAAAGCAATAGGCATATAAGCGTATATCTACTGTAAATATGCACACATTTAGTTTCAAATCAATGTTTGGCTCAGTAATATTGTTGTTATTCCGAATAAAATCTGAATTAAGCCCAAACAAACAAAAAAACAACAACAGAAAGACCATGTCAGATACCCTTCCTTTTATCCATGTTCACTAACTGCTTTATCCTGGCCAGGAGCACAGTGAATATCGAGCTTAGGAATATTCCCTGGATGGAACATCTATCCATTGCAGGCAAACACACACATTCATACTTATAGACAATTTACCATAGAAAATCTGCATAACAGCATTTTTTTTAGTTTTAGTAAGAAACTAGAGAGCTCACAAGAAAGACATGAATATAGAAATAACTTACTGTATGTAACGCCACACAGACATTAAGACAAGTTCCAGATCAAGAGAAAGACTTCTGACCTAACCCTAACCCTACAGTATGATGAACACACATACTGTAAGCCAAAATTTCAGTGCTGGACAGATTTAATGGTGCCCAAACATCAATTTGTAATTTTAGTAATGGTTTCTGAAATACAATTTCATCCTCAAATCTTGTGATACATCTCATATTTGAGTTTGACATTTAATTTGAGTGATACCAAGCTCTTTGCTGAGAGAATCCTTAATCAATATAGCTGTTACTGGTTTTAGTAAGCAATGTGACTTAGTTTCAATTCAATTCAGTTGATTTGTTTTTATTTCTTTATTGAAATGTGGATAAATTTATAGTTTGTCCATAATGAGCATGCTCCCCTGAGGCAAGATAAGGGAGAAATCTTGAGAGGAACCAAACTCAAAAGGAAATCCTTCCTCATGTTTGTACACTAATACCAGACAGCATGAGCATAAATCCCTTCTAAAACTGTGTGCTATAAGGTTAGTTCTATAACAGGAAATGTGTTTCAGGTAACATCAAGTGAAGTTACCAACTGCACACTGATGGATACCTGGGTACAAAATTGATTGTGCCAATTTGAGTCCTAAAACTATTCAAGCGATTGCAGTCACAAGCCGTCACAGAAAATCTGTTGGTATAAATGCAGTTCAAAACAGTATTAGCTGAAACCATCGTTAGTATCAATTCTTTAAGCAGACCACACAGGGTCATTCTCATCAGCAGTGTGTGGTCTTCATGTAGTGAGAACTCCAAGCAGAAGAAGCGCAATTAAGATGGATCAGGCAGAGCGAGAGAGGAGGGGTGTCAGGATCACTGGTATCTCAAGGCTGTCATGTGTAGCAAACCTGAGCGAGCTTGTGAGAGTGAGGGGAAAACAGCATCCAAACATATCAGACTTTCACTGTTTTTTTTTTTTTTTTTTATTAAATGAAATGAAATTAAATTAAATTAAATTAAATTATCCATACCATATCCATTTACCTTTTACCATTCGGATACTGATGAGCACTTTGAGGTAACGCAAGACATTGTTAACTTCCTAAACATTTCTTTTGAAAAACGCTGAGAGGGAACATCTGGTGTATGGCACTTTCTAAAGCCTTTGTCCGATTTTGTTCAATATTAGTACTTAAAACAGAGATAACACCAACCACAACCAAACACTTAAAGCATAAATCATATCTGAGATCATTTAACAGCTTCAGTGTTCTGTTTAGTTTAGTTTTTTTGCTGAGAATGAATTTCTCATAGTTTGACAGGTTGCTTATAAAACCATGTGGAGAGTGTAACTCTTGCCTCGACTGTGAAAGGATCTCCATGGTGACGTTGTGTTGTAGGAAAACAGTGATGTTACGGTATTGTGTCAGTAATGGTGGTGAGACTACATTAGATTTGACATGAAGTTCAAGTCTATCATGAGTCAGCATGGCTTGTGTTAACTAAAGACAGAACAAAAATGCCTTTCTAGGGAAAAGTAATGACTTTAGATGGAAAGGAGACACAAAAGAGCGGTAACGTATGCTACGTTTGAGCATATTTGTGGTTTTCTAATATTGATCTCATCACTATGCTTGGGGGACTGCATAGCTTAGCGGTTTTTACTGATCTAATAAACCAGATTTAACAGATGTTAATTAGCATATGTGTCTCAAAAAGGTGTAATGGAGAACAAGGGCTCATTTGGATGGAACTAATGAGCTCGAACAAAAATTAAAAAACTTATGATGATGGTTATAAAGATATTTAAAGATATAAAACATTTGAAAATCACAATGGAAAAAGTAACAGGCATGATCTAAACCTGAGTGTTTTCTGACAGTTGTTTTTCCCCCTAAGCAAATACAGCAGCATCTGGCCATTGTGTTAATTATACTTTTATGCACGCATACTTTACAGGTTGGTCAAGTGAAACTACTGTAAGTAATAGCCATTTTCGAATATACACGACTGAAATGTTCAACCTTGAACAAAATTAGCCTTTGATGTTTGTATATCTTGGCCACCCACCTCTGCCGAACTCTAAAGGGGCTTTGTGCCACCAGATACCTTCAGCATCAAACCGGAGTGTAAACACGAGCTATTGGTGTGCAGGGGACAAAAAGTCAGCAGGAGAATAGAGCTCACTGATAACCATCCAACACAACCAGGTTGTCTACTCTCTAATATCACTAAGATCACTAAAAAAAAAACCTCCCATAATCAGCTCATCTGCACAGCATATACCAATGATATTGTTAACCCTGTTATGTTTTATGTAGGAGGCTGAGGTTGCAAGAAATAACTTCACTAAAATTGAAATAGTTTTGCTTCCACTCAGACATACTGTAATGCCCTCAAAGTTCGTCATTGTTTTAATCTTTTTTTTTATTTTTTTTAATGCGTCCTAATTCTTTCAGCCTGTATGGAAAAAGAAAATAAAGAACTAAATAAAGCTAAGAGCGGATGGTTAATCTAGCTTTTCCCTCATAAGGTCAGGTTCTGTCAGTTTAAGCCTCGGGAGGAGGGAAACCAGCAGTGGAGGTTGTATTGACTTACTCCCTGAGAGAGAGAGTGGATTTTGTTTGCACATCAGTTTTCACTCACATGCTACTTCTCTCCATCTCTCTGTGTTACACACGCCCACACACACATGTACAAACAGTTGTAATTGTAAGAACCGGTGGAATTTTGGGAGGAAGCTCCTTTTGTGTGCTGATCACAGTCGGTGGTATAGCGAGTAATGTTGCTGTTTCCCAGCTCCAGGGTCCCCGGTTCCATCCTGAGGTCGGGTTACTCTGTGTACGTTTATACAGTATATGTATGTACTTTCTTTGTGGATGGTGTTTCCTCCGGATTGTCATGTTTCCTCCAACCTTGTAAAAAATGTACTGTTAGGTGGAGTTTACTTGGGGATATACTACAGTAAATTGCCTCAAGTGTGTGATTGTGCGCACGTGTTGCTCAGCGATGGAAAGGCATCCCAATTCTATCCAAAGTGGAAGAACGAAAGGTGGGCTCTATGCTAGGGATTTAGCCTCCTAAGAAAAGCCAGATCAGTTGTTGCTTTCATTGGCTTTTAAGAAGATGCCATGCTTCTGTTAGCTAACATATGCATATAGATACAAACATATGCCTACAGAAAGTGACAAATATCAAAGTGTCTTGTTTGCAGGTGATCGTCTGAGATCATGGAAGCTCAGAGTCTGCAATTTGTTGTCTTTGGCAGCTGTGATAAGACTGCGCCTTAAACAAGCCAGTTCTCTTGTAATTTGCTCATTACCAAGAGATTTGATATTTGCAGTCTAATTAAGTCCATGTATTATATACCTGGGTTAGAATTATGATTTATGGTTAAGAGGCCACGGGTTAATGTTACAAGATGGGACAAGATCCATCTCTGGATTCTTCAAGATTTGTATTATTATTCTTATCATACTGAACAAGGGCTTACAGTATGCAGAGTTACAGGTCAGGTTTCTAGCATTCATATAACGTTTGGTATGTTTTTTCAGATAAAACCCGTCCAAGAACTAACTGTTTTCACAGAAAGAGGCTATTTGACTGACAAAGCAGTGGACAAACCACAGATCTTTTCTTGTAGCCAGTTGCCAAACATGCAAGATTATCTTGTTTACTTTACCATTAACTGTTTAAACTACACCTTGCACAGAAAAGCTAACCCTATCCAGTGTTCAAGAAATCTGCTAATGGTAGATAAAAACAAAGAGATTGCATTGTCAAATTATGAAGCTTGCGACTCGAAATGTGTACAAAATATACAAAGATCACCAAGCATCTGTGAGTGTTCAAAAGTGTGGTTTACAGTAAGGTTTAATAATGAGGGTTTATCATTGGACTGCATATTAGCTGGATAGTTATACAGTTTTCATAATGAAGGAAAAATAAGCATGTTGGCTTGTTTTATTTTAGTCTAACATGCCCGAGCTTAAGCTCACTACACTTTATAAAATGAAAAAGTTTGAATGAAAAAAAAAAAGTTTTTTTGTTTTTAAATATACACTCACCTAAAGGATTATTAGGAACACCTGTTCAATTTCTCATTAATGCAATTATCTAATCAACCAATCA
>JAQQZT010000033.1:26628567-26640473 GCA_030068275.1 Clarias platycephalus | reverse complement strand
TATATATACTAGATGCATTTGGTGAAGACTGCATTGGGACATGGATTTCATGAGAAGTTTGTGGGAGGTTTTTACTTTCACACGGGGTGAGCAGTCAGATATGAGGTGTTCATTCATTCTTAATAACTGCCTGCTCAGTCACAGTGGTTTCAAATACTGTAGGTTACTAGCTTGTTTATACATTTGCGAATAATGCATTTTCATTAGAATATATTAGGTTCATGGCCTTCACATCTTTCAAAAGTGTTTTTTTTTTTTTTTTCATTAATTCATATTTTCTCACACATTTTCCACTCATTTCCATAATTTGCTTTTGATTCTGTAAAGCTGCTTTTGCGACAATGACCATTAAGAAAAGTGCTTTACACAAATAAAACTGAATTGAATTTAACTGAAATTGCTGAAGTTAAGGAACGGTTAAAGCCAGAATTCAGACAATGCTGCCAATGCTGGCATTGCAACATATTAGTTCCTTCCAACAAACTGGAATCTGGAAATGGCAGTATTTGTATTTAATTTAAAGAAATCTGGTATTGGTCACATCTAGGTCTAAAGCCAAAACCAGATGCAGATACAAATAATGTGAGCACTAAAGAAGTCAAGTTATTGGGGGAGGCAACACATCTCCAATTTACATAATTTCAATTACAGCATCAATAAGATTGACATAATGTATGTGTGATATCATTTAAAGCTTAATCTGGATTTAATTGAGTGAAATAGAATTCTAAACATAGTTGGACAGCATGAAACTGCCCTTTGCCATGTACTGTCTCCTGCATTGTTACATTCAGTCAGGAGGAAGCTGCATTCAAAGTAAGTATTACACTGGAGTACCGGAAAAATAAACAAAAGAGCAAAAGATACTATCTTTGCAAGCAAGCGATCACAGGTGTGCATGTGAGTGCGCACATACAGTATGTGTATGTCCACAAAAAAGCCGGCGTGTACTATTACTATTATGCAGTCACGGAGAAAATGGTTTAGATCTGCCATTAGAAGAAGTTACGAGCTCTGAAAAGTATGACGGTATCAGAATCCGCCTGTGTAAAACTTCACATCTTTAGTAGGCAGGAAACAAATGGGAACAGATGAAGCTGTATGAAAACTCCTCTTGTCTCCCTGGACAATAATCTCTTGGTTTTGGAGAGTAGTTGGGTGGCTTGATCCCAGGCCCTCTGCGTGGTGCTATGGGATTCATCCCAACACAGACAGCAACAGAGCAGGAGCATTGTGTGTGCTACAGTACATTGCCCTCTTTTTCCCCTTCTTTTATCCTCTTCTGGTTCTTTAAGCACGCCCAGAAGCTCTGAAGAAAAAATACACGCTTTGTGATGAAAATGATAAAATAATATTTACATTTGCATGACCATAGACGTTGTCATATCTGTGTCCAAATGATGTCCAGAACATTCTGCATCTTGTCCGATGACCATTTCATCTGGTTCTCTAATGTGATTATGTTTCATACTCCCACACAATCTACTAGCTAAGCCACAAAGTTCTCATAAAAGTGTAATTTCATACCATACAAATAATCTATGCGTAATAAAAAAAAGAGAAATCTGAAAGCCCTTTAATGTCCTCCTGCCAGCCCAACAGCTAGCTTGCTAGCTCTGCTAATACTCGAGGGGTATGTCATTATCAGAGTCTCAGTTTGCAATATCACTTTCTTAGTTCGACATTAGACAAACCAGCCAAATACCATTATATTGTAATAGTCATGATTTTTGTAAATCTCTAACATTAGCTAAATTACTTGGCAAATGAAAATAAAAGCAGAAAACTTGTGTTTCCACTTTTATTCATCATCACAAAGTAATCACAGTGTGACAGTGGCATATGGTTCCTCTTTTGCCTTCACAAGCTCTGATTGAGTGGAGTGTCAGCCTAGACAGAACTAACCAAGGTCAATAGTTCTCACAGACACAAAGTTGTTTTTACACGCCTTAGGGGGTAGTTAGCTGACTTGCCTGTTAGTGCAGGCAAACAAAACACCTCTTTGAGCTTGCAGAGCTAACATCCCACATCCATATACTGTAGGAACACACTGATTTGAAGTGTCAGCATTAACTAACTCACAGCGTTCCCATCTTTGTTTGAGGATTGTGGGTAAAGTGAGCATGAATACACACTCACATGGACACAATGAGGATTGGGACTAAAACTCCAAATAAGCAAAGATTTAAGGCTGGAAGATGGACTGACCTCTTGTTAAATGTAAATGTCTGCTGTGCATACTGTATGTGTGAATGTGTGTGCAGGAGTTTCCCACAAACAATCAGGCTCTTTGATATTCCTGCATGTCTTGAAACTCTATCTAAATCAAATGCAAACATAATCACAAGTTAATTAAGTTAGCATCATGGGAATGCATTGTTTATATCAGTGGTTGTCTAAGTGGGGTCCAGAGGCCCCCAAGAGTTTGTGAAGCAAAGTCAAGGGGTCCATGCTTTTTAAATTATAGTTAGTTGCAGTGCAAGTTACAACCCATCATTATGAATTATAAATTAAAAACCTTCCTGGCTGGACAGTTGCACTCAAAGGATTTACAGTAAAACTCACATTCGTTACCTCAAAAACAACCCGATAAATAATGTGTTCTTGAATCAAATGTGCTCTGTTAGTAGAAAGTTCAAGAAATAAGAAGCTCCATGATTTAAATAAATACAATAATGTCAGAATGACACTGTATGGATGGTGTGGATTATAAGTAGGGTCAATAAAATTTATTTTATAGTTAATGGGTTGTCTGACTGCAAAAAGGTTTGAGACCCCCAGGTGTAGACATGAATATATTGCATTTCTTTTACATTTATTTCTCGATGATTTAACATGAACTTCAGGTCCGTGCAATAAATGTAAGCTTGATTTATGCAACATATTTTTCTATCTATAATTTATATATATGTACACAAACTTTAGCTGCATTGTCCTAAATCTAGAGTTCAATTTTCCATTCCTTTGCAAGCTCTTTCATGGACAGACCTCCCCTTGTTGATTTATTAGGAAATTCGCACAGCTTCTTAATAAATGTTATAATTATTGGATACAGGACCAACATGATTTGAAATGTATACCAATATGCACAAATCAATTTATATATATAAATATTTAACTTTAACTTTGGGATAGGGTTAATAATTGTTAACCCTGTTTATGTTTATGTTTCTTCATGTGTACATCACCCTTTTAAGTGTACAAATTGTTTGGTAAATGTTGAAAAGCATGTCTGTTGCTTTAAAATATTTTTTAAACGTCTAACACTTGAGTACTGAATAAATAACTAAATTAATTACAGATACTGTGCACTTTCAATGTTCCTTTTTTTCCTTTTCTTCTTCCTATTTTTTTTTTTTTTAAAGAAAACATCTAGACAGCTAATTATGATGAGTGATGACAGGGCTAAAAAAAAACGTTTATAATTTGTACCCAGGATTTTTTCTCATGAAGATGCTTCGTGACAATGTCCACTGTTATATAAGCGCTATGCAAATGGAAAAAAAAATTATACCATTATATCATAACAGTGAACTGTATAGTTAATGTTTTTAATTCGATAAGCTAATACATTACATGGCCAAAAGAAAATCAATTTTCTAGGATGGCTAACTTTTTGGCCTACATTAAGCAAATAAAACAATTAAAAAGTGTTGTAATTATTGAATTACGACTGTATAACACATTTCTAACTTTGTGGAAGAAATGTGGGTAGACCCTATTCCACAGAAATGCATCCATCATGCATAGTGCCCACTCTACAAGACCCTGGAGGAAGTGTTATGATTGGCATTGCTTCATTATGTGGAAATAAAATGAATCTGAATATACTGAATGACCAGGTTTTTCCAGCAATAGATTCTTTTCTGCCCTGATGACATGGTCATATTTCAGGACTTGTGAAAAGGTGTTCTGGGAGCTCATTTTCACACTTGAATTAGTGACAATATTGTGAATTTCAAAGCTGAAAGTGGTCAACTGAAATAATAAAGTGTATGGCTTTTTTGTGTTAAACAAGCAGTGTATTTTATGTTCATGGGCATTGGTGGCTCAGTGATAGGTTTCTCACCTGCCCGGGTTCAATTCCCACCCAATGCCCAAACCCCAGCCACTCGATGCAATGCCATTCCCAAGGGTAGGGCTGCATCAGGAAGCGCAATCAGTGTAAAAACTGTGCCAAGCAGTGTGCGGATTGATCGTCAATTTGGCGACCCCTCGATGGGAGCAGCCATAAGTCTAACTGTGTATTTTATGTCCACTAATATAAAGGAAAAATAATATTACAATATACAGTACAAGTAATTTAAAAATAATTATGCTTAGTTTCTTGTTGATAATATTAGCATACTGAACTCTGGCTTAAGGAGACCTCATCAACTTTCCTTCGTTTCCCCTAGCCAGTTGTAAATTTCCATGTGCCATGTTGTTTTGTTCAAACCCAGAATTTGTATTGCCCAGGTTATGCCAGTTTTCTGATTGCTTGTGTCTAATTTCGGTGTATTGCCCAGCCACATAGCTCATTTGCTTCATTGATTTAAAAAAACACACACACACAAAACCTGCATTTGTGTCCATCTGTCCGGTTCATGACAATCAGCAGTTCTCTTTTTACACAGGAAAAAAAACAGAACAGTAACCAACAGTGCATTAATGCCAATGGATGGCAAACATTGGATAAACATCTCTGATGGTTAATGTAGAGCAATTTACTTGAGCCCAAGCCATACATTTTACCTCTTCCTTGTCACAAAGCCAGAACACCATGAAAGGCTTCCTCATCTGAGAAATGGAGCTCGTGCCCTAAAAACAACGACAGAAAATATCCAAACAAAAAAATCACTTAGGACCTAAATACAGATTATTATCAGTTACAGCATTTTCATGATAATAAATAATAAATGATTGCATACTTTAAAACTTTAAAATTACTTTATATCAGTCCATGGGTCATTGAAAGCAGGTTGTTTGTTCCTGTTGCCTTTTTATACTGTTATTTTACAAGATTTAGCCCATTAAGAGGAAAGAAACGCAGGAACTACTTATCAGGGGATACATTTTTACAATTCCTGTAAAATGGGAAACAAGAGGACATACTAGAATTGAGTGAACACAGCAGTAAGCTTTTTAAAAAAGCTTGAAAACACTAAGGCAGATGTTCACAGGTGACCTTACTATGATTTTTTATTTTTTTTTCATTTTCACAACTTACTCAAGACTCTTCTGTATAAATATAGTAGACTGAAAGTGTATCCTCTGTTGTTGGATATAAAGATTGCAATACTTCCGGTTTCTGAATAGTAATCATTGTCGCTAAAAGAAACCTGAGCCTGTGCACAGATGAAATGTCAAAAATACAGGTAGAGTGGCAGGTTCATACAGTACTTAAGAAGCCGGTGGAATCCTTCAGGTGATTATTAGGCTGTATGTCTTGTCCTATTGAGGTTGGTGAGACAAAAAAGACAGGAAAACGTCATGAAATTTTATTGCATAAACACAAGATTAGGAGTACACAAATCACAAAACCATATTCATACACCTTGCAACCAAACATTTTCACATTTCATCATGTTAAAACCACAAACATAAATATATTTTTTGGAATTTTATTTGATAGACACAAAGTGGCACATGATTGTAAAGTAAAAGAAAAATGATAAATTGTTTTCAAATTTTTTTACAAATAAATATTTGAAAAGTGTAGTGAGCATTTGTATTCAGCTTCAATTATAGCCTCTGGTCTTTTGGAGTATGTCTCTACCAGCTTTCCACATCTAGAGAGTAAAATTTTGTCCATTCTTCTTTTCAAAATAGCTCAAGCTCAGTCAGATTGAATGAAAACGTCTGTGAACCGCAATTTTTAAGTTTTGCCACAGATTCTCAATTGGATTTAGGTCTGGACTTTCTAGACTGGGACATTCTAACACATGAATATGTTTTGATCTATACCATTCCATTGTGGGGCTCAGGCTGTACATTTAGGGTTTGCTGTTCTGCTGGAACCTTCAACCCAGACTAAAATCTTTAGCAAAAGGTTTTCTTCTAAGATTGGCCTGTTTTAGGCTCCATCTATCTCTGACTTTAAGTAACTGTCCCTACTAAAGAAAAGCGTCCCCCCAATATGGCCAAATTTCAATTTTGGTCTCATCTGACCAGAGCACCTTGTTACAAAAGTTTGCTGTGTCCCCTAAATTGCTTGTCACAATGACTTTCTTCTTGCTAGTGTTCCATAAAGGCCAGATTTGTGGCGTACATGACTAATAGTTGTCCAGTCAAAAGATTTCCTCACCTGAGCTATGGATCTCTGCAGCTTCCCGAGAGTTAGCATGGGCCTCATGGCTGCTTCACTGATTAATGCTCTTCTTGCCTGGCCTGTCAGTTTAGGTGGACGGCCATGTCTTGGTAGGTTTGCAATTATGTCACTCTCTTTCCATTTTGAAATGATGGATTGAACAGCGCTCCATGAGATGTCCAACCTTGGGATATATTTTATAACCTAACCTTGCTTTAAACTTCTCCACAACTTTAATCCTGACCTGTCTGCTGTGTTCCTTGGGCTTCATGATGCTGTTTGTGTAGTTTATATATATACTGTATGTGTATGTATATATATATGTATATACATATATAAACTCTCTCATATGAGTTGTTGGTTGATCAGCACAGTGCATTTCACAGAAAATAGGGTTGATTGCTGTTGAATTATAGGATTGAATTATAGTACTCCTACACATAGCAAAAGATCATGGTTAAGCAAAAGACAAAAGTTTCAGTCAATTTCTTGTCCACTGTTCAAAACTGAGATGTTAAACTCAATTTCACAACAGTTACAGTGGAACCTTTTATTGCAAATCTACAGCCTTTAAAAAAAAAAAATTTCATGAGGGACGTTGTTGCAGTACAGTTACTAAGGAACAGTAATTACACTTTGACACAAAATATGAACACGTGGTCACAATGTTATAGTAAAAAGTACACCCACGCACGGATGTTGACTATACGAGTGACACACGTGCACTCAGACTGAGTATAGGAGACGATTACCCACAATCCCACAGAGCGGAGAACCATTGGCTCAGTTGTGATCCCGTGATGCTCTGCAGACAAAGCGTATACTGTACGTACTACAATACTCATATATAAAGACTTCACTCGTTTAACAAGTTAAAATTTATTTCAAAATTTTGCTCATCTTGCAAAATGCTCGCAGACCAAGTTACTCATAATCCAAGGTTCCATTGTAGTTCCAAACAAGTCCACTGTAGTTCCACTTGTGGAATCCCTCTCTATTACAAACAAGTAGTAGAGAGGGATTCCACAAGTGGTGATATAGAGCATTGCAAGATATAATAGCACGCCAAGGTTTAACTTTGTGTACAGTATCACTCCACATCACAGTTGATTGTTAACACTAACAGTCATTAATTATACTTACAACCAGCAGCCAGCATGGGCGAAAGTAGGTCAGTACGTTCTGCAGTACTGGACAGAGAGGAAAAACCCACACATCTGATAATATTGTGCCAACTTAAACAAACATTTGAAACTTTTTCTTCTTAGTAATTGCAGTAATAATAGAAGTCGTTCTGAACCATCCATGTTAGCTGTTGTGAGCTAGAAAAATAACTAGCTTCTAACACAAGCTCTCTAACTCCTTATCAAGCTCACTACTTGTGAAACTACTACTGTGTTTGTGGAACTGTTGTATAAATGCAATATCACACCTGTGGTCATGCTGTAATAATCTGTACCACAGCACAACCTCTAGTTTGATATTTATTAAACACATCAGAATTTTAGTAAGAACTTGATCGGGCAGTTAAGGCTATTTGTTTTTAAAATATTATTATCTATACTATTGATTAACACCAACAACATAGGATGCCCTGTGATGTTCCAGTGTCCAATTCAGGGTATTTTTACACTTAGAATTTTGGGGATCCAGGATGAGGTGGATACTGAAGGCCAGTGGATGAAGATAAAAATGTTTGCTTAAAAACTCAAATCTCTCACTTATCGTTTACACCACTTCATCCTGTATACAGGGTCATGGAGGGCCTAGAGCCTATCCTAGGAGACTTAGGGCATGAAGTGGGGTACACCCTGGACAGAGTGCCAATCCATCGTAGGGCACACACACATGATGTATACTCACATGCTTATTCACACACTATGGGCAATTAAGAATTGCCAATCTGCCTAATCTGCATGTTTTTGGACTGTGTCAGGAAACCCACCAAGCACGGGGAGAACAAGCAAACTCCAGGCAGCAATCAAACCTGGCTGGGAATCGAACCTGGACTCTTTAGATGCAAGCTGACAGTGCTAAACACTAAACCATCTTTCTGCCAACTCAGATCTCTCACTCAGTCAATCATCGTCGTTTCCGCTTCTCCTGCGTCTAGGATCGCGGGGGCCTGGAGCCTATCCCAGGAGACTTAGGGCACGAGGCTGGGTACACCCTGGACAGGGCGCCAATCCATCGCAGGGCACACAGACATACACACACACTCACACACTACGGGCAATTTGAGAACACCAGTTAAACTAATCTACATGTCTTTGGACTGTGGGAGGAAACCGGAGTACCCGGAAGAAACCCACCAAGCACGGGGAGAACATACAAACTCCATGCACCTCGAGATGGGAATCGAGCCTGGCCGGGGAATCGAACTCGGACCGAGGAAGTGCAAAGCGACAGTGCTAACCAATACACTACCGTGCCGCCTACTCAGATCTCTGTGTTTCTTTAAAAAACATATACAGACCAAACACTTAGGACAGTAACCTTGCCAGTCAGTAAAGATTTATATAGATTTTGGTTATGACTACCTTTTACTTAATGTGAATGTTTGTTTTTCAAAATATTAAAGATCCATAATGATTTGATGTGTGTGCATGATGATGCAGGATGCTTGATCTGTACTGTAAATGCAAGCAGCACACATTCCAGCCTTGATATAATTCAAATAACTGGCCAACAGTCTCATACAGTAAAAGGCTCCTTGAAATATGGACCTTCCAGTGAAGGATCTCCAATCCAATGCCAGATAATGGCATTGGAAAGCACTGAGTTACAGCCTTGATGCCAAAATAAAAGTTAATAGTTGTAAAATATATGTGCACCCGGGCCAATATAATTTTTTTCTCTTTTTTAAATCATTGGCCTGTCTACCTTTATGTATATTTATTGAGTAAATTGAGGTGTTAGTCTGTTTTAGTGTGATCATTGCAACAGAATAAATGTACACCACTGTTCAGTAGAACATTTTCCAAGTAATAATTGAGAGGGGAAAGATGGAAAAGCTGCAGGACTGGAATAAAGATGTGTGTACTGGCTTGTGGGAATGCAATTTAAAATTACTAACAACGAAGCCACATGATTCACACTCTTCCTTAGAAACGGAATAATTTTGCCAAGAGATCTAAGGCAACAAAGCATATTACAGAAAGCTCATTTTCCGGCTACTATTTATCCATATGTAAACTACACTGAATTTTATAAACGTTCTGAATATACTGTATATACAGAGTGTACCTTATATAGTGTACACATCCTGTATATACTGTTAGTTTAACAAAGGTACATCATCATTCTTTAAGAAGTTCATAGTCCCAGATCAGAGTAAAGGGAAGCAGACAGGGATAATAGACTGCCATGAAAGGTACTGGATGAGCTCGAACATGCTGGGGTAATATATGAGACAGCTCATTCTCCTTCTACTCCCTTTTGACTCAGCAGAGTTATCAGGGCATGGAAAGAAAGAAGCACAGGACTTTCACACAAGCAGCTACACCAAGTGATGTATTAGTGACTTTAAAAGGGAAGAGGGGGAGTCGGTGTTCAGGAAAAGAAAGAAAATCAGAAAGGAGGTATAGAAAACATAATATAAAGTCTGTTGCATTAACAAGCAGGATGGGAATGCTGATTTTCTTTCAGAGCCTAAATAAACACATCACTAGGGGTCTAACACAGTCTAAGGCGCTCCCTGATTGAGTAGTAGCCTTGATATCAAATGTTTCCCCTGAACTGTTCGCTGACGCACTGTTGCAGGCTGCGTAACACACTAGAAGGACAGATTGCATAAGTTCACAGATAGAGTAAATTCACAGATGCCCATGATTGGCTGTAGAGCCATGATTAATGTGAGAGCGCTAAGTGCCTCCCATCCCACCCCGCTGAGTGAGTTCGGACAATCAGCTCTCTCCAGGCCGAGGCTATAGCATTACCCGGAAATTTAACTCGCAAAGTCTGGATGATAGGGCGAGCACTTTACCACTGTGCCACACTTTTTTGTGATGAAACAACTGTTCATAGCTTCTTTAACATAAGTGAACTTGTTTTTTGGACATGGCCATTTTGCAGCCTTGAATAGAATAGATGTCATAGTATGTCATATGTTCTTAAAATAATAAAACTAAGTTTGGAAAATTGTCTTGGTTGAAATAGAGAGAGCATTTTGGAAAATTCTGCATCATCTTGTCACTTATTATTTTACTATAACGGTACACCCCATTGTGTTTTATACCTAACTTACATCAGCTTTTCTAATTTCCGTAATTGCAGCAAGACCAAGGCCTGTTCTTTCATTGCTGGAGAGTGAAACATATTAACCAAAGTCAAATGCTATTGCTGATGATGAGTCATGCACTAGGGTGAGATCACTGGCCCATATCAGGCCTTGAGCGCCCAAAAATCCCCCCTATTTATTCCAGATGAAGCAGGACAGGCTTGACTAAACACAACTGGAATGGGTTAATTGCTTTTGTGTCTGTGTGTACCACAAGGAATTTTCTTTTTCAGGGTGCACTACATTTTCTCTTCAGACATAAAAATGACAAAAAACGCCACCACTTGTTCACCACAAAATTCAGGAACTCAGCAAGAACATGAGGCCATTATTCATGTTCAACATGTTTCCTATTTATTTACTCTTCAATTAGTGGAAATGACACTTCAAAGATGAACTTGCATGGTCAAAGATAGCAAGGTTCGGAGAACAAAGCGCCTGGGTTCGGGAAGTCATGTGAAAACGACATGGAAGAACGTCATCAGACCAGAAGAAATCTGTGTACTCAAACACCATGCTGACTCGAGTAAAGATGAATAAATAGACAACAAACATCAGCAGCTTTGCTAAACATCTCAAGTGTCCAACAGTTGTTTGTTCCTGCTTTTTAAGCTATTTAGTACTTCACTAGACTTCAAGTCTGGTTTACAGTAATCCCTTTAAGTTTGTAATAAACTCTCTTTGAAGCTGCATGTTAAAGAATTAAGCTAAGAACACAATAAAAGCAATTGGGTGCAGAGACAGACCAAGAATTTCCTGAATCAGCAGGAAGCAAAATGTAATGTGTTTTCTTTTTAAATTTGTCTGAGAACAGATAGAGACAAAGATAGAAAGAAAGGCAAAAAGCCTGTGAAGTATTTATAGTTCAGTTGAAGTGTCCAATAATGGGTTCTGCCTTATCATCGGAAGACATTTTAATCAAATACAATCTTTTCTTTTGATGACCTACTTATGCTTATGTCAAATTTGTCTACATAAAGAACTGTATCCTATTCTAAAAAAAACAAAAAAGGATAAGGGTTAGGGTTAAATGAATGATGATGTATAGAGTGTCTTAATGGACCTTCTAGCTAGCGGACCTCCTGATGATAAGGGGGTCACTGTCTTAGAAGCATTGATGACAGTAGAGCTGGCTGCAAATCACAATTGAAAATTAAAAACAAAATACTGTTCTGTTTATTTAATATGTAATATGCATGGAATGAATGTTCAGTGTTATTAATAAACTACCAACATCAGCAAATTCAGCTTCGGTGGGTAACAATTCAATTCAATTTTATTTGTATAGCGCTTTTAACAATTGACATTGTCGCAAAGCAGCTTTACACAATCAAAAGA
>JAQQZT010000033.1:26598460-26608653 GCA_030068275.1 Clarias platycephalus | reverse complement strand
TTTGATTGTGTAAAGCTGCTTTGAGGCAATGACAATTGCTAAAAGAGCTATACAAATAAAATTGAATTGAATTGAATATTAATGGAAAGGATAATGGCATCACTCATATATTATTTAGCTGAGCAAAATGTATTAGGAAGTAGATGCATGAAGAAAATGGCCACGCATGCACGCACACACATTTGTTTACATATTTTTAATTCCATACAAACCACAGCATCAGATGAGACACTGTAAACCACGTCAAAAACTTGTATGGTCAGGTCTGGACAAGAAACATTCCCTAAACAATAATCACAGAGACAGAGACCCAATGCTTGTGAAATCATTGAAAGTGCTCACTTTTACATGAGTATGCACACACACACACACACACACACACACACACACACACACACACACACACAGGGTGGCAGTGTAGAGACAGTTCACAGCCATGACATGGACTTTCCTGCCTTTTTTTTTTTTTTTTTACACCAGCATTCCATACAGCAGATATATAAAATATGGTCTTTAATGCTACTAAAACATTACATTCCCGAGATCAAGACACATAAATATGATTCAGACACTCCAAAATATAAACAACTAGCCCATGCATTCATGATATACATATAGTACAATAAATAAAGTTTTGAATGAAGCATTAAAAAAAAAAAAAAAAAAAAGTTTGACATTGACTATGTAATAGATAATAAACCTCTAAGGTCAGGGCCACGGAGGCATCAACTACGACGTTAATGCTTTCACAGAAGCACTGGACTCATATATCTACCTATGGTGACCAGGAAGTGTGCATGACATGCACATGATACCTAAGCACACACATTTGCGTCACACATTTGTGTAGTCAAATAAGTGTTAGCTATGTGTACTTTCCAAGAACGGGAATGGCAAGTTGAAGCTTCTACTGACTTTTCAGCCTAGTTCCTTATAACTATAAAATACAATCTAACACATCCCCAGTCCAGATTAACTGTTTATACTACTATCCAAGTGGCCAGTCTCATAGGCTGCTAACTATAAAAGCTAATCATGAAGCATACAAGTCAAAGGTGAGCATAAAAGTGTTAATGGTGGGTTGTAATTTCAACCATTGAAACAAATGTGCCTTCATGTTGCGAATTTACACTATTCATTTTAATGCAATGGTTTGCAATGGTCAACTAATGGTTTAGTGATTGGTACTCAATTTATTCCTTTAATCGTGTTTTTTAACAAAAACGACAACATGCCCCAGATTACTTTTTCAAAGTCAGCTAAAAATCAACATACTGTACAGGAGCAGCTTGGCCACTATTCATTTCTCAAGCTTCCAAGGTGTATGAGAGATGTGAGAAGAATGGTTGGATTCCAAATAACAAGTAACTCTATTCAACATGCTCATGATAACCAACACTGACCCCTTGTGGTGAGGAGAATGGTGGGCTCAGGTGGAATGCTAGCTCAAACAAACGCTCAGTGTTCTTTCTGAGTCTTTCATACCAAAGCTCTGTATCTTCAACACCACACTCAGACGGATCACAGAGAGTGGATTAATAAAATGGTAGTTTGAACACAAAGCCCCAATGTGGCCCAGGCTTGACTAAAATATTTGCAGTTTGGCAATAAGGCTGGAACACTCCTGTTTAACACAAAGAAGTCTTTTCTGATCGCCAGCGTCACTGCGGCCTACAAGGCATTGAAATGATTGTCAGAATTTTTGGTTCATAACACCTGTCAGTGTAATAACAGCCCACAAATGTAATAAGCCACAAACGTAATACAAATCTGCAACTTTTAATGTTATAATCCCAAAAATATAATGCATTTCCTACCAGCGTAATTACAGCTGCGATTACGTTAAGGTTTGGTTATGTTTATGGGAAAGTGAAACTTGTCAGCTTCTAAAATTCCAATAACTTTCCAGAAATTTTTGATTACGTTTGTGGCATTATTGCATTAAAAGCTGAAGATTTGTATTACGTTTGTGGTTTACAGGGACGAGTTGACATTGCTTATAGATATATTTGGTTATTAAGATGTGTATTAAATTCACTTAAGTCAAATAGTTAAAAACGAATAAACACAACGATAAACACAGTTGGTGAATTGTTTTCTGAATGTACCCAAATGGTCCCCAGACCTCAATTCCAAATCCACTGCATTAGACTATAGAGGGGGTTCTTAGCTTTGAATCTAAAAAAATAAATAAAAATCTTTTGTTGTAAGAGCTCTCCAGAAAACCGTTGAATCTTTGGAAAGGAAAGAAAACTCTTAAACCTCCAGATTTGTAAGAATGTGTTTCTGCATTACTGTCTTTTAATCTTATACGTTTTTAGTCTTACCAGAATTGTCATATTGATCATATAAGATTATATTGAATACCAAGTGACCTTTGTTAATATTATTTGGTGACTATGTCAAAAACATAATATTTTTTTATTATTAAAGATAACTAGATGCCTATACTGCTAATCAGTGCCTTTATGTCTGTCTTTTACAGGGAAAAGGAGAGAAGAAAACATTTAAGATAAGGCTGGTTTCACCCAGCGGTATTCGGTTGCTAGGTTACTGTCTGAGGCAGCAGAAGAAGCTCTTCTTTGAGCTCGGAGTCTTTTCATATCGAAGCAGGCCGCTCGCAGTGGGAGCAGACCAACACCCTCTTGTTATCCCAACGTCAAATTAAAGGTGTGTAGATGCCCTGCATCATGGCTACAGCTCGAAACACATTAATCGAAAGCAAGACAGAGCAAAAGTCAACCAGGAAACCAGCAGTAAGTCTTCGTATACAGGACCATCTGACCATTTATCATTCAGAGGGGTGTGGGGGTGTTGAAGAGGCTACGCCGTAATCGCTTCCCAAGGACGGGTAAAAAGATTCACTTTTTTTCTCAGACTCACCCTTCCATCAAAGCTTTGTTTCGGCCGGAATCAATTTTAAAAGCCGAGTATGTCCTGTTGAAGTGTGGCCAAAGCCGGATCGTTGAGCCTTGGCCTTTTCAGCGTGCCCCAACCCCCACTATCTTACTCAATGTGTTTGCTAATACTACATAAAGAGAAGAGACTCCTACAAAACAACAGTGCAACTTGAACATACACAGATGTAATATTTAACAAATTTAAGTTTTTTTGATTTTGTACAACAGTGTTCAGAAAGAGCATAGCAATATCTGGCAATGTAATAAATTTGTAATCACAGGTAAGGCATTTTTTAGGGGAAACCTCATCATGACACAATAACAGCAAACTAATTTCAGTTACGTCTGTAATATCTGATTAACTGCATTACTACAGTAGCTGTATGAGGACAAAGCTTTAAGGTGAAAACACTAATACATCAAATGTTTTAAATTTTTTAATGTAAACCATATTCAAATTAGAGACCAACATAATTTTTTAAAAATAAATCCCATTTTCAAACATCATTTTGGTTATAAAATCTGGCCAAAAATAATTGTAAAATAAATATTTTCCTTTTAACATATCACTTGCAAGAATAACTCTGAAGATAAACGTTTAAAAGATGGTTCCGTTTAATTCAGATAAAATCAAATGAATCCAGATTTTGTTGTTAGTCTAAAAGTCCATTTTGACTTCCATCAACATTTGTTTTATTTTAAGCATGTTCATATTATATCTTTTAATGAAAATCCTACATCATACATAAACAACATTCACATCCAAATTGTCAAACGCTGTTTCGATGATAATGACTCGTACTTGCACAGCGCTGATAGCTGGATTAGCTTTCAATGTCTTTATGCTAGGCTCTATCCTAACACATAGGCTTCTCTGCCCAGAGGAAAAAAAAAAAAAAAGAGGATTTGTAGTCATCAGATCAATTAGAGCGGTGAAAAGGAGCTGGGACCCGTAGAAACGCATGATTAAACAGAAAGCCGAGCTGACGGAGGCTGCAGGACACGTTCACTTTAAAGCTGTCCTTTGTTTTGACCATAATTAGATCCCATAAATGAATAAACATTTTCCAGATCATTCTAAAAACATCTAAAGGAAACAGATTCTCATGATACAAATTTGATGGTTGTGAAGCAAACATACAGGATTTAGAAAAAGAGGTGAAAGGTCACTGAAAACGGCAGACGGAGAACAGACATTATCGTTGTTTAGGATTATAAGAGAAACATGCATGCAAGCACAAATATCAGGTACAGGAAGAGTGAAAATAGAGGCATTTAAAAAATATATATAAATATGCACATCCAGGGTTGATTTTTATGCTAATGTTCCTGGGTAGTTTTATATAACCATTATATACTGTATCACACTGTGTGAATAATCATCGGAGAAACTTAAAAGAAAGGGAGAAACAAACAAACACGACATTACACAATGACAGCATCACAGTGGAAGTGTTGCACCTCTCTTGGAGAAGCGTATAAATCAAAGGCATCTATGCACCTCTTGAACAAAACACATAAAGCCTACTTCAATGTAAAACATCCAAAACCTCCAAATAAATATGTCTATATTAAGCATAGCATGTATAAAAATGTATGTAGTTTCTGTACAGCAGATGTTTTTCTCAGGCAGCTTAAAAAGAAAAGAAAGAAATTCACAAAATGTCAAAAGAGCTTTTTCAGAATAAATTCCTCCAACAATATTTGCCATGACACTTTTAACACAGTTGCGTAAGCAGTCGTAATATTTATTACAGTAGTTCTAGGGATGCTCCGAAATTTCACTGGTTGAAAATTTTTGGCCGAAAAGCATCCAGTTCTTAAAACCCGAAAAGACAAACAAGTACAAATGCCGCAAAAAAAGTTAACAGAAACATTAAGCTGGTTTATTTTTTTTAAGATTAAATACAGCATATTAAAACACAACACTACAAATATGTTTATTCATTAAAACACAGTACCAGAAACTCCCCGTCACTAGGGGGCTCCCACATTAAGGCTACTACTACCACTCAGTCGGGAGGGCCAAAGACTATTGCGTGTTTCCTCCGAACCACGTGACGCCAGCCGACCGCATCTTTTCAACCTGCTCGCTCACGCACTGTTGGGGGCGGAGTAACACACTTGGAGGACAGCGCTATCCGCTTCGTCTGCTTGTGTGACCTCACAGACGACCCTGATTGGCTGCAGAGCCGTGATTAACGTGGGAGCACTAAGTACCTCTCATCCCTCCCCTCTGAGAGAGCTCGGCCAATCAGCTCTCTCGAGGCCTCTAGGCTGCAAGAGGTTACAGCATCACCCGGGAATCGGACTCACGATCTCCGTATGATAAGGTGAGCACTTTACCGCTGTGCCACGCGGAGGTGCATCACAGTTTCAAGCACTTTTTCATTCTAGTTGATATAAAACAGTTTATTTTTAATGATTATAATTTAGTAACTTATAGTTCATCAGCTAAAACTTACGTATAAATAGGAAAAAAATAAATTAATATAATTTATTTTATAGTGTAAAAAAAAAAAAAAAAATCCAGCAATTTACCAGTTTTCGGCCAAGAACTTTCTTTTCATTGCACCACCGGTAACGAAAAGATAGACTGTTGAAAAAAAATGACACAGTGATCAGAGTTAATTCAGTCAGTTGCTACCAATTCCTGTGGAGAGACTTAGCATTATGTTAACCTTTGTGATGTTATCACCAGTTAAAACCAAATGACACTTTTATACCACCCATGTGATTCCTGAAGTGGTACATTACCAACTAAAAACAGAAACAGGGAAAGCAGGACCAGCCAATAGTCGATAACTTTGTAGTACATTAGCAATGCCAAATAAAAATTAACCAAATAAAACGTTTAAAATAAAAATCAATCTTTTGGCTTGTAGGTCTATGTTAAAAAGAGTAATATGTAATAATTAACTAAGACGTTTCACAATAGAGAATTAAACTTCTATTAAAAGTATGTACTAAAAACATATCTAATTTGGGATCATCTCCCTGTCAAGACATCACCAAGCACTGCGTAGTCATTAGGTTTTGCATTGTTGAAAATTGAATATATTTTGGTATACATATTTTTATGCTTACAACTGACTCAGCTATGTCTAGTGCTCAAGAAAGTGCAGGAACATGGCTAGACATAAAATCTAAATATGACACGTCATCAGAACTCCTAAATCTACCTTAGAGCATACGGATGAAAGCTATGAAGTGTAAAATTGGCATTAAACTGTATCAGATTTTTAACCTGACCGTGTAAACAAAATGTATTATACATTGTTCATGTAACTGTTTCTGCCATGTAACAGTCCAATGACACTTAGTGTATGCTAACCATGAATTTATAAAACAATAGGGATGTTTACTATTTTGCTTTATATTCTGTGTCGTCTGCCACATTTACCACTTGTTTGCTTCGACCATAATTATAGTAATTATTGTCAACTGCGACACTGTTACAGTTCAGGCGGCTGCATGCTGGAACACCTACCCACGCTGTATTAACCAAAGGCCAACGCTAATTGTTTGAGATGAGATTTACAGCCCTTATATATTCATGCAAGTGTGGCTTTGCATCAAGCTCAAAAACAAGCTGGCCAGCTTTGTGTAGGAGCTGAAGGACAGAATAAGTGGCTAAATGAACAGTAGACTTGCACATGCTGGAATTACACTGTCCTCTACAGGCACAGCTAAAAAAAACGAGCCATTCCTTTGTATTTTAGACACACAAGCATGTCTAGGCAGATTTATTGCGTAACTGATCAGAGGGGAGATCCTCTCTAAAAGGCCTACCAGCCAAACTATTGATTTTTGTAATGTTCTACACACACAGGACACGTACACAGGACAGACCAGTAGGTTTGCACACTCATCACCATGCAAGAAGGACAAAACCATAACATTTTCCACAACTAAATGTTTTTTGAGTGGTATTCCAGTGTTGAAAAAATCTGCTGTACAATTTCAACTTATCCTCCGTGAATCCAGTGTGATTTCTTTTAGAAGCAGTATCGTTCAGAAAAAGCAGAGAGAGTATATTGCTGTTTGCATTTTTGATCATTCCTTCAATTTAAAACCATAAAATTCAGCAGGTGTTGTTTTAACACCAAAGTAAATCCCAGTAATTCATTTCCAAACTACAATCACATTTATTTAGTCATCAGTCAAGCAGCTCTAGCAGTACAGTGACATTCTGCTGCGTCGCATGGCCTCACTGATTAGATACGCTGGACTGACCTCAGGTTCCTCCGTCATCACTACAATGTTCTGCCATTCGCCACACTGGTTGGACTTCTTGATTGTGTCCACCACACACAAAGCATATAAGCAGTCCTCAAAAGTGGCGGCCATGGTGAGTGGCCGTCCGTCCCAAGTCCGACGATCCTCTTGGCCCTGGAAGGCCTGTCGTATAGCCTGGACCATGCAAATGGTGCCAATGAGGTAGGGCGCCGGGATATCACTGAAGGCCTTATCAGGCAGCGAGGCATTGCCTAAAGGTGTGCTGTCCTTGAGCAGTAGCTCAGGGCCTCCCATGCCACTGTTCTTTTGCCCATACAAGTCCGTGCCACTCGCTGTGAGTCGTCCAGCCGTTCCAACCACAACCACCTCCTGACGAAACTCACCCGGCACGTTAAAGTTGAGAGTCACGGTGCAGCAGGCTCCTCCCTCCAGCACCATCTGAAAAGTGCAAAAGTCGTCACTGGTGATCTGTCTGATGCCCTTGATGTGGTCCGTCTGTTTTATGAAAGTCTTGAGGAAACCGTGCACCTTGATGGCACGCCGGCTGGTCAGGAATGTGAGCAAGTCGATGATGTAGCTGCCCACAGAGTGAAGTCCTCCACCGCCCATCAAGTCGTCACAGCTCCAGTTGTACTTCTTGCCCAAAAGGCTCCCGCCGTGCACCTGTGCTTCACAGACCAGCAGTTCTCCCACATAGCCCTCCTCTAGCAGCTCCTTCATGCGCACAAAAGCTGGAAGAAATCGCAGAACATTACCCATAATGCTCAGCAGCTTGGGGTAGTACTGCGCTGCTGACATCATGCGGAAGGCGTCCAGCGGTGTGGCTGTGCGATCACAGATGACATTCTTGCCAATACCTTAGGGAGTAAAGAGGGTAGAAAAGAAAATTAGTCAAAGGTTAAGTCATCATCAGGATACATGGCAAAATCACACCATGCTACTGGGATTACTCAAACTTCAAAACTGGGGGAAAAAATTATAAAAGAAACAGCCTAGTTCACTTTTTGCTATTGTTCATGTTTCTAACTACTGACCTCTTTCATTTAAGAAAAAAGAAAGAAAGTGCTTGTTCAGTGGGTCAAGGCAGATAGCAGTCACAGTACTTTAAAAGACCTCTATTTAAGCCTCGTCTTTCATTTCATCGCATTGAAATCCCCAAAGATAACAAGCCCTGCCAAAAATGAATACGGAAGCAAGATGGTCTATCTTATGAATTTGCCATAAAGATACAGAGTAAAGTGTAGTTATGGCATTTTTCACATTAATTGGTTCATTCTGTTAATACAACACATCTACAGTAGGCCAAACCCTTAAACTTGCATCAAAACATCCAGCCATGCTACAATAAAACTAGGTCTATAAGGACAGGTCATCCTCGGATGCATTATGAATAAAGCCTTTGATCAACCAGAATCATTAATGCCAAGGGCCTGGTATCCTGCAATATAAAGAAAAATATTGCCGTAAGATAAAACTACAGTATTGTATCAGAGGCGAAGTGGGCCACCAGACCTGCTATTGTTTGGGCTGTAAAAGGCCAGACTGATTGGTCTGGTCAGCTAGATAAACAGCAGGAGAGCTGTAGTCGTGCCGCTCTCACAGCTCTCCACCACTTCATGTGACCTTTTCTTAAAGGGGCCTGGTCGAGGAACAGCCATTGTGCTTTCTGAGACCCACAGAACAAAAACTTACCAGCTAATCTCCTATAAGCTCCCAACAGTGAAACACAGGCTACAAAATTAAACCTTCTGCCCTACTTTTACACTCCCAGAGCATATGATGGAATACAGTACAGTTTCAGATAATGTAAGAGCAGAGAAGGCTGGCCATGATCTTTACAGGTTGTGTTAAGGTAAATGAAGTTTCTGGCTTCAGGCACAGTCAGAGTAAATATTTTTATGGACGGTTATGTGCTTTCCTGCCTCTTTTGAGGTCTATCTTTCAAATTATTGTTATAATTAATCTTAACCATTGAGTAAATGTAGATTTTACACAGCAGACAGTATTGTACTGTCTTGATCCACCCCTCAATTAAATTTAATTTAAGGATGTCGATTAAATTAAAAAAATGGGAACAAATGTTTTACTGCGACAGGCAGGAACAATCTCAGCGTCAACCTCATTTTCTGCACTTAGCATTCAGCATCACCAGTATACTTATCACTGGCCTGATCATCTGTCTTCATCTGTCTCTCACTGGTTCAAGCACTTAAGTTTTTATGCTTGAATGATTCATAGGTCACTGTGTGGCTTAACAAAAAACATTAATCAGAAACTGCTCAGGTACAGAGACTGGACTATAAATAAATGAGACTGCCAAAAAAGTCTTTCAGGAAGCCTGGAGAACTATTCCTAGTCTACATTAAAAATACACTAAAGTCTGGCTTTTTGGAAGGAAAATATGAAGAAATTAGGGGTGACTCAAAACTTCATGATGTTCTACTTCTTTCTTGTTTACTTTTACTGCTTGCAGATTTCCTTCACTTTCTGCTGCTGTTGTTGTCCCTCATGAATAACCAAAAATTTTGCACTTTCCAAAAACCCAAGACTTGCACTTTCCTCTGTAGATAATTTAAGGTGGATCCTGTACTGTAGATTTGTACCTGAAAACTGCTGCTGTAACTATATAGAATGTCTTTTTATCCCTTACAATGTGCTCTAATACTGTTTTAAAATGTGGACAACTGTATACAATCCGGTGTCACCTAGAAGAGGATGTGTTGCTTTTTGAGTCAGGCTTCTTTCAATGTTTCTTTCTCATATCGTTCCAGAGAGTATTTCTTTATCATTGTTCGATCTGATTTTCTAAAACCATCTCAATTTCTATAAACCTGCTTTTTGAGAACGTCTGTTCTTATGTGTCTTATACAAATGGAATTCGAGCTTGCTTTTAATAGAAAGTGAAATTTTGTTCATAATCTTTATGTGGCCTCCCAAATTGTCCCCATAACTTCTTTGTAGGGCAGTGGTGGCTCAATTGGTTAAGGCTGTGGGTTACTGGGTTACTGATCGGAAGGTCGGGGGTTCGAACCCCAGCATCGCCAAGTTGCCACT
>JAQQZT010000033.1:26572094-26585965 GCA_030068275.1 Clarias platycephalus | reverse complement strand
AGTCTACAGCTACTGTACAACTCTGTCTTAAAAAACAATCAATAAAAAACTATCAACTGTCCTTGTGGGCCTATTACTTGTCCCTAATCCGTGTTTTACAAAGGTGTACTGTGTAGAGACGAAGTCTTGTGATTGTGTCCTACTTTGAGACATTCAATTAACCCTTTTTATTACAGGATGATACATGCAATACCCTTCATCCCCCCCAACACCAGACAAACACAAGGATGCCATAACAATAAAAAAATAAAATAAAAAATAAAATTATAATAATAAGTAACCTTCCCCACACCCTTACTTTACATTACAATATTATCTGCATTCATGCCAGGAGGATATATGCAATTAAAAAGTACTAGCTATAGTAACACTATAGATACAGTGATATGGATACAATGCTCATAAACACAACTGTCCTCCACAGCTAGTAATGAGGAGAGATTTAGTTGAACACGTGCCCCGAGCATGTGAGGCGCTCATTTGAAACCTAATCTCATTTCAACTGTTATGATTATGCAGCAGTTAGAAGGACGGGGTCATGGCAGACAGATAACGCCACTGATATTTTCAGTGCACCGATTAAATAAAATAAAATAAAATAATCAAATAAGAGACAGAACTATAAACTTGCGCTTTTTTTTTTTTTTTTTTGCCACGGTGCCATAACCACAAGCTTTTAATCTCAATTCATTTAACTATTAAACCATAATTGTACCTGTTTTAATATAAAGCACTTATACTTTACTATTACATTTATAAAGCACACAGCAAAAGAAGCTGTTTATAAAATAAAAGATGAAATTATAATGCAATTATAGATCATCAGCAGTAAAATATAAATACGGAGCTAAGCTACAGCAGACAATACGGAACTAATGTGATAGAAGTTCACGACTTGCTAATCACCATTTTCATCCAACACTGTATATGCAGATTGTATTTTAATTGAAAAAAAAAAAAAAAAAAGACAAAACTGATTTTCTTTTCCATGTTAAAAGGTACAGAGCCAAGAGCCAACCATAATCAGTACTGTCAGTACATCCACAAGTTAAATGGGAAAATGAAGTACAGAAGAAAGATATTTTCACTCGCAGCTTTCAAATACGCAAGGTCAAACTAGCTAAGGACTATCACTCTACCCGCCTGTCTATATGTCATCCTGTCCTCTTGTCCTCCTGTCATCCTGTCTGCCTGTCAGCTGCTCCTGCTTACTCATGGCAGCTCTAAATAAACTGTATCTTTCCAGAGCTTGCACAAGAAGACATCCGAATCTAAAACATGCTCAGGCAAGAAAAGGGAAAGAAAAGAAGTGAACAAGTGAGCGAGAAAAAAGGAGAAATGATACGGGATGATATCACGGCTCACTAAAATGTGATGTGAATGTTAATGTGAATGTTAATGATGTGAAAGAGATTTCTGGGAGTGTATGAGCAAGAAGTATTAGCAGGGATGATGTGGTGACAGTGGTAGAGCTTTGAGAGGATCATTTTTAATTAAAAAGTGCCGCACTGCTGACATCCTGCACTTCAGGTCCCAGTCTACACTTGTATACAGAGGAATGTAAAAAGAAGTAAATAGTACTGCTAATGGGGATCTTTGTGTATTTGAATAATTACATACAAAAACAGCCAATAATCTAACTAAGTTTTGGCAAGACTTTCAGTCCAGTTTTACTAATCACGTTTTACTCCTTACATTTCAGGACACTTTAGGTCCAACCTGCTGTAGAACTTGCTGAAAACCTACACTACACTTTTTATACTGTAAGCTACACAATATGATCATAACGATGTTGTTTCTAATATTAGCTCTCAGACAATGAGAAAAAATCTTTAAAAAAACAAACAAAAAAAGGGTTGGGGCCAAACGAGGCCGTGATCTGACTAACATTCACACAGCTAATGTCAGCTGCAACAGTTTTTTGTTTTTGACTAAATATAATATAGCCAGAACATATTCGATCATTAAAGCATTAAAACACTTATGTTATGAAGCAGCTTTCTCCTCACAACAAATTGCTTATAGTAGTGCTGCAAGGGCCATTAAATGCAACCGTTATTTCAATATTTCCCCTGCTCTTTATTGGTGCAGAGTCCTGGATGTTTGAATTTTTTTATGTGCTGTCTGTGTTATGAGGGCCATTGTTTGACTTGTTCAGCCTTCAGTTGCTTTTATCTTCCTCCCACCAGCTGTGTGAACGTTAGTCAGAGAGCATTGTGGTCGAGGTCAGATCACAGCTTCTTGGGCATCTGGGCTTCTGTTCTTTAGGTTTGTCCTTGGCTTCATTTTAACACTTGTTATAGCTGGGAATTGCAACTAGTGCTTTTTGTTTTGGATGAATATTTACAGTGCAAAAAATATCAATTGAAATTCTACTTGAAATTTTTCAAGTTGTAATAACATAAATCCTCAACACTATCATTCAGTAAATTAATGGGTATGATGATCAAATCTTGATCTTAAAACCAGTGCAATTTAGAACATGTGGCTAATCAAAAACACCACTAAGCATTATTATAATAAATGATAACCTAATCCCAACATGGAACATCCTTTTTTATACTTTTTACAGCTGCATCAGGTGTCACACAGGAGAAAGGTTCAATTTGAAGCCTGATTCCTAGGAATTATATTATCACGATACCTACTTGTGATTCAATTTATATTGCAATTCTGTATCACAAGTTTATAAATATTGACTCAATATTTATTTTTTTCAGAATTTGTTTCAATCCCAAATGAACTTAGCAAATAACTATGTGAACAATTCAGAGCACAACACCTGCAATATTACAGAGGAAAAGCAACATTTCAGCAACCACTTCAAATGCAAACATGTATAAACAAAAAAAAATATTTTGGAGACTGTGTGACGATACATGATTTGCCACGCAAAAATAATGATGAACAATAACTGCATCAATTTCTATTCTCTTGTCATCTCAGGGAGGTTTTTTTCTATGTTCCTTTTGGCATGCTCATTAGAAGTCAAAACCTACACTTTTGCTTCTGTGACATTATTCATTGCTTAAAGCAAATTGAGTTATAATTAAATAATACGTAACTGCACTGGTGTTTAACCTGATATGATCAATAAGATATGATCACTCTTTAGCTACAAAATTGTGTTTGATTCAATTACGTAACATAATTACAGTAGTTAATCTGCAGTTAATATCTTTTTTCTAATAAAAATTATGGTCATTGTTTATAGTCTTGTTTGGTCTTACTTCATTTAGGTTTAACTGTAATTTGTATAAAGGAGTACCATGAAGTAAGCAACCTCTGAGTTCTATCCCCTAAATTACATGAACAGGATGAGAACTATATTATGAAATACCCATGACTCTGTTGGCAAACTAGACTTCTATATATGGGAACCAAAAATGCTTGAAGGTTCATATATTATTCATAAAGTGGGATGAGAAAGATTAGTCTAACTTGCCTTAAAAAGAAAGAACACAATGTTTGTCCTCACCACAGTGAACTTCCTGTATCATGACACCAAAGCAATGATGCAAGAATGAAAAAAAGACTGGTGAGGAAACAACTGTTTATAGCTGTAATAACATAAGTGATAACAGGAACTAACTTGCTTCACAGACATTCCACAACATTAAACCTAACTACAGATGGATAAAATGTGTTGGTTTATAGAAACATATTTCGCTGCTGATATTGAAAAGTAAAACAATTCTGGGTTTTAACTGTAATTTTGCTTCACATCACACTAACTAAAGTCTTTAATATTTATCAAGGTTCCCATTTATGACACAGTAGATTATTAGTTTGAAACTCTGTAATGAGTGCTCATTAATAATGTATTGCATGTTACTGTACATCCTGGGTATGAGATCAGACAAATCTGAATTCCCAGTAAACCAATAAAGAGACAAACACACATTGTGCCCCCATAAGGATTGAAAAGAATGACTCTAATTCACTACCTTCCCCATATTGCTATCAACTATCACTTGCTGGAGTCGGAATGCAATCATTCCTGTGAACATTCAGTGAGTGGAACGCCTGATCCTTGAAAATCAATGGATAGCTTATCACCAACTCATCTGTCTGTGGGAAGTGTCTGTGTGTAAAGCAGGCAGTTTAAAAAACTTTCTACCTTTATGGTATTCAAGCACTAGTGAAATACTGGGCATATAATTGGATTAGTGTAGCAGGAGATTATATAGAAATAAAGGGAGTTTTTACTCTCATAAATGTGTTCTGTTATTCTGGATAATCAAAAGTCCTGGTTTGACTTGAATGTTCCTTGGACAGTAAATTAAGGTATTCATGTTCACCATAAAGCGTTTCAGTCAAGCTAAGCCCACTTCGCTTAAAGCAATGGTCCTGGAAAAAGAGTGAAGCCCCAATGTATTCACTCCTCCATAAGCATCATGTAAAACATTCAGAAAATAAAGCCTGGGCCACACTCCTACTTCTAACAAAGCAGCTTTGCATGATTACACAGTTTGTGGTATTCAGAAAGTGAAGCTAACATGCAATGCAAATGCACACTACTGTGCTCCTCTGTGGTGCCAGGTAAAATGCCAAATGAAGCCGGTAAATCTTTTCAAAGGGTGAATGAAATATACATGAAGACATCACTCTGAATGAGGATGTTTTGCTTCTTTGCTTTGTCGGAGTTCTTTTTTCCTTTACATCCATCAGCATATACACTTCACTTCCCTAACTCAGGAATGCTCACTCGTCAGAGCCTAGACAAGGTGGACGATTCATTTAGTGGACAAAAGCATGTTCACCCAAATTTAAATCTCTCGCTCTCTCTCTCTCTGCCTCCATTAGCATGTAAATAGTCAACCAGACGACTTAATACAGAGGCCCAGGGACAACACAACTGACAGCATCTACTAGAAGCATGGGAATGGCAGCTTCATTCTCGCATAACTTCTCTGCAAGTTTCCTGATAGGCACACTGAACGTGTATAGGTTGGTGAATGGGTCATGACGTAAGAGGACAGAAAATGAAACGATTTTAGGAAGAGCAACTGAAGCTGTGGGTTTGGGGATCAGTTGCAGTTTTGCTTTAAATAGTTAGCCTTTGTTTTCTGTTTGTCCTGTCCTCAGCTGATAAGTACATTCTCTTTCTCTCTTTGGACTTGTACTTTTTCAAGAGAAGTCAAAGAAATATTGAGGTAAAGTCTCTATAAGAAACGGTTTAATGTCAGTTTCACTGAGTGATCAACATCAATTAAAAAAAAAACTTGGGCTAATCTAGCGAAGATATGGGGGATTCCTTATAGCTGCCAGTTTAGCCTAAATTCTCATAAAAACCCCTTAAAATACCCTTCCCTTAAAGTAATACCATTCATTTTAATCAAACTAAAAATACTTTGCTTATGTGAGTTGTAGAGATGGAAATCTAAAAAAAAATCAAAAACAATAATAATATTGAATCAGGATATTTATTTAAAAAAAAAAACATTACGAAAAACAATTACAATACAAATTGAACCAGCATGTAGGTATTAAGGAAATATCATATAGACTGCTACTTGTTTATTCCCATCAGTAGTGGCCTGTCTTTTTACATTAGATAACACCAATAAACACTGTGTTCATTGTATTTGCCCTAATATATTACGTATCAGTTTTTCATGTTGTGTAATATCTGTGTACACAAATCTGACCTTAAATGGCCCCAAATGCCACTTTTCCTTTGTCCTCGCACATTTTCGCCAGCATCCATTATCTGCATCTTCATGCTTAGCTGTTAACACCAGCCACAACTTTCCAAGTTCACATTTCCTTTTTTTTTTTTTTTTTTTTTAAATAACTGATTAGCTTATCAAAGCACCACACAAAGTAAACAGACCAACAGTGTGGAGATAGTGACTGTCCCACACCCTGGAAAGGGGAAATTGATTTGCATTCTTAGTCAGTCTGTAGAAATGTCTAGTCATTTTGCCGTCTGCAGGAAAAATGCAATGGAGTTGCTGCACATACTGTGTGTCCGGGTACAACGTTGACCCCTGGTGTTTTCAAGTCCAGGATTTCATTGATGGTATGGATAGTCCATAGCAATTATAGCAATCGTATGATTAAGCTTAAATGTAATCTATTAACTGTTAAGGCATTAACTATACAAATAATGGTCCAGTAACTGGCAAGCCTAATCATATAAAAGTAATTAAAGAACTTGCCAAGCTCAGTTCAAATTTCTACATAAGATAAGAAAACTGAACAGATCAACTGATCAAATAGATACAAGATACTTCCTTGAAGGTAACCTAATGCAGTATATCCATATATTTATTGGCCATTTCACTTATTTGTACTAAAATCGGGCATTACAAACAATTTCACACTCATTATAAATACTGACTATAGTCATCATTGGTTCCCAAACGGTGACTGTATCACTGGTTACTGCCGTTAGCTTCTGAATTAGTTTTCTTTTAAGTTAAAAAAAAAAAAATTCATAGTTTGTATTTATTAAGTATACAGCTAATTTCTACATCAGAATCACGCAAGTAAGAGATAACAGGCGTTCAAGTCAAACTGGGACTTTTTATTTGCGCAGTTACAAGAGTAAAAACGACCTAATCCGCTACTACACTAACGCACTAATCCCAGCGTTCACTAGTGCTTGGGTACCATTAAGTTTTTCTCAGTAAACCAGACCCATGCTGCCTGCTTCATGTCATCATCACTGCGAAAACAGGAACTCCTTTAACTCGTCTAAAGGGTTCCTGCTAATACAGGCACTAGTGAAACGCTGGCATAAGTGCATTAGTGTAGCAAGAGATTGTAGCATGAGAAATAAAGGTGGTTTTTACTCTCATAACTGTTCTGTTATTCTGCACAAACAAAAGTCCTGGTTTGACTTGAACATCCCTCATATGTAAGTTAATCAAAAAGGGTAAAATAAGGGTAAAGGTATATATGTTTAAATTAAACTAATTAAAGGTTTAATGCAAGAGGACAATGACAGGTAAGTGAAAACCTAGTTAACAACAACTATACCTGTTTTCAATCATTTAAAAATAAATTTCAGCCAAATGTCACATCCAAAGCATCCCCAAAGCTATATTACAATGTCCTGACCTTCTATAATCTAAAGTACATCTATCTTACAGTCATAACCATAATAAGGAAATGGAAGTGACAGCCTGTTGAAATGCTAGTGAATCGAGCACATGTATGTATTAACCTCACACTGAAATACTTTATAAGGAAGTCTTAACAGACTGACCACATTACACAGAGAAACAAATTCAGTCTTTATTCATTGTGTTTTAATGAATGTTTCACCACAGATGCTAGCTAACTATCTTACCACAGCACAGTCCATGTTTACTTAGAGAGCTTTAGCCCCTGACCTGCAACTGACACGTTTATCAACACAGTATTATGCAACCTGACTAGAGGTAAACCTTGATTACATCCACACATAAAAAAAAACAGTTCTACACAAAAGAAAGGACTTTGTCTCTGGAGCGAATACAAATTCATTAACACCAGATATATTTGCCGTAATACCACAGAGAAATCAGCTAAGCTAGTGCACCTCAATAGCAGCCTCACTTCAAGGTCTTCATGAGCAAGGGATTAGATAAATACTACCACAGCAAAGTAAACACCCAGCAGAATTACTGTTCAATACTAAGAGTGAATATCTAAAAATAAATAAATAAAAGAAATCACCCAAAAAGACTGAAAGGTGCACTATTTGACTCCCTCCAGGCCCTGCTTAAATATAGCAGAAAACAGAAAACCAATAATTCCTGTAAAACTAGTAACACGTGCTGTCTTCTCAGTGTGTCTGACGAAAGTGATACTAAAATGAATGAACTGATACTGAAAGCTGACAAGGTAGGGCTACTTTCAGCAACCTCTTTTCCATGTCTTCATCAGGAAGTGAAAACTGAAATGGGCGTTAAGGAAAACACCAAAAAATATGACTTTTCCCAGCCGAATTAAACTCTTCCACAGAGTTGGGGGTTAATATTCTGTTCGGTGTTTATAAGCTGTAAATACAGTTGAACTCAAGCTCCAATAACTGTACTATAGAGTTATAACTAAGAGGTAAATGCAAGAGGTTGGGGAAGGAATAACCGTACATACGTTTTTTTGATTGTGTAAAGCTGCTTTGCAACAATGACAATTGAATACAGTACTATGCAGGAAAAAGGACAGGTTTGATACCCAAAGGCACTCTGTTTTGTTGCAAGACGATGCACCTCCTCATACTACCCACTGCACCACTTGCATATTACAGGAACTCAGCTGGGAGTTATTACTACAACCTCTGTATAGTCCTGATCGCCACATGTTTGGGCCATTAAAGGAGTGGTATACAAGCACTAGTGAAATGCTGGCATAAGTGCATTAGTGTAGCAAGAGATTATGAGAAGAGTCTTGAACCACACCTAATTTCTTCATATTTTGCTTCCAAAGAGCCAAACTTTCTTGTATTTTTTTAATTAGTCTTGAGGAATATGTTCTCCAGGCTTTCTGAAGGTCTTTTTAGGCTCTCACCTTTGTCAGGTTTTTGGTTTTAATTTTGTTTGTTAAGCAATGACCTCACAGTGACCTATGAATCATTCAAATATAAAAAGATCTAACTTGATGCATAACCCTGTGATAAACAGATGCAGATGATGAGAGATGATCAGGCTGGTGATGCTGAATGTTGAGTGGTTGGAATGGATGAGAGGAGAACTGAGTTTGCTGCTGAGGTTGTTACATTAATAATCAATTTTTTAATTGTATCTTTAGGCAATTTGCAGCTTGTCACAGTAAATCGATTGTTTCCATTTTTTAAAATTTATTATGATAAAATGAGGGTAGCTTTAGACAGTACAAGCACAGTACTGTCCATGTTAAATTATACATACACAAATAATTTATCTTGTGTACATTCCACAGCATTGTATGAAGCCATAAACTTTAAAAACCTGATGTGTTGTTCATTATATAGACAAACCCCATGTTGTATAAAAGGAGTCAAACACTTGGGGATGTGCTCTTATAGTAAAAAATATATATAATTAAATTTCAAGGTGACTTTGTTACCATCTTTACACTGGATCACACCTCCTGTCATTAATTCTTTTCCTAAAATAGCACGCTATGGTTCTGTTTTATTCCTTACTACAATACACCTATTAACATACTACAGCATTTAGCCTTCTCAATGTGACAGGTAGCGGATTGACTGTCAGAATATATTTGTGCACTGAATATGCCAGTCTTTCACCTTCATGTAAAATTTTAAAGAATGTATTGTCATTATCAGATAGATCTTGTTCAATGTGTTATTAGTCATGTAGTTCTTAAGAAAAAACAGACATAATGTCACTTATAGCAAGTTACGACTATATACCTTTTTACAGACTCTAGAACACAGTCAACAACAGAGGTCACACTTTTTCTGCTCCTCGAACCTGTCCCATGGTAATGGGCTATTTTTGGGTCTCAACTCCAGTGATGAATCATTCTCAGAATCTAGTGGTTATTTTGAATCCTTACTAGACACCTGTGTATGCCAGTCTGTGTTTACTCAGCATGTCAGAGGAACACCAGAACCAAGCCAAAACAAGAAAAAAAGAGAGAAAAATCCTCAGTGATCCTTAATCCTGTATACAGGGGGCCTGGAGCCTATCCCAAGAGACTTAGGGCACAAGGCGAGGTACACCCTGGACTGGGTGCCAATCCATCGCAGGGCACACACACACATTTACTCACTCACACTACGGGCAATTTGGGAATGCCAGAAAACCAGTGGACCCGGAGAAAACCCACCAAGCATGGGGAGAACATGCAAACTCCTTGCACACAGAGGTGGGAATCGAACCTGGTCGGGAATCAAACCTGGACCCTGGAGGTGCAAGGCGACAATGCAAACCGCTAGACCACTGTGCCGCCATGAGTGATATTTAATAATATTTTAAAAACAGACCTAAGGTATTTCAACTACATAGACATTTAGAAGTTAAACTATATTAGTGTCAATGTATGCTCTGAGTAATTCAGAGTACTTACTGAGTATTAGGCTTTAAAATTACTAACTGAGTAATAATTTTGGAGTTTAGGTTGACTCACCTGATTTCCAACAACTCTAATAGTAAAAGCATTCGGGTGACATGTCGAGTGACATTTAAACCGGAAGATGAAGGCGGGTTTCGAAACACAGGATGTGTGTAATCACACCCACCAACAAAGGCACATAGATTAGCATGTCATACTTCTGAGGAAAGTGTAGTGTACATCATGATTCTTAAAATCATTAAAGATCACTGAATCTTCCAACCAGCCAGTATGACAGAGTATTAGGTGAATCCTATGCAACCTGGATATATTGCTGTGTATCAACGCAGGCTGCACGACCCAGACATGCGAATCAGGTTTTTACGTCACACGTCAGCCAAGGCAGGTTTTGCATGACGCTACTGCTGAGGTACTATATTTGGTTGCCACACCTAGGCTGAGACTAGAGAAAATGTGCTGACATCTGACAACCAGTACAAGTAGAAACATGAAGTTACCTTTAACAGGATATTAGTCAACAGCACAACGTGATTAACAGAGAACTTGAAATGAGTTTTCAAATCGGTTTTTAATGATCCATAAGTACCTAAACTTGGTCAAACACTGCACAAGACTTAAATGTCAGGTGTTGTCTTATAAGTAGACTTGTCTTATGGACATGAACATGTTGTTTGGATACAAAAGGTCATAAGGAATTAGAACACACGTACTGAGCGACGTAGGGCTACTAATGAGCAGCTGCTTTTCAAATTACAGTATAATGAGAATCAAGATGAAACAGACAGATTTTCCTGTAATAATTTTCTGGAAAGAACATGTATGAAGTAAGGCATGTGTGGTAAAGGCTCAGGTAGTTCAGAATTGGGAAACTATAGTACTGCACTATATACTATACTATTTGCACTATAGTACTGCAAATTTATACATACACAGCTATAGGGTACAAAAAATATTCTAATATCAGATCTAGGCTACAGGTGCATGGATTCAAGTTTTATTTATTCTGATGTGAAAAGGCTTTGAGTATCAGCTCAGATCTTGTTACTTATCCACTGACAGTACATGACTTTATCTGTTTTTAGGTGATACTCTTGTCAATTGTTTTCCTTAATATTATTTTACTGCTATTTACAACGTGATGTTATTAATTTATTGCTTGTTTGAAATTTGGCCGGTGACCTGGGATGACTAGAAAGGCACTTAGATAACATTATAAGTGTGATATCTGACTAGAGTTTTAAAAACCTTTGTTCACGTGTACAATCTTTATGTCAATCAACACAGCAAATAAATCAACAATCATATGATACTGAGCTGGTTTCTTAAGCAAATCTCCTTCTCCTGATATTCACTCTATATCTGTCTTAATTTGACTTGTTTAGTCTTTTGGCTGCTCCCGTCAAGGGATCACCACAGCAGACTATCTGATCCGCACATGACTTTGGCACAGGTTTTATGCCGGATGCCCTTCCTGACGCAACCTTCCCATTTTATCTGGGCTTGGGACCTGCACTGAATCCAGTGGCTGGGGTTTGACATACCACTGAACCAACAATGCCATGTTATTACTTATTATTATACAGGCATTGCCGTCTTATAGCTCCAGGGTTCCTGGTTCAATCTCGAGCTGAGGTTACGGTCTGTGTGAAATTTTGCATGATTTCTCATACCATTCTCTAGTTTCCTTGCATCTTCATGACAGTGTGCATTAGGAGGATTGGCTTTACTACCGTACATTGCCCCTAGCTGTGCGTGAGTGTGTGCATGCCATTCAGGGTGTATATTCCTGTCTGGTGAATGAAGTCATTACTGAATGTGTATGTGTGTGTTACTGTGCTACTTGTAGACAGTGATTCTACTATGATTATTATTATTATTATTATTGTAATATAGGCAGTGCTGCTTCATAGCTTGAGGGTCCCTGCTTTAATCTCGAGCTGAGGTTACGGTCTGTGTGGAGATTTTACAATTTCTCAGGTCATTCTCTAGTATCTCTGTATCTTTAAAAAACTGACATTGTGCATTAGGAGGATCATCTTTACTACATTGCCCCTAGGTGTAAGCGAGGGTGTGCATGCCGTTCAGGGTGTATATTCCTGTCAGGTGAATGAAGTCATTACTGAAGAAAGATGATTGCGTGCGTGCGTGCCAGTGTCCTAGATGTAAAACAGTGAACTACCACTACTACTATTATTATAACTTTTTTTATTACTTATTATTATACAGGAATTGCAGCTTCATAGCTTGACGTTTCCTGTGTCAACTTCAAGCTGAGGTTACAGTCTGTGTGGAGTTCTGTACAATTTCTCATGTCATGCTACAGTGTCCTGACATTGTGCATTAGGAGGATTGACTTTACTATATTGCCAAGAAGTGCGAGTGAGTGTGTGCACGCCATTCAGAGTGTATATTCCTGTCTGGTGAATGAAGTCATTACTGAAGATGGATAAATGTGCTACATGTAAAACGGTGACTCTATCATTACTATTACAAGTACATAAGGAGGAAGCAGAGCCAATATGCACATGCACGTGTAGTGCATATGTAAAGACTCCCCCCTCTCTCTCTCTTACCCAGTGTTTTGACGGCGATCTGGCGGGTGAGCGGCGGTGGAAGGTTGATGCACACCAAATCCACATCCTGGTGCAGGAGGACGTCGTCGATGCGGCTGGTGTAAAAGGGCACGTCCATCTCCTTGGCCAGCTCCTCGGCCTCCTCCTGCGTGCGGCCCCACAGCGCCTCCACGGAGAAACCCTCACTCTTAAGCAGCGGGATGATCACCCGCGCTGTCAGACTGGTGCCGAACACCCCGACCCCGGGCAGCATGGCGATCACAGCGTGTACACACACACGGGCTAGTGCAGCATGGCATGCAACTACAGCACACAATCGCTCTCACTCTCTATATATATATATCTGTATGTCTCTCTCTCTCTCTCTCTATCTATCTATCTCTCTCTGTAGCATCAGGTCGGCCATCCACCTGCACCGCGCGCGCGCCACTTCCGCCGCTGCCTCGCATTTTCGCCTCCTCCTCCTCCGACTCTACGCACTGTGTCTGCTTATCGTCTTTAATTCAGCATCCTGTGAATCCAAAAGATTAGACACGCAGGACACGCCGACAAAAAACAACAACAACTAAAAAAAAACGTATCAGCCGGGTGCAATGAAGAGCAGCGCGCGCGTCATGTCCGTCTCCTGCGACGCGCGTGCAAACAGAGCGAATTACAAACGCTCGAGCTTTAACCGAGAAGCCGGACACCCGCCGCGCGGTGCGTCTGTCAGTACTGCGGCCAGTGTGTCAGTGAGACTCCCTCCTCCTCCTCCTCCTCCCTGTTAACCCCTTCCCTCCTGCAGCAGCTCTCACTCACTCCTGTGGGTTTCCATGGCACAGGCGCGGCACCACGGAGGGCGTGGCTTACAAGCATGACGTATTGGGGGCTCGAGCGGCCCACTGAAACCTGTCATTATTATTTTTTTAAAACAATTTATTGATTAATAACTAGCTGAAGTACACGTCGTTAACGGAAAATGAGTTTTAATAAATAGTTAAAAGGTTAAAGATAAAAAAAAAGAGCTGATCAGGTTTAATGTATCAGTAATCAGTCATATTATTATATCAGGCTGAAGTCCACATACTGTACATGTCTAACTACAACAAAGATGAACCTCTTAATATTTTCACACAATTTTGTTTGGTGTGACATTATATAATATAGATTTCCATTGGATTGGTGGGTATTCATTCATTCATTCATTCATTCATTTTCTATACCGCTTTATCCGATATTCAGGGTTGCGGGGGACCTGGAGCCTATCCCAGGAGACTTCGGGCACGAGGCAGGGTACACCCTGGA
>JAQQZT010000033.1:26548984-26571994 GCA_030068275.1 Clarias platycephalus | reverse complement strand
TATCCGATATTCAGGGTTGCGGGGGACCTGGAGCCTATCCCAGGAGACTTCGGGCACGAGGCAGGGTACACCCTGGATAGGGTGCCAATCCATCGCAGGGCACACACACACACACACACCCTTAAAGGATTGGTGGGTAAATATTACAAAATTGTACAAAATTTACCTAGTTTACAGCAAGACGTGGCATTTCATCTCATTACAGTTAATGAGAAAGTATAGAAAATTATGTTTACCTGCTATTTACACTTTAAATTGTACTTCTTTCATCGTCAGGCAAATACACTCCCTGTTCGGTAAACGGAGAGAGAATCACAGATGAGAAATCGAAAAAGTAGCTTGGATAAACATTACGTTTTCCACCAATCAGGTCTATATGGTAGAATGGCCAGACGGAAGCCACTGTAAAAGGCACAGGGCAGCCCGTCTGGTGTTTGCCAAAAGGCACCTGAAGGACACTCAGACCATGAGAAACAAAATTCTGAGGTCTGGTGAGACTCTCTGGCCACTCTACCATATACAGGTAGGCCTGATTGGTGGATTGCTGCAGAGATGGTTGTCCTTCTGGAAGGTTCTCCTCTCTCCGCAGAGGACCTCTGGATTTGTGCCTCGAGACAATCCTGTCACGGAGGTCTACAGACAATTCCTTTGACTTCATGCTTGGTTTGTGCTCTGACATAATCTGTCAACTGTAGGACCTTATATAGACAGGTGTGTGCCTTTCCAAATCATGTCCAATCAACTGAATTTACCACAGGTGAACTCCAATTAAGCTGCAGAAACATCTCGAGGATGATCAGGAGAAACAGGATGCGTCTGAGCTTAATTTTGAGCTTCTTGGCAAAGGCAGTGAATACTTATGTACAGTACATGTGCTTTCTCAATTTTTCTTATTTTTAATAAATTTGCAGAAATCTCAAGTAAACCTTTTCATGTTGTCATTATAGGGTGTTGTGTGTAGAATTCTGAGGAAAAAAATGAATTTAATCAATTTTAGAATAAGACTGTGACATAACAAAATGTGGAAAAAGTGATGCACTGTGAATACTTTCCGGATGCACATGCAAAACATGTCGTTATACTTCTTGCTTTGTGCACTGAGGCATAGTCATGTTGGAATAGTAAAGTGTTGCCATTAAGCGGAAGCATAGTATTGTCCAAGATGTCTTGGTATGCTGAAGCATTAAGATTGCCCTTCCCCCGGAATAAATGGGGAAAAACTCACCATTGGCTCCTATGGTCCCTAGTTGGTCTACAGAGGATCTATGGAGTTTTATATACATGCATTTATTATGACTACATTTACTTTCTTTCATGTTTTCATATTGAAATACACCCTCTAAGCGTGAGAAGAGACAACTCCAAAAGAAATACACTGTCAATCTGAGGGTGATGAACTGTCCCAAAGCTAGGCATCATAAAAACCCAAATGTGATTTTAGTCACTTGACTATTCTGACATGCTGCAGTTAGTACTGAAACTTAGCAAGTATAGTCTAAATTCTAGTGTACTTTATATAAGGACATTTTCCCAGCCTAGATTACATCCTTCTTGCAATGTAATACCATTAAATAATAAAATGACCAAGTAAAGTGGGTGTCAGGTAAATTATATCTTTATGGTTTACTGCACAGTAATGGATACCAGAGAACTGGACCTGTTTAGACTGGACTGGGAAAAAATAATAAAGAAGTTGGGCACCATACTGGTAAATTCAGACAAATTTGTAGTGATTATTGTAGTAATTACAGCTGGGACTCCCAATCCATCATATGCCAGCATTAAAATAGACTCATATGCGTGTCAGATTGTCATTAATACAGTGAGGCCCAAGTATGGCTTCATAAGCATTTTTCCTCATAAGTAATTTGGTATTTTTTGTTTCAAACCCCAGATGTACACAAGACAGTTTTCTTTAAATAGAGGACTTAATGCTGAATTTTACTGCGTTTGCTTGTTTGCCTGGGGATAGAAACTTTGCACCTGTTATTTCATCACTTTTGTCTTTTGTTTACCCAGAAATCCAGCATAAGCAGCTGAATAACAGAAAAATACTAAGAATCTCTAACACTGACAGCACTTGCTACATTATACTGTATAGGGAAAGCAGGTGTTAAAATGTTTCACTAACATATATATACATCTTTATAGTAGATTTATTTATTATAATATTAGCAATTAAAATAAGGTGCTTTAATAAAATATAATTGATTTTCATTTGTCATACAAATAGAAAGAGAAGATTAAATTTACATTTGCTAGCCATGTGCCAATAAATGCACATGACTGTTTAATATAATAGCCAGCCAAATTATTATTTTTGGTAAACAATACCAAAACATATTACCTCACGTTGTTTTTAACTCATGCTTGAAGACTGTGGTTTTCCTTCTTTTGAGACAAAGACTGGAAAGCAAAATTATGCCAAAAAAGTACTTCCAGGTGTGTAATATGGCTGCGTCCACAATGTTAGAGCATTTCCTATAAGTTATAAGGTTACAAAACCTGTTAAGACAAGGGACGTTCAAGTGAAACCAAGACCTTTCTTTGTGTAGAATAAAAGAACACAGTTATGAGAGTTCACTAGTGCTTGGATTCCATCAAGGTAGAAAGTTTTCTCAGTACGCTGGAGTCCTAATCGGACTGCCTGCTTCACATATGAAACACTGGCCTCCCAGGAACCGTTAATGGCCCAAACATGGGGAAATGACTTGGAGTGAGGTCAGGGCTGTAAAGGGATGTGGCAATATCTCCCAGCTGAGTTCCTGTAATGTGCAAGTGCTGTTCGTGAATGATTGTGTGTACAGTTCACACAGACATATTCATCTCTTCACAAGAAGTTATCAAGAAGGTCACAAGAAGTATATCTTTTGATTTGTTAAATAAATAAATTTTGGCCAAACTATAGGGAAAAAGTAATTAAACCCATTCCAAAACATGGATTCTAAAATAGGGAATATATTTTGAAGAATAATGATTTCCTCTTCTGTGTAGCAGCACAGGAAGGGAAACAGCTGTTTTTATCATTACTAAGTACAATAAAGCTCTGAATCATACATACATTTTTTTCTAAACAGATCTTCATTGTTTGTTGCCATGCGTTTATCTTCAGTGTCCAGCGTAGTGTGTATTAAGACAGATTTGAGGCACATGTCAGGAAAGGATGATATATTACCATGCAGTGTATTGTTAAGGAGACTATTACCATCTAAAACAGTTATGATGATTGTAGGTGTATATTAAGAAACAATATTGCTGACAGTAAAAGTTCTGTGATTTTCTAATAATATTTGAAAAAGTTCCACATTACAATAAACCAGCTATTAAAAACATGTCTCAGCACCCAAAGATTTGTAAACAGGAGTTAAAATAAATTATCTGAACTATCAGAAAAAACAACAAGTAAAGGGGCATTTTTGCTCGCCTGTCTGGAACTGAACTGAATAGGTGTTATGCTGAAATATTAGATTTGCATTCACAGGGTAAGAGTCTGAAGGTATGACTTGGGAGTGAAGTTTGACATGATGAGCTCGTTGTATCAGCATTCAGCATTAGCATTCTCTTGATAAAATCACTAACCACACAATTAATAACTTAATGCTAGTACTTTAGGCATGGTGACCGAATGATGTTCTCCAGATGGTCTTAGGTGTGCAGAAATATTTGTTCGGCTGTGATCTGGGTGAACACGAGGATCAATTTTATCTAGCTGCGGTGCCGAAAGTTCTAGTCATTATATTATTTCCTTCTGATGGAATTGGTGCCACCTAGTGTAGCAAATAATACTAGAAAATTCTAGAGTTCTAGAAATTTTTTTTGTCTGTTTGTTTTTTGCAGATATCCTTCCCAATTGTACCCTTTTAAAAGTAATGGTTTCGTACTTGTTCACATTTATAAAAAAAAATAATAATAATAAATAAATGAAATGAAGACATTTCAGATTGTAGTACATCAGCTGTTAATAACATTAACATCATTAGGATCATTACTCCTGAAGCAGGTACTGCCGCCTGGTGTACCAACTTATAATAGGTTTTATTATTATTATTATTATTATTAGTAGTAGTAGTAGTAATATTAATAGTAGTAAACGTGTGCAGAATGACAGAACACAAAAGTAAAAATTACCTTTATATCTTTATATAATCCCCTGCTGCAGTTATGCACTTTTCCCAGTGTTTCTATAGTGCCTGGACAGAAAGTTTCACACTGCATTACAGTATGTCTAAAATGGTGGCCTCCCAGGAACTCCTTTAATGGCCCAAACATGTAGAGAAGGCTAGAAGTGAGGTCAGGCCTGTACAGGGATATGGCAATAACTCAACCAGTTGAGTTCCTGCAGCATGCAGCTGGTGTTTGTGAATGAGTGTGTGTACAGTTTCCACAGACAGATTCATCTCTTCTGCAAGTTTGCGACAAGTTATCTATCGATTTTCATGGGGACTACTACAGTGGTCTCCGAAGGTCTTCTTTAACATGTTTTGCTTTATGCCTTCGTTCACAATAAATTTTATCACGGGTTCCTGTTTGTCCCCTCATAATACTTTTGTATTTGTTACATTTTTGTTTAAATAAATCAATTTGAACAAGTTTTATCCACCAATTGAAATAAAGAACAAATCAATCAAAGACATGAGATACATTTGAGCACTTTATTTTAAATTAGTAAGAGGCACAAATGTAATTTAAAGGGCTACTTTCCACTACTGTGCATTCACAGGTGCTACAATCAGTGCCTTTCTCATATTATATGCACAAGGCTAGTACAGCTTTTGGTCAAGCATGTCCATCACAGTGGATGTGAGAAAGGGGGTCTTTTTTTTTTTTTCAATCAAAATGATGGGGGAGTTTGGACTTTATAATCTGAGAAGTTTCTGTATAGTATTTTGATCATACTGCTACATATTCCGCTGCACACAGATATTACATATGCATACTGTACATTCTCTCTTTCTCTCTCTCACACACACACACACGCATGCACACTCACACTAAAGGTCTTTTTTTCTTCCATTTAGAATTAGCAAACAAACAGTTATTTCAATTATTTAAAAGAAACTAACGAGGCACGGCTTTTCAACCTTTCCACTCTGTCATAATGGAGTCTCTCTGTGATCTTCTTGTAGCAGTATATCAGTAGATCCTTTCTTTTTAGTTCAAGTCCATGTGCTCCTGGCCCACCTTGATAGACTTTTTAAGATTTAATCCTCTCCCATGCCAAACAGGTGGTGCTAACGTGAAATTTTTTACCAGTGCTGCAGCCCATTCATTGTCCTGGTCCCATACAAAAGTTCTCCCAGAGACACAGAAATATTATGTTTCAATTAATTTAGGGGACAGAACACAAACCAAGAACAAAACCCTAACACATCATTATCTCCCTTCCAATATTTCGCTAAAATTTAACATAACACTTAGTGTAGCATAACCGAAGTGTAGAGGCTAAGATGACAAACAGCACAATGAGACTAAGTAAACTAGTACATGGATAGAAACATGGATGTTAAACTCCACAGAAAGAAAGTCCCACTTCATCACAGTCTGTTTGTAGGTATGGACTTTGCTTTCTACAACTAGTTCAATCACAATGCACTGCAGAAAATACAATGTTCAGGTTACAAAATACTGCACAACCAAAGAAGAAAGAAAGTAAGAAAGAAAGAAAGAAAGAAACAAACTCTTCAAATATATACAGTGATGTATCCCTTTTTCAACACACCAGACTTGAATGACATTGGAGACTAACAAGGCGAAAAAAACCTGCGAAGATGACATTAAGGAATCCAGACGTGCCTCCTCAACAACGTTTCAAACCTTATTGACAAGAAATCAATTCAAGCCACATAAGCTGCAATCACAAAAAACAGATTTTTAAAAGATTTACATGTTACACATACACTTTTTCTCCATCTACTGTGCGTGACTGTGAATACACATAATTTCACACATATGCACATCAAACACTTTCCAGCATGTTTTTTTTGTTGTTGTTTTTTTGGCACAAATCATACTTTGATACAAAGGACAATCACATTACCTTACAAATGTAAAATGATAAATCACAAACAGTACTTCCTCCTTTTGTAATACCAGCTTGTCAGGTTTCCTAAACAAAAACAGGACTATCTAGGCATTAACCTGGCCCTTACATTTAAACTTAATTTGTGCTGGGAGAAAAAAAAATGAAGAAAAAAAACCCTATATGAGCACATGGACTATAGATATGCTCACTTTAAACTCTGATGTCTCCATGTACTGTATATAACCTACCGAATATGACCTGTAGCCTGTATTTTAAATACCAACTCCTTCATGGTGTGCACGATTGTCACCACTAAAAACAATAAGTGGCCCAGCATTTAAAACCTGAGCAGCTGTTCATCTAATCTGTCTCACACAGATGCAGTTACTACTGTAAATGATGGGAATACGGTTTTGGTTGTAACTTAAAACGTCATTATTACATTTATTTTATATATATTAAAGTTCTTTTTTTTTTTCCATGGGAGTCTTGTTTAACAGCAAGCTCCTATGATATTTGGTCTACAACTTTATATCCACTAAAATCAAGATTGTCCAAGTTCTTTGTTCAAGAATTATGGCTATTTTCCTGCTGCACTGATGGGACTACCTTAGCAATGTAGTATATCAAACCCTTAAGCAGCGAGAGAATGATATGCTAGTCTTATAATGAAGGGACCAAAATTATTGCATGTATCCATGTACATTATATCCTCTAGAATAACATACGCATTTGGCAGACATACCACAGCTATCGCTATGCATAAAACACAAAACACAAATAAATACTTGACAGCTAAAAATTAATAGAAACTTGGTGCAGATCACAACTTTTGAAACACATCTGAAATATTCTCTTAATAAAGAAAATGAAACAATATAAAAAAAATATAAAAGAATGATGTACTGTATGCTGAACTATAATGATTTGACTACATACACTAAGAAAAATTAAGGTGACAAAACCTTCTCAAGAATAATGCCATTGATAGAGTTTTAAACCATTTTAGATGACAAAGAGAGAGAGAGAGAGAGAGAGAGAGAAAAAATCTCTCTCACCATAAGTGCTACCCTTTAATTACAGCATCTTAGTAGTCAAGAATGAGTATTGTTATTATTCAGAGTCAACAAAAAAATGGTTAAAAGACAATTAGCACTAATGTTGTAATTCTTCAATGGCATCGTTCTAAAGAGCCTTTTCTTTTAAAAGTGTACACTGACTCTTGCTACATCAGTAACTTCACTGTTTGTGAGTGTAAACGCACAAAAAGTACTTGAGTAAGCTAAAACAGCTGACCAGGCCTTCTCATAGCTACATGTAGTGCTGCAGTGATAAGCAGCACGACCATGCTGAAGTGTTTTATTACAGCCTGAGAATAACAGTAACTCTAATTCTCCTTGTCTCGCTGAAACCTCCGTAAAATGTACTCAATATGACTTCGCAATCTGAAGAGGTTCATGGCTGTTTTAACAAACCTTGTGTTGAGGAACCGATTCCTTCAGAAAATGATAGCAATCAGCACATACAGCATTACTGATATTAATTAATCCTTCACTGAACACAAACAGGCATGGATGGTAAAGAGCAAAGGAAGTATAACAAAATAAAATGAACACAGAATGTCAACGAGTGCCATTAGTTTTGGTGTGCTTGTTTGTCCTTTGGCCTTTCGTGGTTATTCATTTTGCCTGAAATGCCTTCCTGACAAAGGGGATCCTCTTTGTCCATTTTCCACGGAGACCAAAGCTGCCAGAATCAACAGTCTTCCATACTGCCACTAACCCAATCCCAGCTTCACCATCACTGCTATTCAAATACATTTGGGACAACAAAGGTGCTATGAGTAGATAGTGATTACTTCTCGTCCACCACCGCGCACTAAAAGGACCCGGTTGAGACCTTCTAACAAAACCTCCAGGAACTCCATGTCTGGGGCACACTGGTTATGGAACAAAATTGCTCATTTTAATTTGTGAATAGAAACAGAGATGCAACATAATGCTTCTTTCAGCTGTTGAAAATTAACTTTTAAAAATGTGTTTTTGCACAACATGACATAACTTAACACCTCACCTTTAGGAAACCAGAAATTTTAACTGAGGGGAACAAAAGTAAATCAGCAAATAATTAAAGTTAAACCTTGGATTTCGAGCGTAATTCATTCAGGAAGCATGCTGGTATATTGAAGCGAATGTCCCCATAACAAATAATGGAAACACTTTGTGATTCGTTCCACAACCCAAAAATATTCATATAAAAATAATGAATTGTATACAATAAAGGGCTACTGTTTAGGACGACTGTCACACACACACACACACACACACACACACAATCATTGGCTCAATTGTGATCTTGTATATCAAGCCCTTGCTCGTTTATTAAATAAAATAAAATAAAGTGCTCGTCTTGCAAAACGTTCACAGACCAAGTTACTCGCAAACCAAGGTTCCACTGTGAAACTCAGTGTTTTTATTAGATAAGGATACAGTTTTCATCTCCTCCACGGTTCTTAGGAGGCCCAGGCATGTTGAGGAGGACCAGCTGAGCGTCCTGCGACTTATTCAGCACCACTTCATTCAGCTTCACGGCCGTGTGCATCCGCCTCACGTTCGTCTGGTTGCTGTTTTCCAAAAGCATGTAAATGAGGTATGAATATCAACAGACTGATATCTGCAAATCTAAATTTATATAAATGTACTGTTATAACTAATTGCACTGTATAATCTCTTTTAACAATGAAGTGATTAAAATGTACTGAAATGTCCCTGTCTTGAGTACTGTGGTTTAAATCTCCCATTTGACTTGCACTAACCAATATATCTTCTTGTATATCATGGAATTCTTTACAGTCCAAAATACACAAAAGACAATTACAATTTTAAGATTATATAAGAATTGCTTAAACATGTCATAAGGGGAAAAAAGGCACATTAAAGTCACCCAAAACTTTATAAAAGCATTACTATTAAATTAATTGGCATGTAAAATTAGTTAAATTGTTTAATTTAACATGTCAAAATATCACTGCAGCAGTTTTGCAATTTTGTGGAACTGGAAGATCTGAAATCTAATTAGACAGTCTGACTTTATTGGACAGACAAGAATTAACATATTAACAAATGATTAAACCTAATTATGTGCCCATATGCAAATACAAACCAATCATTACAAGTTTACCTGCATGTAGGATTGGAGTGTTTTAATTTAGCATATTTATAGAATCTACATGGTGTCCAATAAGTCAGGGACCAATATTTTGGTCCAACAATGTCAATCTGAATGTGTTGGCCAAAATCTACCAAAATATGATTCAGAGGCAGAGAAAATGAATAGAGTTTAAGAGTGGACATGTACTGTAGCGCATAAATTTAGTACAGTACATATTTATTCCCAACTTCTATCTGATCTATTTTTCTTGCCCATCTTCTGCTCCACTCTCCAGTAGGTGGTAGTATTGCACCATCTGCCCATAAACTCAGAAGAGGAAGTCATAATCTTTAAAAACCCAAATGTTTGTGGAAGATGCCAAGCTGTGGAACTTCATCAATTTTAGTCAAAAGTGTTAAACGTGTGACTCGATTTACACTAGTTGCTTATATAGCTCCTGACATTTTGGACACATTTTGATGAAACTGGCCTTCAAAGATTTTGGGTGACTTTAAATAAAAATATCACTACATTTTTATATATTATATTACATTCTATTACAGCGTGCAAGTTTTGGTAACATTAATCAAATACATACATTTTTATGAAAAACATGCATAATCAATTATTTAATTCATATACAAATAAGAACTGATTCACTAAAAGAAACTACATTGTTCTTTTACAGGGTCAGAGCAGCTAGCTAAATAAAAGCACATTAGTGAAGGTTAAAGCGCATGGCACTAATAGCTGGTGAATACAGCAGGATATGACCTTAAAGCAAATTACAATTAAACACACTGACACACAGCACAATCAAAACACACGCTCTCCATCACAACCTGATGTCAACTCAAACATCCACACTTTAGGATCTGTTTATTTTGCATGTTGTTTCAAGTTTTATGATGCAGAATAAAGTGTAAGTTTTCACATATTCTTAAACTGACACCAGGTGGTGTGGTGTGAGAGGCACGTGTTGTTTTGATTGATAGAGAAATACTACTCTGTCATGCTAGTTAGATGATGTTATAAAATTAAAGGAGTTATGACTTGTAAGAAGCATGCATCGACATTTTTTTTTTTTTTTCCACACACAGGCACACACATTTTGCGGATAATAAATTGTAATGGACCGAGGAGACGGGACAGCTACAACAGACACATGGCCTACATTAAAAAGAAAATGAACTTACAGACTCTCCCACTCTCTGGAAGGAGGAAAATGGGACAAAACAATAGAGACAAACTTAGACTTTGCTGCAAACCCTTCACGAGGATATGCCCCCGTAAATCCAAAGTTTAAAAAAGTGCTATAATCTACAATTGTTTAATCATACCTACTGTGAAAGGTTAGCAACAACATTAACTGCTTAAACGCAGCATTCTCAATTCCAGGGCCAATGGAAAATTAAGGCTAAAGAGAATAACAATACAGCTCCTATCCTTATTATATGGCAGCTTATAAAACAGCACATGCGACACTGATTTTGCTTGTTTATTTTATATTGAATGTTAATATAATATAATATAATATAATATAATATAATATAATATAATATAATATAATATAATATAATATAATATGATATAATATATTGTGGGCTGAATATAGATTTTAGAGGGAGGATATAATAAAATAAAACTTTGATTTTCACACATCCATATTCAGACCTCTCATGGACTTAACTGCAGTTCAGACAGGTGTGTTTTAGTTACACGTGATTCTGAAATTAAGTCGGCTTTCCTTGCAGTTTAACAGCTTGAGCAAGGGACAGTATTTGACCGCCACGGCAACCATTTGAAAATACACTCCAGGAAAACTACAGATTTGCAAATGAGGTTTAAACTATTAATGGAAAATTACACGATTGATTAATTTGATTAATTCCTGTAAATCCACAAGAAGATTTCTTTTGTATTTTAACAGGTTTTTTTTATGAATAAAGTTATGATCAACACTGTCAGCCTTCAAACCATGAGCATGTTTTCTTAACAGAGTGCAATAAATTAACAGTAGTAATAGTATGACATTATTGCACACACAGATTTAGTACATCATTTATTTCTGAGTATTAAATGTTCTTGTTTAATAACGTTTTTAAATATTTAATAATTAAAGTATAAGTAGTATTTGTAAGACTAACGCATTCTTGCACCCATGGAAGTTGGCTATATGGAGGTTTTTTAAGTAACACAGAGACACAGGACACATGGAGAGATCGTGACCGTTAGTCCAGACAATGTGCCTACACACTGGGCCATGCTGTTTAACAGAGATGGCTTGCAATATCCTTTATGCAATAACCAACACTACTACAAATCATGCAGGCTGTGCCCTTTAAAAACAAAACAAAAAACATACATAAATAGTTTTCAAAAATCATGCAAGCTTCTTTTAGACCATATATAAATTAAACAGTTTAAAATTGTACTAACCAATCTTAAGCATTTTTCATAAAGTTCTGATACAGATGCTATACAGAAATGTCAAATGTTGTCATTTCTGTCTTAGTTTTATTACTAATTCTGTGACTGGTTCCCTTATGATTAATCTAGAGTCAACAGCATATTTTTGCTAATCTAATCAAATCTCTCATTTAATGATGAAGAAATAATTAAAATTGAAGTGCGTACTCACGGTTTCATGTTGAAAATATCCCGCACACACATGCTGGCGTTCTGCTCCCGGTTGCGATTGCGTTCACTAATTAACTTCTCTTTGGTCCAGGTCATGTGGACCCGGTCGGGAGTGACATCAGGTTTGTCATTCAACGCAGCATGGGATGCTGTGTTCTTATCATGAATGAGCTGCGCCTGAGGATCCATCACAAGAATTAAATCAATTCACATAGCTCAGAAAACATAAACGCATACTAGCCAACCCAAGGAAATCCTCCTTTTGAAATCCTAACATCAGGTGATTTTTATCCAATATCTGATAAATATTTTACACATAGCATTAAATGGTTCATACCTGTGCATACTGTACGTACAGTACATCCTGTACATACAGAGTAGCCCAAAAATGTGAGCACCAGATTAAAAATGGAGGAAGCTAGTCTCCTCACGATGTACTAAATAAGGCATTTTTGCAGATTAAAAATGGTAAGAAGTGAGTCGTGTTGTTTACTTGTTTAGTTTTGTGTTTTACTATTTACGATTCACAAAGTGGATAATTAGCCTGGTAGTTACTTTGCTAGCAAGCAGCTCTAGGAAAGCTGGCATCTGTAGCTAGCTAGCTAATCAACTTCTAGGCATGCTTACAAAAAAAAAAAAACTTTCAAATGTTCTCTGTTTATACATTGGAAAATTACAGAGTTCTCCTAAATTGATTTAGAGGATTTGAGGACTTGTATTTACAGGAACATGATGTGATGGAATATATATATAAAAACAAAATGCCACTACCTGGAGCTAAAATGCTAATTGCAACACAAAGCAAGATGGAAGATTTGTTTTAACTGCTCTCCCCTATTTTCTAATGACAAAAGTGAAAAAACGAGAAGCAAGCTTTATCTAATACAAATTTGCCAACTATTCAATACGTTTGTTGAAATTATAATAGCAAATCTGATTAGCATGCTAAAAATGCATATGCTACACAACCATAATAGGCTTTTATTATTATTATTATTATTATTATTATTATTAGTGTGATTACCCTAATGTAAATATTTAATACAGAGTTAATGAGCTCTTTGATAAACCTTGGAACTGCATTTATGTAAAACATATGTATTTTAGTACATATGCCAACAACTATAATAAAAACCAATAAAAAGTCAGTAAATGAAACAAAAATGTAGACATGTTCAAGGTGTGTTTTGTATGAGTATCAAATGATCCATGCTGTGTAACATTTAAAACACAAAAGGTTATTTGACACTTAGGTTTTACACATACAAGGCAAAGTATTAATATGCATGACAAGGTGGAATTATATCAACAAGCCAACATGCAATGTTATGCATATCATTTGTAAATGAATCAAAAAAGTGACGCGCGGCTTTTTGCTAAGTAAAGCGGAGAATCTGTGGTGAAGCTCATTGACAAGGGTAGCAAATGATAAGGATTAAAGGGATAGAGGAAGATTATTTATATTGACAAAGGGGCTCACAAGGAAGTGGACGCCACTGTGCAGATATTCATGCGTAATGGGAGGAGTCACGGAGATGGATAAACACACCAGGACAGTTGCAGAGCCACTGTGTCACTCAAGATTTTAAAGTGACCAAGATCTCTGAATAAAGATTAAAGATTAAGAAGGTTTGTCTTTGACTTTATGTCAAGCTCTCTGCACTTGTTTGTGGCTCTGTAACTGTGAGTGCTGAATCTAGGGTGATGCTCTCGGGGGCACGGTTTTTATATTCGCTACCTCATTCTCCATTTCGTCTTCCAGTGCAGCACCTTGGTTACTGGAGCCCGAGCTCTGAGCCCGAGTGTGGTTCTTCCTCCGAATGGAGCTACGAGATTCGTCAGTGATGCTCTGAATCTGAAGGGGTAAGTGCCAGGCCCCATAGCAGCAACAATATAAGACATGTCATATGGCTAAATTACGGTGTGCAACAAGGATTTATGCTACATCTTCCAAAATGTTTTATATTCATTAGATGGCAATCAGGTGCTTTGTACAACATAAAAACTTTACAATCCTATGAATTTTCCATGATGTCAAACATTACTGATCAGTAGAACCTCAAATTTACACACTATCCAAACTAACAGGTTAATTTTATAGCCCTTTGCTGAATATCGGACTGGTGATGCCAACCCAGAGTTATCTCAAAACACAAAGTCACCTTAAAAAAAAAATCATTTCAATTAAATTAACATGAGTATACACGGTTTACACAAATGTAAACTGTTTAGCAGAATTACTGCAGTTTTTTAACAAATACAAGTCTTATTAAAAATGTTGTTTACTGAAAAGAAGAAAAGTGTACCATGTTCCAATATACGGATGCAGATCATCTACTGTAATATTAAGGATAATATAAATGAAGTCTTTATTTTCGTACAAGAAAGGGTGGATGTGGAAGTGGGATTTGTTAATTTATTTAGCTAATTATAAATAATCAATTTGGTCTTTATAGGATTTGTGTAATTTTAAACACTTATTAAGTACAAGGGGTGTTCGATTCAAACTGGGACTTGTGATTAAATGTCTTGTGAATGAAGGTGTAAAACCAATTGACATCGGAATGTGCATGGGCTCAAAGCCCTTTACAGTACATGTACAGTCAGCAAGAGGAACCCCTGATCCTAGAAGAAATTGTCAGATAACTAGTCACAAACTTGTGGAAAAGATGTGTCTTTTTGTGGGAACTGAACACACAATCATTCACAAACACCACTTGTACATTGCAAGAACTCGGATGGGAGTTATTGCTACATCTCAGCCCTGACTTCGCTTTAAGTCATTTCCACATGTTTGGGCCATTAAAAGTAGTACCAGAAAGGACAGCATTTCAGACATGAAGCAGGTGTGTGATCATGGCTCCGGCATACTAAGAAAACTGTATGACTTGATAATATTCAAGTACTACTGAAATGCTGGGATAAGAGCAATAGTGTAGCATAGGATTACTATATACTTTTTACTCTCATAACTGTGTCCTGTTATGCTGAACAATCAAAAGTCCTGGTTTGGCTTGAACAGCTCATATATAAAATAAACACTAGTACATTCAATAAAAAATAAATAAAGATGTTGAATCACTGCAAGTTACAATTACAATTAAAATATTACGGTTTCTGAAATGTCAAACATACAGTAACAGTTTAAGGAAGCTCTTGCAAACACATTACCTCTCGCTCCCTCTCAGTCCGGGAGAGATGCATCTGCTTTAGCATCTGTGACCGCTGCTCCATAACGAGGGTCTTCTCATAGGTGAAAGCTGAGATATCACTATCGTGCTATTTTCATGAAAACACAGAGGAGAACACAGGACAGCATTTACAATATGGCCATGATCAGAGAAGATCAAGAGACATCTATCCATATGTAAACATACCATTTCAACAACCTCAACCTCAGCATCTAGCCGAAGGTGATACAAGAACATCTGAAGGTCTTTCTTCATCTGGATACTGTTATCATCCATCTGTGCTACAGTGAAGATACGCATCTTACACTTCCTCCACACCTGATATAAACACAGACACAAAGCAAGTGTAGAAGGAGAAAAAGATGTTAGACAACAAGTTAAATTTTAGGAAATAAATGGGTTTTCTTTAATAGTGCTGGTGCTGAGACACAGCATTATAAGACTCAGACATCTTTTTGATGTACCTTGTGTTGGCGGAGCAGGAAGGGCAGCAGCATAAGCATTCCTCCATCGTGAACCACCCACCAAACATCTATGGTGCCTTCTGGTAGCCGCTCCACCTGAGGGAAATTGTCCACATTCTTAGCTACCAGCAACGCCTGATGAGCTGCTGTGGTCTCTCGCACAGTCTCTGAGGAAGAAAGCAAGGTTTTTTTTTGGATTGTTATTTATTTTTCAAATGCTGAAAATGTAATTAATGGTGTCTGATAAATAAAGATATGCATATCAGTTTCACAGAAAAAAAAGACGATGAAAAGAGATGCTGACCGATGAAGTTCTTCCATGAAAGTGGATCATTGCACTGTTTCCAGGAGTTCGGCCATGCCATCAGCACCGTGTTATGCTTCATGCCCCCGAGACCGGCTGACTGAATTAGGTGTGAGACGCCATCACGTAGGTTGGATGTCACCACTACGTGACAAAACCCCTTGGTCTTTTCTGCAGTCATGGCTTCTTTAATGCTCTACAAAGAACAAAAAAAAAAAAAAAGCCTAACTAGATACACTTAAGTTATCTTATCAGAATGTTTGTACTTTGTCTCTGTTGTCTTTATTACCTCACATTAAGTACTGTTTGTTTTATGATAAGAACAGCAGAGTAAACTGATATTGTACGTGAGGAATAAAACACAAGCATGATGTTATCGTAAAATATTCAGTGAAATGATGGTGCAATGCAGCCAAGTGCAACTAAGTTATAGTTAGTCAATTGTTTTTTGTCCCCAAATGTCTTTTTCCTTTTAAACTAAAGTACTCTCCTAATGCTAATAATAGTTAAGGTATAAAAGAATATCATGTAATTTATTTTATCCATTTCCAGTTCTTTTAATTGTTTCAAAAGGTCAGAGACGAAAAATAAGACGAACTGCAAATGTAACTGGTCACGTTACTAAAAAAGCAAAAATTGCAAACTCTTCTGTCCTAAAGATTGTCTTATGATTTAAAAGTCACAGTCTAACTTCTGGCAGTGACGCTGTAGACGCTTTCCATAAATAATAATATTATTATTATTACAGAAAATTCATCACATCAACAAATACACACTTTTTTAAATGCATTGATGTGAGTTATTTGCCATAGAAATACTATACTAATGAGTTTGTTAGTACATGAATATTAATCCATGATATGAATGACAGCCGGAACTACCATCAGAGCCACGCTGCTGCTGAAAATAAATCAACATGTTTTGACCAATCAGAATTAAATATGTAACTGAATTCACAGTGTATCAATTATTGCTTTTGATAAGACCAATAAAATCAGTATTACATAAACATTTTGTTTTAAAAACATGATGTTTAAATTCAAACAACAGGAACAACAACAACAAAAAATTAAATTAAATGCATAAAAAAGCGGACCTAATATGCAAAATTCACAATTCATATCATGGATAAAGTTATTTTTAGACATTTAGCTGGGTCCTTCATTGTGTGTGCAAATAAACAAAAATATATTTCCTGGTTTTTGTTCTAGACAGTAAATGCATCAGTTGGAAGAGATTTGAAACCAGGAGTTATTTCGGGTATGAAAAAATGCATTTACATCATTAAGTTTTATATATTTGGAGACACCAAATTTCATCTCAAATATAATTTTATCTCACAGTACATCTGAACGGTCAAGCGGAGGCAACTTGGTCCAATAAACGAGGACCTTCTGATACATTGTCCCACACCGTAAGCACTGAGCTACCCCTGCCCATTAACTGAAGTATATTTCAGTTTGAGCATTAACAGACACACTTTACAGAATCTCTGAAAGCCATGTAAACTTGTAAAGGATATAGCAAAATATCGGACCTTTAACTGTTACACAAGCAGACCTCAACACTGCTAATTATTTGATTACAGTACTTCTTAGTGCCACTAGATGTCAGTGTCTCCTCATGCTTTACACTATAGAGCGCTTCAAGTATAAAAAATGTGAACCCTGGGACCTGCACAAGGCATTTTCTGCTGCTATAATTCACAGAACATCTAGTAAATGCATTTTAATTTATTGGATAATGACAGTAGCATCATAACTGAATGCTGTAGTTACGCTGCTTAATATATGCAGGTATCACTGAGTAGAGACTTACTTGCTCAGCTTTCTTGGCCTCTGTGTCCTTGGTGAGGTAGGTACCTTCCAGCACAGAGCCGACAATGGTGAGCCCTTTACCTGCCTTCAGCTGCGTGGTTAAGGAGAGGAGACGAGGGTGTTTCACTTTTAGCTCCGAGTCCAGTTTCAGCAGTACCAGCAGCTGAGGTCTTAAACATAAGAGCAGAGAATAAACCTGATGTATAGCAAACAGTAGCTCTTGGTGAGGTCCATCAGGTTTTTATGGCGCTTTATGGAGGCTAAAACAAGCCTAAGAACTGCAGCGGTAATCAAAAAGATTTTACTGTGTTCAATAAGGACTTATTCACAATACGCTCACACTGAACATCTTTTCAATGCATTTACAATAAACAGCTGTATAAGGATAATCTCACTCTATTGTGAAAAAGCAGAAGAGTTTTCAGGTAAGGAACACCTCAATGTTCAAATCTTTTTTTATCTTTAGCTATAAGAAATAGTAGAATTGCAGAAGAACGTGATCGATGCATGAAGAACCAAGTTCATGTTGAATCCTGAGCCTATTGCAGGAACAATGGATACATGGGTGCAGAAATATAATCCCGTTATTCATACACACTTGTTCTCATGTCTGGGGCAATTTAGGATATCCAATCTGCCTGCCTGTATGTTTTTAGAATAGAGATTCCTGGGGAACTGTGAGAAAACCCGTACAAACATACTGTATAAAGAACATGTGAAACTCTGCCTAATCAGAAACCTGAGCTCAGGATTCAATTCAGGACTCTTCTATCTACGATACAGCAATGATACACGCTATGTTACCATGCTGTCCTACAGTATATTATCAGACAAAGTTCCATTAATTTTCTGTTTTTAGTAATGTGTACTTTCCAGACTTATGTACTCAAAGTTCCACACTGATACTCCTCATGATCCAACTGTAATACCATTTTGTATTGAAACGTATATGGTTAAATAATTTTGAGTTCAATAGTAACAATATTAGCGTTTTATTAAGAACTCATGCCCAGGTCAGCAAATTTAATCTGACTGCAGCAAAGTACTGGCATCAAGCCACACAAACAGGCTTAAGCAACAATGAGAGTGCAGAAAGGCCCTGGTTACATTTCAACACTTGAAGTTCTGCTCGCTCGGACAGATGGCACTACAGGTTCTTGTTTTCTTGGCATCGGATTACGGCAACCCTCGGATAGTTGGACAGAGAAGGAGAAAGAGATTTGGCCTCAATGTTTTCAATAGCAGTCTGCTAAGGGTTGGATGAATCGTACAGTAGGTCATCTATTCAGTGTGGGATTAACAATGTCTTGAGAAAAATCAAATTAATCAGTAATAGTTTTTGGATTATACTAGTGAGGAATGAGGACACCGTAATCCGAATAGCAGTGGAAAGAGAAATCAGATTGAATATGATCTCAGCATACAACCTTTAAAATATTATTTATAGAAACTAGAATTCTTACCTCCAGTTTTTAGTGTGTGGTGGTGCTTCCTCCAGGCGAATGAGAGCATAACGAGCTGCGTTGAGTGACACGCCACGGATGCCATCGCCCCACTCCTTCTCTGCTCTGTGTACACACAAATGCAGATAGATATATATATAAGCCTGAGGTTAGTTAATTACTTTTTTAGATTTCTTGATCACTTCCGTGGCACATAAAACCACTCAGAAAGCAAATCAGCTTATACGCCTACATGTGAAGCTCTGTTGATCCAGACATGCTGATCACACCTGTGCTTTCAGTACCATTCAGCTGAGCTTACCCTCTGTATTCGATGTATTTGTAGATACAGCCGGCAATGACCATAGCTACCAGGGCATAGTACCAAGAGGATATGAACATCAAGGCAAGACACAGGCTCATTCCTAGGAAAGAAAGTGTCCTGTTGGAAAAGAGAAAAACATGAGAGACTTTCTTTAACTGAAAGAAATCATTGTTGTTATTCTGTTGGGGTTAAAAGAGTCACCTACAGTATGAGGAATTTTTTTCAGTAATATTTAAAAATATTAGCAGTCTCCTTTAACTTCTTACAGCTAGGAAATCAACTAACTGGAAAAGATTCATAAATGAAACGGGAGAAAAAAAATCCTCTGTACAGATTTATTTCATAAGCATGATTATTAATTAACTATTAATATATTGGGTTCATTAATTATATGCACAATACAACCAGATTTTTTTCCCTTATAGAATACCTAAGTTGAAATGGTGATTAGATCAAAGTTAGATCAAGCCATACATTAAGAGATGAGCTAATTACTGTACTGTTTGAGAAAATTATTAAAAGCCTACTAATGAACAAAGTAACTCGACTAACTGTAAATCAGTATTCTGAACCACACCTTTACCGATCTATCTTTACAATATGAGCAGTACATGTCTTAAAACACCTTTAAACATTACATATGACACCTTTATCAACATAAACCGTTAGTGAATTTTCCTGCTCATACACCTTTTATAATCTCAGAGTGGCGTGCAGGAGGGAATGGCACTACGGCCTAGTGTGACCCGATCATGAGTTAGTAATGGGATTTAACCAGCTGGCTAAAAAGAAAGGGGAGTAGCCAGAGACAATGCCTCTTTCAACTCAAAGCAATGTCAGTAGGCACGTTGTGTACTTTTAGCCTTAAATAGTTCTCTTCCTCTGCAGTGGAACTGCCCTGATACGTCATCAAGGAATAATCTGTGTATCCTTCGAGAGTGTGTCCTCTGAGGTATTTGAGACTCTGTAAGTGAAGTAGCTAATAAGAGCCAAGCTGGTTTCCATGGCTGGCAGACATGATGATAAATACTGTCAGAGGTCACTGACCCCTAGGAGTATAATTAGCTTTTGTTCATTTGCTTGACTTGGATAATCTAAACCTAATACCTGCACAGATAATGGACCAAGACAATACAACATGAGAGAGGTCAGTTCATGCTCACCAGTGATAATACTTAAAGCGAGGACGCCAGTTGGGTGTGCGCAGGAGGGTCTGAAGAGCACAGGCCAAATTCACAAACAGATAACACATCAAGAAGAACCTAGAAGACACACATACACAGCATCGGTCATAATTAGTAAAAAAAAAAAGAAAAAACAGCAGCTTTCATAAGCAACAAGGTAAAAATAGGTGAGCAGGAAGGAAAGAGGGTTTTAGTTTGAGGTTTGAGGGTGTATTAAAGTTATTATCATTATTAAAGCTGGTGAGAGAGCGCGGTCAGGCGAGGGGTGTTATGTTAAGTGAATTATATTAAATTGGAAGAGAAAGGGAGATGAAGAAGCACACGTGTCCTAGTGAGACGAAATAACAGGAAATGAAGAACAAAAATGAAAAGGCATGAAAATGAATGAGAAGGCAGAAAAAATATGACTAATAGCAAGAACTATTATGGCACTATAAATGAACAAATGAGACAAAGAGTGATAGAAAAAGACAGCTCTACTCACATGGACAGGATGGGAGCCACAGCATCCAGCGAGGCGATGAGAATGCCGATTTCACAGATACCAGCAGTAAGCAGCAGCGCCCATGTAGGTTCTCCATTCGCTTTTCCATGCCCAAACACCTGAAAGAATGAACAGCATCATGAATATCAGCCTTCAACAAAGACTTTGGACTTTATGAGGAAACTGGAGTACCTGGAGGAAACCCATCAAACACAGGGAGAACATGCAACCTCCATCAGAGTACACAGATTAGAGGTGAAATTAAAACCACTAACCCTGGAGGTGCGAGTCAACAGTGCTAACCACTAAGCCCTGTGCTTAACCACTAGCTGATAAACAGTTAAACATTAAACTTGGAGAAACAGTTTACATTTTTATAGCCTTCATTTACATGTGAAGCGATTTGAACTAACAAGGTTTAACTTCCCATTGGCCCTTTAAATGTCTGCTATACAAGCCTGTTATTATACAAGATGTCTTTAAAGGGGAAAAAAAAAACGAGCTGAGCTGCTCAATTTAACTTAAATTAGGGCGCCTAGCCAGATTAATTACTTGCCATTATTTCACACTAAAGATTTTTTTAGACTGTCATGTTTTATTTAATGTTATACAGAACTTTATGCTTTAGGTACTTTTATATCTTAGTGATGCAAGGGCAAAACATAGACATTATGTGGTCATTATATTTATTATTAACTAATAATAATTAACTAATTTAGAATTTCAAATGCATATTTTAAAACAGTATAATAAAAAGAATCTTTGTTTTTGAAAAACGTTTTAAAGAACATGATGGCCTTTGTGAACCCTTCGAGTGGCCTTTGATGTCAGCTAAGCCTATAAATAAAAGGCTACCACCACACAGGAAGTAAAAATTACTCATAACTTTACATGAACCAGAAATATGTCAAGTATGCATGTCAGTGTCACCTCTAAGAAAGGCACAATGCCATCTCGTGCGATGGCCTGCAGCAGCCGAGGTGCGCCGGTGAGACTCTGCAGCCCGGCTCCGCAGCAGGAGAAAAACGAGCCAATCACGATTACCCATGGAGACGGCCATGATAAAGTACCTATCACTAAATTCTTCTTCACCGAGTCCCCGAATCTGGTAAGAGACGAATATAAGAGACATGAGCTGGAAGATCATGTGTTCATTTTCTAATTATTATTTTATATTCAGAGCAGCCTGCACAGAAAATTTTTGAAGCTATTATTTGGAGGTACCGTCCAATACTTCTAATCACCTTTACTGCTTTAAAACTGTATGTAATTCTTTAAAGAATACATAAACTTTTTAAATAAATTCTTGCCAATTCTAGTTGCAATACCACATTACTTTTTGTTCGGCTTTAATAATTACTCTGCTTTGTGCTATTGGGATTTTAAAAGAGAATTTAAATCCAGCTGCCCTGATTGCTTACCACTGTGCTTTAATCTCTAGCTTTTAAAAAAAGCTCAGTTTTAGATTTTTGCTCTGTGTCATTATTTATTTATAAACAATGTAAAAAGTACTCACTTGTCTCGGAGGACCACTCCATCAATGCAAGCACCAAAAAGCACCACACAAGAGAGGTCTAAATTATAAAGTTAAGAGAATTTTCAAAAAAGTAAGTTAAACTTATAATTACAATACAGATAAACATTAATTATAAAAAAAATTATATAATGGGTGGCCTGGTGGCTTAGTGGTAAGCACTGTAAGCCTTGCACCTCCAGGGTCCGGGTTCGATTACCGCCTCAGTGCATGGAGTTTGTATGTTCTCCCTGTGCTTGGTGGGTTTCCTCCGGGTACTCCGGTTTCCTCCCACAGTCAAAAGACTTGCAGATTAGGCTAATTGGAGTTCCCAAATTGCCTGTAGTGTGTGAATAAGTGTGTGTATGTGTGTGTGCACCCTGCGATGGATTGGCACACTGTATAGGGTGTACCATACCGCGTGCCTCATGTCTCCGGGGATGGCTCTAAGCTGGGGGGGGGGGGGGGGGGGGG
>JAQQZT010000033.1:26524131-26538133 GCA_030068275.1 Clarias platycephalus | reverse complement strand
CCATTAATACAGGTAACGAGTGGAGGACAGAGGAGCCTCTTAAAGAAGAAGTTACAGGTCTGTGAGAGCCAGAAATCGTGCTTGTTTGTAGGTGACCAAATACCTATTTTACCGATTAATTCATTAAAAATCCTAATACGTGATTTTATGGATTTCTTTTCTTAGTTTATCTCTCATAGTTGAGGTATACCTATGATGAAAATTACAGGCCTCTCTCATCTTTTTAAGTGAAAGAACTTGCACAATTGGTGGCTGAATAAATACTTTTTTGCCCCACTGTACAATAGCTGACCCTGCGCTATGACCTTCAGAAAAAAGCTTCTAAAAGCGAAGAATAAATTCACTGTGCACTGATGTATATGTGATGAATAAAGGCAGAACTTACAGTAACTTATCTGTCTATGCAGATTGTTTACCATCGTATTGTTTCATAATTCACACAAACAATATTGTAAATGTAAGCATGTATTAACAATCGCGAACATTTTAACACTTTATGAAAAATTTCCAAATTGACAAAGGGGATCATTATTAGCTTAGACAGAAATAGACAGAGTACCTCAAACAGTGCCATATTTTTGCCATCATAGAGGCTGCCCCTGTCATTGTCTGAGTTGATGAAAGGACTGCTTTCCTTGGGGTTCCCATCACCTGAGACAAAAGAAAAACAGGACTTTGTACTTACAAATATACTCTTATAACATTAAAAGGGATCTTTGCAATCTCAAGAACAAATAACCATCTCTATGTTAAAGCGTCAACATAATATACAATATTGTACACGCCCCTCATTTCTTCAGATTTTTTTTCCAAACAGCCTTTCTTGTATTTTTTAATGTAGTGTTGAGGAATAGTTCTCCATGCTTTCAGAAGGACTTTTTTGGCTCTCATTTTTAGCAAGTGTTTGTCTCTAATGTTCAGTCCAGTCCCTGTGCCTGACCAGTTTCAGAGAAATACATTTTGTTTGTTGAGCCATACAGTGAATTTTTAATGATTCTACCATAAAAACATATCTAACTTAAGGCATGAAAACGTCAGAAACAGGTGCTGATGACAGATGATGAGGCCGGTGATTAGTATACTGGCGATGCTGAATGCTGAGTGGTTGGAACAGACGAGAGGTGAAATGAGGTTGCTGCAGAGGTTGTTACCTAAACAACCGATTTTTATTGGTATTTTTATGCCACTTTGCATCCGGTCACAATAAAACATCTGTTTCTATTTCTATAATTTAATATACATAATTTAATTTAGTTTAATATGAAGAAATAAGGGGTGGCTCAAGCCTTTTGTACAGTATTGTGTATTACCGGATAAGTTCATGTCTAGAGATGTCTAGACATGTGCCATACATTTAATTTTATAACACAGTGCTTGCTTGGTCATCACTTATCAGGTTAATTAAAGAGACTAGAACTCATACAAACTGAAATTGCATGATGATGATAGCCAATAACAATCAATAAATGCCATAACAAAACACAGACCATAACAGTAGTGAAAACATATTTTAAAGTGAAGCTCATTATGACACGTCAAATGGTTGAGCATTAAAAAGTAAGTGTTTTTGCCATTCTTGTCAGGTTAAAAAAATGAATAACTACTAAATACATTACTTACAGAGACACAACATGCTTTAAGTGCAATAAAACCCCTAATTTTGCTGCAGCTTTTTTTTTTTTCATTTTGTAAACTTTAACAATTGTGTCCAGATTTATGCAAACACACAAGCTGCGACATGAGTCAACCACTTATTAGTCAGTCATGTATTAGTATCATTCCAACTGCATATCAGTAATGATCATTATTTAAAAATTTCTGCCTCTACGAATATTAACAGGGGGGAAAAAAGTCCTGTAATAAAATCTTCATGATTATTTCAAAAATAGTCCTGTTACTATGCATAATCTATTACAGAGAAAATGTTTTGGGTGCAATAAATGTTCTAGTTATTATTCTAGCAATGTAAGTTTGTAAAGCTTTGTGTGTTGCATTCATGCATCATTAAAAGTCAGGCTATTAAATTCTGGATATGGCAACTTGGATATTGTTGCAATATGGTTATTCTCAACAAATAGAGCATATTTAAAGGCTCTTGGTCATTGTAGCATATATCCTGGAAATCATGAACTGAAAAAAAGTAATTAACATGCAAGTCATATGGAAACCTGGAGTGAGACAGACGATAGGAAAGAAATGAGCATTTTCTGGTTAGACAAAAGCGCTCCAGCGAGACACAGGAAATATTACCATATAAGAATGAGGAAGTGCAAAGAGGGTTGTTTTACGACATAGAACAAAAGAGATAGAGGCTTGAAAAAGCTCACAGAATATCAGAAAAGCTTCACTCACTCACTCACTCACTCTATCTTCCTGCTAGATATGCGGAAGTGTGCTTATAATCCAAAGCACTCATAGTGCACTCATCAAAGCAAATTATCCCATAAGAAAAAATGGAAACTCAGATGATTTGTTCCACAACCCAAAAATATTCATGTGTGTGTACTGTATGTGCACATGTGTCTCTGTAGGCAAACTCGAATCTTTAACAAGGAACCTTTCTAATTATGACACTTGCTGTTGCTTCCATTTAAGGATTTCGCAGAAATGTGACATTGATTGCTGTTAAACAGATTCATATCCTGCACTGCTACAGCCTTTTTAACCTTTTTCCTCATGGAGGCCATTGTTGCAGTACAGTTACTAAAGAACAGAACAGTCACTACACTTGGACAAAATAAAAAAAATGCTTTATGTGTGCAAACACACAAGTGGTCACAATGTGATAGTAAACAGTACACGCGCGCACAGATGTTGACTATACGAATGATACACACGAACTGAGATTACGCATGGGAAACGTTTACCCATAATCCCACAGCGCGCGTGAGAGAGAAGAACCATTGGGTCAGTTGTGATCACATGACACTCGGCAGACAAAGAGCATGCGTACTATTCGCATTTCAAGACCTCGCTTGTTCATCAAGATAAAGTGTATTAAAAGATTTTGCTCGTCTTGCAAAAGACTGAGTTACTCGCAATGCAAGGTTTCACTGTATTCCCAGATTGGCATCGCATGTGGTAGGAGTGAATTATTTCTAAGTTTGTTTAGAAATAATATTTATGAAATAAAAATATAAGGAATGGGGTACATTTAATAACTCATGTTTAATTCAGTTGTTAAGCTGTTGAATAAAGCTGGGTGATAAGGTATAGAGTTATGACAATGTTTTTTTAAAGGTTCAAAGTCTTAAAATTGTAACAAAATTGAAAAAAAAATTATATTGAATGGGGATGTTTATAAAACTGTGATACTTATAGAATCACAATGTAAATCAAATCAGCACCCTGGTATTGTGATAATATCATATCAGGTGGTCAATGGTTATTCCTATCCCTACTATATGTTGTATATGAGAGTAAATATAATGTTCTATATGTACAGTATATATTCATCTGAAGCTTTACTATAGTACCACAGGAAACCTGGCCCTTCTGTTCTACCAGACTAGGGATGACTCAAAGTGTCAAGCTCGTTTACACTATTGTTTGAATTATTTACAACTACACCCTCTTTATTTTGTCTCTTGTTGTTTCACAGACTAAACAACTACACACATTTCTCCATGCATGGACAGCAATGTATAACTAAAGAAAGAAAATGCAATGCCAAAAAGCAGTGGAACTGCCAACAAAGTCCTAAGTACTCTGAGCACGGTCCAATCATGCAAGCAGACCCTGCCACATTGATTTTCCTATAATTGGAATGTAAAGGTGATCGATGCTGTCCCTCTGGCTCTATGGGTCATCCAACCAGAACCGATGATGCCCTAAACTTCAGCCTACAATTTGCTGTTGTGGATTGCTCCTGTGCATAGAATTGCTCATGTGCATAGAAATATAAATCCAACTCCAACTCACAGGATCATAAACAGTGACAGGCAAAATGTTCGAAGAGCAAACAGAGTATGACAAGTAAAGCCAAAATCCAAAGAACAGAGAACAAAAGAGTGTCAAAATAACCAAAAGATCCGAACAAAAGAAAACTAAGACTTGGCAAACTGAGCAAATACTTTGCAATGAGCATGAGTTCAGTGTCTGTTTATTTAGTGTGACTGATTAGAAACAGGTGTGCATGATTAGAAGGTGAGTGTGAACATGACTGTGTAGTGCAGTAATGGAAATCGTGTTCCATGGTGGACATTATTGCCTGCACAAATTTTGTCTCATAGATATAAATGTATAATCTGCAAAAAGTCAAAGTCACCATGTGACTACACTTCCACACTTATCTTGCTGTTCAGATTATTTATTTACGTTGATGTCTATCATGATCATTTAAAAAAAATCGTCATGTCTCCTTTGGAATAAACCTTCTTATCTAGATAGTTAATAATAACCCTCATAATTAAGTTCTTAATAATGTCATAAAGTTTATGGCACATGTTTATTAGAACACCTTAATTAATATACTGGGGTTTGCAAAAGTCAGGATCTAAGCATTCATGCATGTTGTTATTACAGAAGGTAACTTGATTAGTAAAGACACTATGGAGACAAAGTGATGATGTCCTATTCCAAAGGAAGATCCAGATGAAACTAAGATCATCAGAAAGCATGATTGAATTCTTTAAGTGGAGGGGAAAAAAGAGCAACAATAATGTGAGGGAAAAAAAATGCACCTGCAATATGAATAGGTCTTAGAGAAACGTTGTAATATTTGAGCATCAATTTAAGCAATCACTTTGACACAAAACATGCTATCAACCGGCATATAGTCTCTGTTTTTTTTTATTAAATTTAACTAAAGTAATAAATTAATGTGCTCAAGATGAGTCTAATTCTGGCCCCAGAGTCATTGTTGCTCCAGCATTGGTAGAAGCGGTGGCATGCCCTGTGATACATACATGATAATCAGCAGTACACAGTATAAAATCTGATCGGTGTATGCAATTGTTATAAAATACTGATAATAGCCATGATTTCTTAGAACATATTGCCAAAATATTTTTAACGTAATTAAATTAAATCTTATTTACTATACATGGTACTGGTTAAGAATTGACGCTGTCACAAAACAGCTTCATAGAAATATAAATGACAATGCACCTCCAGGGTCTGGGTTTTATTTCGCCTTGGGGTCTAGCGTGCATGGTTTTTGCATGTTCTCCAGTACTCCGGTTTCCAAAGACATGCAGCTTAGCCTAACTGGCGTTCCCAAATTGCTCATAATGTGTGAATGTGCATGTGAATGTTGACTGGAGGTCCTACCACGGTTGTAAAAATGGTAATAAATACAGTGGATACAATAGTTGCCTTTGGCCTCCATGATCCCTAGTTGGACTAGGGGTTCCTAGATGGATGGATGGATGGATGGAATGCAATAATAATCTAAATGCAACATTTTATATCATAAGAATAATACCTAAAAACGTAAAAATGTATCCCAAAGGACGAGCCAAAAGAAACTCCCTGAAATCTTGAGAAAGATTTGAGAAAGAACACAGCATGAATTCTTGAGAAGAACCAGACTAAAAAAGGGAGCTCATGCTCATCTGGGTGTCACCACATAGTGTGATTGTTAATCATTTCACTTCGCTTATTCACACCAACTGCAGTCCTAAGCTCTCTTCATAATTTTTGTCTATATGCCCTAGCATTGAAAATCCAATCAAGAGTGACAAACAGAGTGATGAAGTATAAAAATGTACCCAGTTCAGGTTAGTGGACAGACAGTGGTTTATTATCTATTCCCATGATTGCCTGTGCAAGGGCTTATACTGTACATCAACAACAAACTTTAATCTATGACAGTATAGATTTGAGATTCTTACTATTGCTGAGTCTTCAGCCTCTGGATTTATGAAAAGCACTTAAAACTAACATAAGTAACCGTCTATCATTAAACCCATCTTGAAACAAAAGCTCATTATAATTACACACTTCATGTGATGCTTGACTTCGTTTCTTTAAGTTTCATGAACTGGATCTTAGTGAGAGCTAGTTAAACAGCAAATGATACAGTATGCGTGCTACTAAAGAAACTTTGGAAAAGATAGAGAAAGCAGAGGTGTCTCACTTACAACAGAGTAAATGCAATGACTGTATCTGTATATGTATTTTGATTTAAATACAAAGTTGGCATGACCTAAATCAGAAGCATTAGAAAACACTGGACAAAACCCGGAGGTAGAAACGGCAGCGTTGTCAGCATGGTCTGTGGATTCAATTCAATTCAATTCAATTCAATTCAATTCAATTCAATTTTATCTGTATAGCGCTTTTAGCAATTGTCATTGCCTCAAAGCAGCTTCACACAATCAAAAGAAATTATTTTGTATGGAATGTGAATATGTATGAGTCAGCCTCTGGAAGTTCAGCGAACTCAGCTACATCATTCGAGTTCAACTAGAAATCTGCAAGGACATTTTTGTTAAACCTGCTCTGTCGTTTTTCAGTGCACCTTCTCAGATGCGTAATATTACTGCTAGCTACATCCATGCAAATAATCGTCAACTGCAGCCAGAATGTGGTCAGAGATGTACATCTACTCAGCTATATAACATTTAAAAATTATATCTGTTCTTTGTCCATCTTTATTATACCATATAGCTCAATTCGCAAGAGATATGTTCCACTTTCATTTACCAGGAAGAGGACAATGACCCAGTTTACTGACCTGTTTGCATCATTGCCCGCATCACACTCACTTACACAAAGCCTTAATAAGGATAAAACAGTGAGTCTCATCTGGCCATGGATGGAGCTCTGTGCAAAACCAGCCAAATAAAATGATTTAAAATAAATAGGAAGAACCATTAATAGATATCTGAACTTCTGAACTCAGGGGCTTCTGAAGGGCACAAAACCCTCAGTAAGGACTGTGAGCCTGTTAGTCACACTAGAAGGACAACCTTTGGTATCGGGCATAGCATTGGCTGCATTCATCACTACACAGACTCCTAACTAAGTGACCGCGATCTTAATATCACTCACTTACTCACTCACTCATCGTCTACACCGCTTTATCCTGTATTCAGGGTCGCGAGGGGGCCTGGAGGCTAACACAGGAGGCTTAGGGCACTAGGCGGGGTACACCCTGCATAGGGTGCCAATCCATCGCACAGCACACACACACACACACACACACACACACACACACACACACACACACACACAATATTCTCAATATCATGATTGCAAATATGATGCTTGATTACTTCAGTAGCACAAACCTACTAAGATCATCACAAATTTACACTATAAAATCTAGGACGAGGAGCCAAATATTGTTTGTTATTACACTAGGAAGGCTTGGTGTGTTTGAGGGGGTTACAGATTTTTATATTGCATAATCCAGAATTCTATCAAATTATTGTTTAAGAACCACATGAGAAAGGTTTAAAAAACTATACTAGTTTCTTATCTAGTGTTGAGATGAAGCAAAGAATCTTACAAACATTACACTTTAATTATTTGGACCAAATTAGAAAGACTTTTGCTACACCTGATACTGTACATTCTCACTCACTTGTTCAGTATTTACCATCTATAATTTAATCAGAGCAACGTACGATAAAGGAGACACTTGATTAAGGAGTTAAGAAGTTTGCTTTTTCCTTACTGCTAACACACATAACATAAATTTGTCACACTGAAAATACTGGAGGTTACTTCCTTTTTAATCAGTGTTTAAATCTACACCCGTTTTTTTTTTTAAACACCTCCTGGAACTCTGTTGAAATTTCACTGATATGATTTACACCAACTACAAACATCTTTACTCAGAACATCAACATGCCAGTTCTGGTAAGCCTCAGATTCCCTTTTTTGGCTGACAAGTATGGATCTCAGAGTGGGCTTCTACTGCTGTTGTAGGCCACCCACCGTAAGGTTCCGCATATTGTTCATTCTGAGATTCTTTTCTGGTTGCTTATTTGAGTTATCAAAGACTTTCTGCCAGCTCAAACAAGGTTGGCCTTCAAGAGCATCCACTCACAACTTTCCAGTCCACTCCACTCACAACACTCAGCTTTCCACTCACAACTCTGACACTCGCTGGATTTTTTTCCCTGCAGTTTCTTAAATACTCAAACATGGCACCAATACCAAGTCAAAGTCATGGCGATCCAGTTTTTCTCCCATTATGCCATTATTATATTTTCTTTTTTTATATGAAAGTTAATTGATTAAGCTTTTGTTGTTGTTAAATTGTTATTTATGTTCTTGATCTGTAGCTGCACGATCTAATTAACTGTGCTCCTGCCACATTATAGGTAGACTGGATAATGGCTTGAATGTGCAGGGGTATAGATGTAAGTCAGGGTAACTGCATCCACACCTTTCCTATCTCAACCTAGACACACCTCTATATAGAACTATATCGGTATTCTTGCTAATCAAAAAAGAGCATAACCAGAGATGACGAACGGAAATCTAAATGAGTATCGACTTTAATCACCTCTTTAGACGTGTCCACACAATGCTATCTGATTTAAAGCTGTGCCTGATTTACAGGAACCGCACTGTTCTCATTTCTGCTGAATTTGCTGGGGGTTGCACCAGTCTCAATGATGAATGACTGCAGGTGTATCTGAGGTAGAGCGCAGTGAAGTCCTTGAGCTTGCCCATTGCTTGACCCATTACAATAGCCATAGTACTCTTAGAAAGAGAGACTTCAGAGAGAGATCATTTTGTACCGTTTTCTTTTTCTTCAGCACCACAGCTGGATTGTTTAAAATCTCCCAGATTATAGGTATCTAAAACATGTCGGAAATGAACAGCATTGAATACAGATAACCGGCCCGGCGCACACAACAAGATAGTCCAATCTGGTCTAAAACCAATAAAGCTGTAACTACCAGTAAAAGTCTGAATGGAAACATGTAAATCAAAGATCGTTAGTGATTGAAGAGCACCTTTACTTTGTTCCTGAGTATGCGGTCTATTTACCCCTGCTCAGCTCTAACTCTAAGCTGCCTAACATATACCTAAGGTAGGTTTCCCTAAAAATACCAGCGCCAGAAGCTATAGAGAAGGATGCACTTCATTACTTTAACCCAACAAATAAATTACAATGCTAATGCAGTATTACCAGCTAAGGGTAAGGATAAATCATGTAAAGGAATATGACCAGCCTTAAAAACATACTTAAATATCGGGAAAAATATAGCTGAGTCAAACATATTGTCCAACCTGACTTTTTAGGAACCCTTGAAATTATTCAACCAAACAGCATAGAGTGACCCCAGACACTTACCCTGGCGTCGGGAGCTCTCTCCCTGCTCCATGCTTGATGGAGAGGAGAGGGCTGTGCTGTGAGAGTGGCTGCGTTCAGGTTCCCTAAGCCTGAGCTCAGGAAGGTTATATGCTAATCCCTGCTCTGATGATCAGCTACTGTCACACGGCCAACCTGATGCCAGTGACACATCAGATGCTGATCCCTGAGCATCGGCACTAACAGAGAGGGAGGAGCTCAAGGATAGACGAGGGAGAGAGAGAGAGAGAGAGAGAGAAAATGTGCAAGCTCAAAAAAGAGAGATGCACTGCTGTTCACTAACTGTAGCTGAGAGAACTGTCTCAGTACACAGCAAGGCTCTAAACAGCATGAGTGAATGGACATGAGGGGAAAAACAAAAAAATCTGTATATGATGCAAAAAAAAAAAAAGAAAATCTCCAAAATCGTCCAGTGATTAGGTCTGGGAACTTCCTTTACAGTGAATCTCACATGTGCTCATGCGATAAGTAATCACGTTATGGGACAATAACTCTGCATTGCTTTTTTCTTGTGTTAAAAGTTATGTGGTTACACGCCGCAAAGCCTGATCAGTGGTCATTAACTACCTCTTCATCAGCATGTGAACAGAGCAATAATCACTTAACAAGATTAGCAAAATCCTCTCCTTTTTATAAAACACACAGGCCTAGAGTGTAGGCAGAGGAACCACCTGAAGGATATCTATAAGCAGAATTTGTCTTTTTTTTAAAATGTTTATATAATAAGTAATAATAGTCGAATAAATAATCAAATAAATCTTCTGAAATAAATCTTAAACAAGACTTAAAATGAAAAAAGGCAGCATTTAATATAACATATCATCACTCAACCAAGGTTTGTAATACTTGCCCATCGCAAATATGAGGGGCGTTCGAGTCAAACTGGGACTTGTAAAAGCAATTGACATTTACAGAAGACTTCGGGGATAGTGTGGTCATGAGACTCTTAGTCGCAGTAAAACATTTGAAAGGTGAAAACATTTTAAAGAAGTTGCTGGAGTTCCTGGGAGGCTGGCATTTCAGACATGAAGCAGCCATTGGCGTATCGTGAAAACTTTCTACTTTGATGGTATCCGAGCACAAGCAAAACTCTAGGATACAGTAAGTGCATTAGTGCGTTATGACACATCAGCTAGCTGGATGACTGGATGAGTTGTACATTTCCTTTAAGGGTGCTCTACAGTAAGTGAAATTAGCATAACATCTTTCTTTTTATGGCTATATGACAAGATTTATATTTGAAGAAAAATGATATATTTTTAAAACGTTTGCCATGTTTACTGATGTCACGTAAATGCTTTGAACTCGGAAGTGAAATTTTAAGTAGCAAACGTAAATGAACAGAGGAAGCAGGGGAACACACAGCGACATGTCCCTGACAGGTAATAGGAAATATAGACACTCTTGTAAAGGCTTTTGACCAATCAAATTAGTTGAACAGGGAGTAACATGTAATAATTGAATAATTAGATGATGCTCAATGAAAAATAAACATGAAATACTAAATCCAGTCAAGCTTTTTCAAGTCAGCAAAATCCAAATGTAATGTGCTTTACATCAATGTAATGCATTAACTTACTTTGTATATAGTATCTTAGACTACACTAGACTGGTTTGTTTCTTGGGACAATTTTGACAACATTTTAATGAATCATGGCCATTAAAAAAATCTCTAAGTAAATATAGTGAAGGATATTTATCATATTGCCAACAATCTCAAGTTAATCAACAAATGATAACTGGTGGCTGTTGTAGTTTTTATACAGAAGTGTAATGAACACAAAGAATAAATGGGGGCGAAAACAGTATGTTTAATTTCCCGCAAGAAGTCAATAACACAAAACAGGAAATCACAAGAATGATGTGATTAAAACACCAGTATTGATCAGCAGATTAGTGGTGTGCCATTAATAACATTTCCGTGCCACAGCGCATCCTTAACACCCTTACAGCAATGTATATTTATAGGGGTGGGTCAAAAAAATAAACTGACAGAACGAACATTTTCAACAAGTCCTGGCAATTTCCAATGCACATGTACTTTTCCATTCGAGAACAAAAAAGTGTGTGTGTGCATCTGTGCAGGAAGGCAAAAGTAGCAATTACAGTACATGCGGTGGCCTTAAGCCTCAGAAGCAGGTTTAAAGTCAAGAGTGAGTTGAATATGGATAATGTTAGCATTGCAAATACTGTGAAACATGACATGAAATGAAACACATCAATGATGCTGTATCCACCAGAGGGCATCTCTGACAACCAAAAGCAGGGTCGGCCTTCTCCAGATTTACAGTAGGTTCATGTCTTACTATTTATCTCAGTGTTTTAAAAGAATTGAGCCGCCTTCCACAAAGCATGGGGAAAGTTAGTGAAAAGACCTGAAAACTAAACAAAGTTCCCGAGTGCCTAATGAACAGCAGGCACCAGGTGTTTTCCCGTTGCCTTGGTAAAGGCGAATCCAGCTGGCGAGTTCGCTTCATCAGCAACAAACGTACTTGGAAAAAAAACTGCTCCTTACAGATGCAGTGAATCAGCAAACAGCAACTGAAAGGGGTGGGTGGGGGGACTTCTGCAAACATGCTGCTTGCTGTATAGACACTACACTGTTTACATATGAGCAAGTCTGGCCACTTTAATTGTTTTATAGATACTATAGTACAGTTGTTACAGGTGTTACTTCAGACATACAGTATCAGTGTCAAGCGGTGTTTAATTAATGTAAATTTTATTAGTATAGTGCTTTAAAAAAAGGACACAAATGTCATGACTGTCATGAAGAAGTTTATATGAAATATAAATTACAAACGTATAAATCTATCCCTAAGGAGCAAGCTAGGGGTTGACAAATGCAAGGGAAAACTACCTGAGACAACATGAGGAAGAAACTCTCAAAGGAAATCGATTTAAACGGCAACACACCCTCACCTGCGTTATATCTGATTATACAATTACTAATAATCATTTACTAAAACTGTGGGTTATATAAGCAAACTGTACACTGGTGTAGCAAGTAAATTACTTGTCATGTTAAAACTAAGTCTATTTTGTTATCAACTTGTGGAGATTTTAGTGCAAAATTGTTTATAGCAATTGCAGTTCAAAGCCACCTTCATCACTTCATTACTCCTAGCTACTTGACAAACTTAAGTCAATTGTAGTGCAAAATTTGTTTAGGTTTTTTTCCCCATGACCTCAACGCTGAGAACAAAAAGGAGTAGGAGAGCATTTACTACATTACTACTCGTTTTTCCTGATTTTTTTCACTGCAATTTAGATACCCTAAAATGGCTAAAAAAAAAAACAGGCCTGACACAACAACGTATGATTTTATAAGGAAGTATTTATTGACTGGGCGGTGTGATGTGGCATGACACAAAGCATTACTGGTTAAAACTGCCTCATACCGCAATCATTTTCTTTTTTATGAACAATTATTTTGTTATGAACGAATTGCATTTTTCGTGTTAGAATCATCTAAAGATATATTTATGGTTGTGCAATGTCTGCGAAACATCTTCCAGATGTTCCTTCTCTTTGTTGAAGCCAAAAAAAAAAAGGCAGTCTTTTGCAGTCACTAAACCTGCAAGTCCTTTCAGGTCTGAACACTTCACCACTGTTAAAAAACCTGAAGTTTTAGCTTTACCTGAGTGTTATAAAGTGCTGACATTTAAGACTCCTTTCATAAAAGCCATATAAATGTCTCCTTATTTAAACATCGTCATTAACAATTATGTACATGTAAAAACAAATGTATTTAACCATTAGCTTTAATATAAACCTAATGGTTAATACCATGCAGCTCAGATTTGACCATTAAATTCCACATTCATATATTTGTATATACAGTATACTGTATATCCTGACCAGCCATAACATTACAAATGTAAAACATTAAGTCCAATATTGTGTAGGTTCTCTTTGTTTTGCCGTGACAGCTCCGGGCCCTCGGGACATGACTCCACAAGATCTTAGGCTGTGTGCTGTGGTGTCTGGGTGGGGCATTTGGCAATAGCTCTTTTGGGTGCTACTGTAGGTGTTGTGGGGTGGAGCTCCGTCGATCGGACTTGTTTGTCTACCACATTCCATGGATGCTCAGTCGTATTGTTCTGATACATTTACATAAAGGCATTTGGCAAATGCTCTTATTTAGAGCAACTTACAAAAGTGCTTTGAAGTTTCCATAGTTGGATATATCCTTAGACTGGTTAACTAGGTTACTAACTAGACGCATCATCAGTCAAACACTGTTGGAAGGTTTTGTTTTTTTTTCTTAGGGGTTAACCCTAGTTTCTCATGGCCAGCATTGACTTTTTTCAGCAATCTGGATCAGACAGGCTGGCTTTGAGTATCCTAGATTCTATCACCAGTTTATTAATGGGTGAACATATTAATGTTCATGTAATGGGTGATCCGTGTAAGTATGATGTGTATACAAATTATAGTATAGTCAAATATAATTTCATTACCAACCACACTGGTCTCTGAGCATATGCATATAATGTCATGATTTATCCCCTGTCCGCCTCGTGCTCTCTTTTTTCCCACGCTGTCACTTTCTTCATGTGCTCATGTTTACCCTAGTCTGTCTGTATCTTTTCCCACGCCCCTGTTTCCGCCCCGTCTGCACACCTGTCTCTAATCCCCTTCTGAATATTCCAGTGATTTAAGCACGCGCTGCGCGCTGCTCAGATCGCTGGATTATCTTGTGTTTTTCATGCCCCGATTTCC
>JAQQZT010000033.1:26509204-26524031 GCA_030068275.1 Clarias platycephalus | reverse complement strand
GACTACGGCTCTCGCTTTACGATTTGGCTTAGACGCTGCGCTGACGGATCTCCCGGTATTGACTTCCGCATTCCGACTGCACTCTCGTCTGACATTGTTGCACGTCCTCTGCACTTGGATTCACCTCGTTCCGCTCTGCCCCATGACATATAAAAGAGTATAGTGCTCTAGTATATCCAGCTGCCTTTGACGTTACATTAACAGCTGTTCGAAATGAATGTGTGTATGTGTGTGTGTTTACTCTGTGGTCTTGTCTACTCTAATGCTGTTGCCTACACACACAAGTTCATAAATCTCAGGGCATTTCTTTTCTCAATGTGTTTGTCATTAAACCTAATGTCATGTTAACGAGAAAAACAAGATGAATTGCGCTGTGTTAGATTTCATCCCAACCCACGCTGCTCCAAATCAGCTCAATGTTTTCTTTATTTTTTTATACATAGAGTTTTCCAGATCTCCAAGCACACAATACATTCTCGACCCCAGTGTCCTCTAGTCCCCTCCCCCAGGTCTTACAGATTCAATCTTCTTCTAATTAAAAAAAAATGCTTGGCCTCAGTACACTCCTAGACACCGGCTCCTAAAAATTTATAGGCTCATGAGCTCTCAAATGATCTAATAAATTGTGTTCTTTATCATGTCCACCTTTCCTCTTCATAAATAACAGCAAGTGTTGTAGACCATGAGGAATTGATCATACCTCCTGTGTTACGCGGCCAGGACTTCATTACAGTCTTACATGGATTTATGTTGGAGGGATCAGGGTGCTTCTTTCTAAAAATTACAGAATCAGAACCTTTTTCTAAAGGATAATTTCAGTTAACAGCCTTAAAGTCATAGCTTTTATGGAAAGTTGCTAGATGCCAAAACGGATGCATAGCATTTTATTCCTTAGATTTAAAAACTGTGAATTATGTGATACCAGATGAACATAAAAAAGGTTCAAACTTTGTGCTGAATGTCATTTTTATACTAGTGGTTTTCTCTAAAAAAGCTTAATGCTGGAGTGGCTTAATTCTGTAAAATCATTCCTCTGTAAAACAGGTTTTGCCAGATATTCTTAACTGATTTAGTATATATTTGCCTCCTCATTTAATTTTATCACTTTTGAACATGGACAATATCATGGGCAATAACACTGCTGCTGACACACATCACTTCAAATCATACTGATGCTGTCATACTCACACCATATTTTTATCTATTTTTTTTTATATTTTTTTATATTTCTGAAAGTTTAAAATTATACCTTGCACATTCTGTGAAGTCTATTTTTTGTTACTTTTGTAAATTTAGTATATTGTTAAATTTGTATTTTTGTTTTATTCTTTTTTATTTTATTTTAATCATTATTTTAACTTTATTCTAGAGTAATTTTCCTTATATAGCAGAAAAATCCTTTAATTCTATTTCCATTTTAGATCACGGACCGTCGTATTAGCATTTCACTGCATATAAAACCGTGCATGGTTGTGAACATTGAATTTGAAATCATGTAATCTTTTCCCTAACATTTAAGAACTCAACTAACTCTCTAATGCATCATCTAATTCTGTAAATCCTCATCGAAATATAAATAATTTGCGATAATACCAATTCTATTTAAAACATTGAAAATAACAATATATAAAATTTGCAGGAGATCAAGTGTGTTCCCATGACCAAGAGAGCTCCCATGATGATCATGAAAATGTTCAAAGCCAAACATACTAGGTGAAAGAGAGAGAGGGAGTGGGAGAGGCTATAGATTTTTAAAGCATGTTTGTAATTGGACTGAACAGAGACCCTTGCCTGATAACTGTTCAGTAGATAAGGTCACGGTCAGAACGTAGATGAAGAGCACATGGCAAATACACAAATGCCTTGTCCAAGTGGCCCTTAAGCAAATACACATTAGGAAAGAGAGATCTTGCAGTACACATGCCTTCGTTTGGCATTAATAACAGAGTGGAATGTAACATTTAATCATGTCATTTATTTAGCCACCTTTATTATTCCAGATGAAAAATTGTTTTAGGACAAGTAGAGGCCTCAAAGGGAAAGGGGATAGGAGAAAGCAGAGTAGAATTAAACAGAAAAAAAAAAGACAAATCTAATAAAGCATCCCCTTCCTATAGTTTCAGTAACTAAAGGCTTGTAATGATAACAAACATCTCATTTAAAACACCATGCACAAAGCCCAAGCCTCTAAGTACCATCCAAACTGCAACTCTTCTTTGCCTGCTTTATTACAATTCCAGGCAAGTGATTTTACCAACAGTGCCCTAGAGCCTTAACTGCCTAAGCCACCACTCCCCAGATTTTAGCAACAGTAACCGGCACAACGCAGTGTTGTGATGGAAAAGACAAGATGAAGAAAAATTTTAAGGACTCAAAAGGGATCCCATACTCTTCTGGGTTACACTTGAAGGTAGAATTATAAACCAATAGCAATACAGAGAATAGGCAAACCTTACTAAACGTGACAGTCTTTATGATGACATCAGCATTTTGTATATGGCGTTCACACTAGCCGGTAGAAAAGTTGCTTGTGGCATAGTTTATCTCTTGTGGCTGTTTGTGTCAACTACTAGTCATTGTCACTTGAACTTGTTTTCAGAGGAGATATTTCCAGGGACAACTAACAATCTGCATAGTTTGATTTAGTATGGTTTTATTAACACTTAAACATCGAGCAGCACGAATGTGTGCAGGAAACACAACATTGGCCAATAAGCAATTAAAAAAATAATAATTATTATTATGTGGAAGTTCTGCTGGTGTGTGTCACTTGTGCTTTCATGTCTATGGTATTTCTTTCCATGTGTGACCCATTCCTTTTTTTGTTCAGTCATGTTTATATTGTTGGTTAAAACGTCATCAAATGAATCTAATTACAATGCCTATGTTGTGCTGAAAAAACATATTGTACAATCCTGAAGCCAAATCGATCATTTTCAGAATTAACCAAAAATAATAATAATAATAATGTACGTTCCTGAGTTTTGCATGAAAATAGAAAGAAGCAAGTGTAACAAAGTTACCAGAAGAACTCATATTCTCCAGCACACTCAGCAAAACCTAACAGCTGTTTTATTTATAAAACTGTACAAATCTGGACCTAACATTACTGATCATTTTCAAGCAAAGAGGGTAGAGCTTAAAATATAGCCTTAGGTAGAATTTGTGAAGTTTTATAAGGAAATTTGCTGCTTAGTTTTGCTGAACATTCAGCCACAGTCGCACCTGCTACTTTTTTCATGCATGCAAAACCCAGGAGCTTTCTTTCTTTTATTTTTATCTAAAAAGTGGCATTTTATCATAATAGGTTCTTTTCTGGCCTACAGATATTTTTCTGTAAGATTTTGCTATTATTTTGCTAGAATACAAATTTTTGGAAATCAGTATAAATTTGAAAAGTAGAAATAACTGACTTAATAATAAAAACTTAAAAATAAACTTGCATAACAAGGATTGTGTATAAAATGACCTTAAGAAAAGACCTTTGCACAGTACTCTGTATGTGTGTAAATATTAGAATTATTTTACTCTATACCTTGCTTAACACAATGAAAACAGTAAAGCCCAGTAGACAAGGTGAGGATTGAAGCCTGTACTGAAGGACCTGCCTCTACACAAAATGTTTAATTCACAGATGACCGCAAAAGTTTGCATTCCTTTGGGACACAATGTTTTTTTCGGTGATTTCATTTTCAATTTAGTGTATGCTCATCCAGTACAAATCCTCGTAGAATATATGCTAACATAAAATAAAATGCACTAAGTACTGTATCAGTCATTTCCGTTCATATCAAGTTTACAGTATAACTCAATTTGTGAAGATAACAGAATTCAGAATAACAATATTCAATTATAATTCTTACAGATGTCTTTTTAAAAATATGTCGCTTTTTTTGTCCTTTGTTTTTTTTTAAAATACAGATGCATTATACAAAGACTTCCATCTTTATCGATTTTAACACAGATACTATGGGATAATTCGCTTAAAACGTATCTATATTAACTGTACTGACTTTGTATATTTTTTCTTGTGTAATAGCTTTTTGTTTTCATGTCAACAGCCCCACCAGCAGCTACGTAATATCACTCATTCCTTAATGCCACTCAACCATACCATGAAGTGCCATAGCTGCTGTATTGTCAGCAGCACGCAAGCCAAAGGCAGAGCTGCTAAATGTCATATTATGTTTTTCATACCTTGTGTGTGTGAGTGTGAGTGTGTTTGCACATGTGCATGTAAAAGAACCAAAAAGGTATCCTATTTGGTTACTGAGGATAATTTTAGGGTTAAATTTAGCTGTAGGCAAAATCTCAGAAGGTAAAATCTCTGACAAGTAAAACAAGCAGGTGTATGTGTGTGTGAGTGTGCACGTGTGCGTGCGTCTTTGTGATTTGTTGATTTATTTCATTTCAACTACTACCTTTATATACTTTGTTAAATTTTCCCTTAAATAAATTTATACATATAAACAAATAAAAAACTTTATCCATAGGCTTTTTTTTTAAATAAAAAATTACAAGGTTTATGCACTAAATAGGTTGTTAAATGATAAACATTTTTAGATCTACATAGATTACTTCTAAATACTAGAATTCATCATTCATTTTGCAACCTAACCACAAATAAAATTAACGCAATGGTTCATACTGTTCGTTGTGGATTTGATTTCACTCATGGACGGAATATATATATTGGTTAATTTGATTTATTTTTGAAAAAAAAACTGTTGTGTTATCACCAGTCTCTCTTATCTCGCTTTTGAAGGTAATAAGTAAAAACTTTCACCCTGTCATTTTACTGAGAAACAAGCAAACACAAAGTACTCTAAAGTCGTTGTCATGGGGAAAACGTACTGACTCTTAGTGTTTGTGTGACCAGTTTATTAGATTATTTACCAAGACTCCCTATAAAAAATATTGCTAGGATAGTAATTATGGCCTGTTATTTGAATTAGTGAGCAACTAATCAGATTCACACGCTGAAAAGTACTATGTTGTAAATAATGCTGCTTTGCAAAATCTTACTGTAAATCATTATCGAGTAAAGCATGTTGTTGCCATGAGAGTAGCTGCAATACTTGACAAATAACTCGCAGCTGAAATGACATACAGTTAAAAAGCTTGTCCGGAAGGGGGAAGTATGTATAACGAACTGACAGGCAAACAAGTTGTTGAACAGTACTTTTGCAACTTGACTACTATACGGCTAAAAACAAGCATTTCTTAATGTCATCCTCTGCAAAGATGCAGCCATGAGAGAATTTAGGATGCTACAAGCTTTCTACAGGCACAACAGAAAGGCTTCTGTTCAGGTCCTATTATAGTCCCAAGTCTTATTATAGTAAAAAAAAAAAACACATACTTACACAAATGAGTCACGCTCCATCGAACTGCCATGCACACACATGCCAAAAGGTGATGGACTTGTATTGTATAGCACAGCAGTGAATCCAGTCTCATCTTGTTAATTCAACAAGGACTGTCTTAAATTTCAAAACAACCCTTATCCCACTTTCAATGATAAGAACAACCCAACATGCTCAGGCAATACATGTAATTTATTGCCTGGAAATTTAAAGTTCTGCAAATGTTCCCACTGCAGAGGCCTCCCTTTTTTCAAATGTGATTGCGAAATGCTACAGTACATGTTATGGCAGTGCACAATCTGATATCCTTTCACTGAACAGCAAGCAGGACTAAAAGCAATACTTACAAGACTGAAACTTAAAACATTGACAGTTGGTTTAGGTCCAGGAATGTCCTGTACTGTTCTATTATCAGTAACTTCCACAAAAAAAAAATAATTAAAAAAAAGATGGGGAAACCCACAGCATAAAGGACAAGTAAGGGAAAAGGGTTGTGTTGAGGCCACAGCTAGTGCTCCATATATGGGGTTTACAGCAGATTCTCCAAAAACAAACCCTAAATTTATGATTAAAAATCACATTTTCAATAACATAGTGATAACATTAAAAATTCCACATAAACTGTCACCTGAGCTTAGGAACAAACCAGGAAACTGGATTCAAAGTTATGCTTTAAGGGATAATATTTAGGCCAAGCTTTTAATCTTAATTTAGACCTTGCCAAAAATAAGACTTTTTCCGATGTCAGTGGTTTCTAGGCATGTTCCGGAGTGTGCAATCAAGATGACGGTGGCACTATATTTTAAAAGTTACATTCCTGCTCACTCACACAATTATTATATACTGTATGCTTGTAACTTCCTTTTCTATTTCCTATCTAGATGTGACCGCGACTTAGTTCGCGTGGAATTTAACTGCACACTCATAAGCGTGTTTATAAAAAATGTACAATGTCATCTGTTGAATTCTGGAATGAACTAAAGTTAGTGTTATCGTGAAGTGTGCGGAATGAAGGTGCGAGATCGCAGATATTAAGTAAATTTCAACTGAACACTCATAAGCGCGTATTTAAAACTTTACAGCACCATCTGTTGAATTTTGAAAAAAACATTTTTTGAAAAGTCAGTTTTTTTTTTATGATATAAGGGCTTTATCTATTTATACTATTTATAAGGGCATTTTCCTTTTAAATTTCAAATTAGCATATCTTCTCTTCTCGTGGGCCGATTACAATGAAACACAACCTGTATGTTACCTCAAGCTTGGCCAAATACACCCAATGCACTTATCCCAGTGTTTCACTAGCGGTTGGTTACCATCAAGGTCAGTACTGTGCATGCGGCAAAAACTTCGATTTTCAAGGATCAAGTGTTCGACTTGCTGTATGTTCACTCCACTAGGATTTCATCTCTGATGAAAGTACTGCCTTCTTTAAAATGTTTGCACCATTCAAGAGTTTTGCTGCAGCTGAGAGTCTCCTCACTGTACTATGTTTGAAGGCTTCTGTAAATGTCAACCAGTTTTACATCTTCATTCATGACAAACTTTATCAATAGTCCCAATTTGACTTGAAAGCCCCTCATATTTCATATTTTGTAATAATTGGTTTAATTTTCCAAAATAGAAAGAAATTTACTAAAGATGAATGACTACATGCAGTGATTGTGTTGCTCGGCACCATCCAGTACATTCCCATGTTAATAAATATAGCCTTTTTGTCTCATGAGCATTCAATCTGACTTCTAGCTCCTGTCTGCATGAAAGTAAAAACTGCTTGTTCCTGGGACTCTTTTTGTACCTCTAGTGTGTAGTGATTGGCCGACATATACCTTTATACCAGATATTACTGCACATATTGGACCTGTGCACTGGTGGATTAATAATTCAACAGCTAATGTTAACTGAAACACTTTTCCAGCACTATTCCGGCAGTGACATTACTTATTTATTGTTTCATTCTGATGGTGTTCATTATTCACTGTTTTAAGTGACAGTATCACATATCAGTTTGTGTGTCTGCAGTATATTGGCTGTGAGATTATTGTACTTCCTCTTCCTCCTCAACAAAGGACACACTAACACACTTTTTCCTGGCACGAATGACTGTCCAAGCCTGTCTCTGTAGATGGCATGCAACGGCCAGAACTAATTACAGACGTTTTCCTATTGTATTTTCAATGAGTTATATGGCATGTTAAATGTCTCCTAAGACGAGAATAAAAAAGACACAATCATAAATATGTGAATTATTATTATTATTATTAGTAGTAGTAGTAGTAGTACTAGTAGTAGATGTAGTAGTAATAATAATAATCTGCCTCATGCGCTAAGTCTCCTAGGATAGGCTCCAGGCCCCTCGCAACCCTGTATATAGGATAAAGTGATATATGCAATGAGAGTGAATGAATTACTGTATAAGGATCCTATCCTGGGAACACTAAACCTGAAGTAGAAACACACCCTGGATAGCACATAACTCCAACAAACAGCACCATGCACACCTAGTCAAGCTACTTCAGATGGCAGGGAACCTGCAAGGGGTTGACTTTGTGAAAAAGGCTAAACAGATAGTAACCCGAGTTTTTTCCAGCTTTAATGTCAGTAATGTCACATTTCCATTAGCACGATGTGGTGAAATAATCGAGTGGGAAATATGATTGCAAATTTATCACAGTGAATGATAACAGTTGAGTAAATCAGCAAGAAAACTTGGCACTGGTTACTTTCTGCCGTTTTTTCCTTTATCAGACAAATAAATAAAATATATGTAAATAGAAATTTTTAGTTAGCAGGGTTTTTCTGCATGTATACTACAGTATATGAATAAACACCAAATAAGTTAAAAAAAACTACTCGAAAATCCTGCAACAAATTTATATAGCCTCAGCAGGAGTTAGCTTAAGTTGAAATGTTAATTTAAGAAAATCAGATATGATAAAATTGAAAAACAAAAACAAAAAAAACCCAGAAGATTTCTGTTATAAACTTTACGATGTGTATTGCAAGTGTATGTTTTAGCTTCTCCATAATGTATGTGTTTAGGTGTCATACTTTTGACTATGCTGCGTCCTGGACAGAAAATGTCCACTGGCAGACTTGCATCCATGTCTGCTGACCTTCTAGAAAATGAATTAGAAAACTCTATAAAATATTAAACTGAAGCGTATACAGTAGTGATATAACCGTGCACCGAGATATAAATCATGCAGTTTATAGACTTGAATGGAAGCAGAAATGTGAGGGTGTGTTCTGTGCATCACCTGCCAATAATCCCAAGACCTGTGTTTATATTGATACTTATAACATATTCATAAATCTTTATCCCAGTACACATTGACAAGGTTATAAATAAAACCCACTGGACAGGTTAGACAGCTACAGGTGTCTTTTTAACCCTCACACACTCTTGAAAACTTTAGGACAGGTCACTCGGAAAACACAGCAGACTGACTTGGGACATGAGGTCAATCATAATAAGGGGAAATTCAAGTGTATACAAACACTCACAACAGAAGCAAACTGTACTTAACGGAAAAGCAGAAACAAGCACTGAGCACGCAAACCAGTAACAGTTAACAGCCAGGAAAAAGTCAGTGGTTGTGGGGGATGAACTATTAGAAAACTTGACACTAGAAGAGAAAAGGTGAAAAACAGGAAGCATATGGCAATGTGAAATACTGGTCAAACAAAGAGCTTTGTTAATTCCACTGAAAAGGACTGATGATCTTGGGTACAAATTGGGTAAAAGTCTAATAGTACCACTGTGTAGAGCTAATGCTTTCAAAATGTAATTACATTACAGTTAAAATCACTGTTTAATATGTTTTTTTTTCTCCCCTTAATTGTTTAAATGCAGGTCGTGTCCAAAAAAAAAAAGAAAATAACAGAACTGTCCATGCAATACAGATGATAAGAAAATACGTACAGTACAATAACCAAGAACAGACTGTAACACTATCTGAACCAGGAAGTTCAGAAGTGCTTTTTGCACAGGTAATAAGGTTTTACATGATATACCCAGCTCATGTCCAAGTGAAAAAAAGACTCTGTGTACAGCACTGTACCTGCACTCATACAGCAATCAAAATGACAATACTTTATTATTTTTTTTAAAACAACCAGCCTGAAAGAGCATAGAAACTACCCCAAACAGTCCAAGACGGCATAAAACAGTCTACTGCAAACCACAACACCCAAAAACAAACAAAGAACCACTCTCAAAAACAGCACCACACTAGGCCAAAAAGCACCAGAAAGCATGAATCAGACATAAAAACAGCATCAATACAGCCCAAAACTGCCCTAAATTAGCCCTAAGACATAACAACATTGAGCCAGTATTCATAGGGCAATGAGAATTTACCAGTCTTTTACACAACTAAACAGCCAAAACAGTGCCAAAACAGACCCCAAATAAACCCTAAACCAGTTCTACTGAAAATCAACCCCAAACCAGTGGCAAAAAACACCCCCATAAAAGTAAAACTTACAACAGCACCAAAACAGCTTCTAATACAAATTTCTTTAAGAAAAAACAAAACAAAAAGACAACTAACCAAAAACATCCAAAATAATAGCAATGCAAACCTAACACGCCCCAGAAACAGCCCTAATTTTTTTTTTACAGTACACAGCCCCAAGATATAACATGAAAGTATCCACCCCATAGCAATACAGAAAACTGCACCACAACAGCCTAAAATACTGCCAAAACAGCCAAACTTCTAAATGAAAACCAAAACCAAAACAGTGTAAACTAATTAAAAGTAACCCCTTTACTAACTGCCTCAGAGCATCTCAGAAAACGTGCCAAATCATCATCAATACAGAACAACTTCAAACAGCCTCAAAACATAACAGCACTGAACACGGACTTCATTTTCCACAAATAAACTGCCTAAAAAAGCAAAGAAAAAAAAGCCTGACACCACAAAACAATCTAAATGAAAAGCACAACAACCACAAACAGCCTAAAACACGAGAGTACCCACAAACAGTCCCAAAACAGCACAGAAATCACCCCAAAACAGTAACAAAAAGTGCCAAATCAGCACAAACACTCCACCCTGCACTATTGGTGCTGGGCTATTACAGTAAGGCAAGAGGTCCTCACTATCTCATCTTACACAAACCTGTGTTCTGTGGCATCTGATCCTGTGCCTTATAGTCACAGACAAAAGGACACAGAACAAAAAGGAACTGTTTATGCAAAAATGCTAGTGGGGATGATTTAACCAGTTTCAACAGAAATAATAATAAAAGGTAATTTGGGAATATGCTAAACTGACTGTAATGCAAAACTTTTATTTTAAAATATATCCTCAATAAAGTGTAAAAACAACATACTGTAGCTTACTATTTTTAAAAACTCTTTGAAGTAAAACTGCTCACATATTCTCACTGGACTATAAATAACACATTAAAACGCATTTAAAAAATCTTTGTCTAAAGGTCGGAGCATTATAAAGCCCTGACCTATTAAAACGATAATACTGACCTATTAAAATGCTTTTCAAAAACCTATCAAGATAGTGTGCCAAGTTCAGCAAGGTCTTTGAATTGTATTTTGCCCCACTTGTCAGTGTCTTTGGATAAAAGCATTTGCCAACAAATAAACACAATCCAAATCCAATAACTCAAATGGAAAATTGCCTTCAGGTCTTCAGATGGCTGAAAGTAACCTCTGTGTAAGTAACAGAATAAAGAAAACAGCTCTGTGCAGGTAATTTGTAAATGCCAGCTTCAAAACCATTGTCGCAAAAAATGTCACCTATTGTAAAAGCACGTTATTTGACCCTTTTACGCTTGGTAATCTCTTCATGGATCAACCCTTTCTCCATTAAAAAGGACTAAACAGAACTTTCTCTTGGCCACATTCGATTACAGCTTAAGCTCCCTCAGAAACCCTGGGATGAGATTCTGGACTACAAGCTTGATCTTGAGTTTACGGTTAATTTCAGGTTCCTCTTTGGGTGGAGCTCTGAAATAATTCAACACAGATGTCTAGCTTCCTGCTGCAGTATGCAATCAGAGAGAGAAAAAAAAAAAACAGTTTGTCCGAAGCCTTTAATATAATGGACTTCAAGACTAACTTCAATCTTGCATACTTGGAGCAGGTTAGGGTGATAGTCAAAGAGCAAAAAAACAAATAACCAAAAAAAAAATAAGATGACTGATAGGTGGACTGTCAACTCCCATTAAAGGTGACCAACAGATAGCAAGCTACAAGGCCGATCAATAGAACGGGCTAATGTCAGAAATCACTCACTGGAAAGGTAGCGGAGAAAAACAGGCATTGCACAACGCAAAACCACGCCAGTCATTTATTTAACCTTACATAACGTGCAACAAGCCTTTTTTTTCTTCTGTGCATCTGTAAAAGTGTACACCGTGTTACTATTAAGAGTAGAACATTGGAAAAAACTGTTTGGCAGTACCGAGTCTTTTAGGAGTTGGACTACTGTTAAACTGATGAACCTGTTGACCTTTTGTGCAATCGGTATACTCGGAGTGAGCACTCAGTCAACATACAGATGAAAACTGAGCAAAAGCAGTGTAGCAAGTGAATGAGAAATGCCTGTAGTTTGCTTTAAAGCATGTAATACTGTAGGCAATAGTGTAAACAGTGCTTTGTAAAATATACTGTATAGAGGAAAATGAACAGAACGAGAAGTGATAGATTGCTGACTACCCTGAGCTCATATAGTGGGGGATAGATAATGCATGCAGGCAGTATGAGCATAACCAGATAAACAGGCACGGGGAGACCCTTTAGATATGTTCAATTCAGTTCAGTTCAATTCAATAAAATTTTATTGTCATTGTTAAAAATAACAACGAGATATCATTTGTGTTCCTCTTACAAGGGTGTGAAAGATTTCTAAAAAAAAAAGCCTTCAAGAGAACAGACTCTTAAAAGCACAACTTCCTGCTGTCAGTCTTGAATGTGAACTCATATGTATCCCACTACAAGATCAACAAAGAGTTTTCTAGAAAATTCCAAACAGTGTGAGATCACTCAGCTCACCTGGAGAGTCTTCGTCTTCCTCCCGCAAGACGTTGTCATCATTGCTGTCCTCCTGAGGCGAATTCCTGCCGTCATCCACGGGAACCACCGTGAAGTTTGTGGGCATTTTTACGGCATGTGTTTCTCAGCGAGCAAGCAAGCACGCTTCCTACCCCTTATCTGCCTGTCTGTGTCGCTCTCACTTACTCTCCCCCTCTTTCTCTCACTCAGTTTTACTCGGTCTGCTTTATTGCCTTTTTTTTGTGTTCTTTCTACAGGAAGCAGCTCCTTCTCGTTCTGTGCAGCAGCTTATCTGAGCGTAGTTCTCTGTTTCACTCTGTGAGTCCCTGGATACCGGTGGCCCATGTGACCAGACTTCTGACAAATATGGAGCAGCCACGCCCAACTGTCCACGCACACACACACACACACGCGCGTAGCCTAGTGAAGTCTGTCTCTTGTCTGCAGCAGCGGGAATCTCCGAAGACAGAAGGAACCAGAAAAGGCAGGAGTTGAAAGGATGTATTGATTAAGCTAAGGCCTCCAGCCACTTCCTGTCTCTTTTAAAAAGGGTGAAGAAGCACGACTTACAGAGGGCTAGTACTCGTTCAATGAATAATACAGAGCCTACTGTATTTGCACTTTTTTTGCCATATCTCCTTATAACAGAAGTGAAATAAACAAGGCAATTTTAAACCGCAGAATTACAAAAATATATAAATAAACATTGCAACTGTACACTAACTTTGCTGCTCCGTGACGGAGAGTAACATGCATTTCTAATGAACTCAGTGCTAAGGAAAATGTGATCATGGCTGAAGTGTTCCGGGAAAGCAATTGTGCATAGCTAAATTTGGCTTTGGAGTACATTATGATAGCCAGAACTATCCAGTATCTTATCATAATGTCACTCCACATACAGTTTACACTCCATGCTTCACAGTGAGATCAGGTTATCCTCAGATTTTTAGGAATGAAATCCAGGAATACATACAAAAGCATGCTTTTTGAGTGAATAAAATACACAAAGGAAACCACTCCCTACATTTTGGCTGGACAATGCATGAATATAATATTACTACTGTAGAAAACTATTTAACAGTCCAAGAACTACTTTAGCTATTGGTAGAACTTTGTTTAGTGACAAGCCTAGTAGTTCCCCAATGTAGCATTCCCGATTGGATTTATTTTTGTATAATTTGTTTATGGTTAAATAAAAAATAATAATCCAGACATAGCATAAAAGTGCCAACAAAAGACTGTTAGCTCATAACCTCAACAATGCCACAGCCACCAGAGCCCAAGATAGCAAAACTGGGTGGGAGGGATCATGTTACGCTCATAACGTTCATTATTATGACTCATTACTTTCCCCTGGCCATTAGAGTGACACTAGCAATAAAAGCTCGCCCATAGGGCACCACTCTATTATTTATACATCATACACGTAGTGTCCAAAGGTCTGAGGGTATTTCTAAAATCTAGAATTGTTTTTCTTGTAAATCAAGAAGTAAATATTTAACAATTTCTATGTCACTTTTATTAAATGGAAACAAATTTCACTGCATATACAGTAAAGTCAGATTTTCCATGAGACTGACATTCCCTTCCGTTAATGCATGTGTTTAGACGACACGCTAATCACGGCACGGGTTTCATCTAACATGGATCATCTGGTTTTACACAAATGTTGAGTCTGTGTTAGGTCAAGTACACCAAGAAGTACAGTACATCCTTTAGTTCACTGGAGGGTCAGTGGTAGGTGGCGTTTCCAAAGTTTGGGTTACATTAGGCAGCAAGTGAACACTCCATTCTCAAGGTTGATTTGTTGGAAGCAAAAAAATGGGCAAACAAGAATCTGAATGACTTTGACAAGGGCTGAATTATGATGGCTAGACAAATGGGTCAGAGTATTATTGACCGGTTATTTGGTCATTATTGACCAAATTGACAGGTCTTATGCGATGTTCATGGTATTCAGTGGTTAGTACCTTACAAATGCCGTTTGTTAGGAAGGGTCATGTGCATCCAAGGCTGAAAAAGTTGAATGAAACATAAAAATCGAAAGTGCATTATGGATCTGTGCAATTATGGCAAACAACATCTTATATCACTACTCTACCCACCGACTCCTCTTGCCCCGACTCCTCCTGCCCCTTCCTCTCTGACTGCTGACAATTTTGCCACATTCTACGATGGGAAAATTGCAGCAATCCGCCAGTCCTTCGCTCCCAGCCAAACTCCGACGGCAGAACCTCAGGACCTTTTCTTCCCTCCTTTAGCAGAATTCTCCAACCTGTCATCTGATGAGATTCAGCAGGTCATCTCGTCATCTAACCCCACCACCTGTTCATTAGACCCAATCCCCTCCACAATGCTCCAGGCCATCTCACGAGACCTCCTTCCCTTCACCACAACCATCATCAACCATTCCATATCATCTGGTCATGTTCCT
>JAQQZT010000033.1:26466647-26477559 GCA_030068275.1 Clarias platycephalus | reverse complement strand
CACACACACACACACACACACACACACACACACACACACACACACACACACACACACACACACACACACAGAGAGTGCCAGTCAAGAGTTTGGACACACCTTCTAATTTAACTTTTTTTGATGTATGAATTATTTTCTACATTCTAGAACAATACTGAAGATTTTGAAACTAATATGTGAAATAGCACATATAGTAATTGATTAACAACAACTTTTTAAGACATGAAGGTCAGCTGTTCTGGCCTTCAAGAACAGTATTGCCAAGTGCATTTGCAAAACCCATTAAGCACCATGCTGAAACTGGCTGTCATGAAGACCATCCCAGGAAACTTACATCTGCTGCAGACGAGAAGTTCATTTAGAATGATCAGCATAAAAAAGAATTACCAAGTAACAGCACCTTAGATTAGAGCTGATAGGAAGGCTTTACAGAGCACAAGTAGCAGACACATCTCACTATCAACTCTTCAAAGTAGATTATTGCACATTTTGGATTCCTTCAGCATTGTTTTACAATGTACTGTAGAAAGAAATAAAACTCATGAAAGACAATGCAAAGTAGCAGTGTCCAAACTTTTGACTGGTAATGTACAGTATACTGTATATCTCGCTAGATTTTCAGGTTAGGAATTGTTCATCTTGCATGCAGATGGCTGATATTTTGAGTGACGATACCTTGACCATGGAATACCATTCTCCTCCCTCCAGCCCCGGGGCAGGACACTATGGGCATGTGAGTTAAACTGAATGCGGTAACCCTTCTGATGCCCCCACTTGTTCTTTTGGTTGGGGTTGTAGAAGTGTAAATAACGGGGAAACTTTTTTCCAAAGCGGAAGGCAGCACTGCGTTCTGTTTCATGTTGCGTCCTGGAGAGAATGGATTGCTTGACGGTATGATGTTTACTCCAAGGGTTGGTGAAGTTGACATATTTCAGGTTTATGGACTCAAAACTGTTGTCACGCCCTAAACAGGAGAAAATGAAAGCCAGTGATTTTTATGGCATCATATTAAAATTTAAGCCAAGTTTCCTTGCATTATATTAAAGTTGATCTTAATTATCTTGGATTGGGACAAAATAAAACAAAGTGTAGTCTTAGTATGTCAGGAAAACTAGCTCTACTGTATTTACACTCAGTATACACTTAATATAAGATTTATATTTTGTGTAATTTCTGGTAGTGATTAACTCACATGAAATAAATTCTTTTAAGAGCCTTAACGAATCGAAGCTTACATCTTCACATCTACTTCAACTCACCTGCAATGTCCAGATCCACTTTGTAATGAACAAGATGGGTGTGTATATTTCCAAGAACATAGTTGTAAACCTTGGTTCCGTAGTTCAGTCCATTTTCCGTAAAGTATGTTGCATGAATGTACCCCGTGGCACTAACTCGAGACTCCATTACTCCATTCTGATAGAACAAGAAGTCCCAAATGTAGTCATAGTTGTAAACAGTGGATGTGGTTCTTATTACAAGTACATGGTTTTCAAGACCCCCAAAGAAATTGTAGCTTCCTTTGAAGTTGCTGTTGAAGTGTCTTCTAAGAGGCATGCCTGTTGTCATCTCAAAAATACACAGTGCATTCTTGTATCGGACAGGTTTGTCTGTATCGTAGAAATGGTACAGGTCCACAAAAGTGGCGATTTCAGGACAGTCAATACCTGGTGCAAGTTCAAAATCTGAGGTTCCCATGGCCCAGCCAGCATCTATGTATTTTGTTTGCATTCCAGCTGGTGTGTCCCCAGAGTAGAATGCAATAGCTTCTTGCAGGCTGACCTCATAGGCAATTCTCTCACCATTAAAACGCAAGTCAAATATCTGCAGACCAGCTGATGAGCGGACACGGTACGCAAAAGACCATCCAGCGTACTCCACAAAGTTTTTTTCGACCTGATATCTCGGGCCTTGAGGCTCCACAAACTTTGGTCCGTAGATATCTGTGCGAGTGTTGCTGTGACCTCGAGGAATGTATGTGGAAAATAGATCATTTTCATCATGCTCAGGCAGTTTGATTTTAGAGATTTCTCCCTTCTCGTACTTCTCCACCAGCTCCTCTACGCTGTCAAAGTACTGTTCATTGTACCACACTTTTTCCACAGTCCATTTCTCTGGATCCAGGTCAACATGGTTGATAAGAATCTCAAAACCCACAGGATGAATGAAGAACCCCTCGACAAATTTCTGCAGCATGATCCACGTTCTTCTCTCTCCCGTTTCAAGTCCACGAGGAGCAATGTCTGAGAAGGTTAAGCATCGATCGGTGCAGTTTCCAAATGTAAAGCCTGTGCTCTCATACAGAATTTTATTTACTTGCTTTCCAATTTTGTTTAAGATGCCAACTAAATGCTCATATTCTACAGTTGTGATTGGCCTGGATGCAAAGTTGATGGGTCGATTACTTTTAAAGGTCTTGAGCTGATGGGAATTTGGAAAAGGCAATGGACCAACAATGTATTCTGTTATGTTAGGTTGGGCCTGGTTAGCAAATTGTATCACTGCACGAGCATGACGGGTTGGTTTTGCCTGCCCCCTGTCTAGTGCACGGAGGGCCTCATGCTTTTGAGGAACATGTAGTTCTATCAGAAGGATGCTGTTCTTTTTAAGAGATTTGCTTTTTGATGAAGTAAGGCCTAGCTCACTGCAGGAGTGGAGATAACCTCTCACCGCCATCATTTCTTTAGGGGAGAGATCAGCAAACATGGAAGCCCCATGATGAGCCCATTCTCGGGTTCGAGATGTAGCAGTCTGCGTGACTACTAAAGCTAGCAGCAGCAGCAGAGGCAACCGCATGTTGAAATCTGCATAAATAGAAAAGTAACAAATAGTTAAAACAGCAGTGGCGGTTCAAATAATTAAAGTTGTGGATCAGAAGGCTGAAGATTCAACTCCCAGGACTGCATGGCTGCCACCATTTGGCCCGTGAGCAAGGTCCTTAACTTTCTCTACTGGAAGAGTGCCCCATCAGGACTGATCCTGTGCTCTGACCCCAACTTTCTAACAAGCTGAGATTGTAAAACAATGCTAAAGGCATCCAAAATATGCAATAATATATAATCTAATACTTGATATTGAGATGTGTCTGCTACTTATGCTTTGGAATGCGTTCACAATCCGAGCTGCTGTTAATTGGGGATATTTTGAGGCTGGTAACTCTAAATTAACTTCTCCTCTGCAGCAGAGGTAAGTTTTGGTCTTGCTTTCCTGGGATGGTCTTCATTAAAGTCAGTTTCATCATGGAGCACTTAACAATACTGTTCTTGCAAGAACTATTTCAGAACAGCTGACCATTATGTCTTAAAAAAACAACTGACTATGTTATTGTTGTTAGTTAGTTTGTTAGTAAGTTAGTTCATTACCTAATTCCATGTATGTTATTTCATAGTTTTAATATTTCATTTTCGAACATTGTACTGGTACACCAATCAGTCGTAACATTATCATGGACACCAAGTCTCATTTATGCCTGTGGGGTCCAAAGGTCAGTCCACAGTTAATAGTCTTCCAGTTAACGCTGGCCACAATTGAAAAATATCAGAACGTTAAATGCTTCATAGCCTGCCATATATGGGGCTTTGCAGGCATAGAGTTCTATATCAATCAAATCTAAATCAAGCATGGATAGAATGCATCCATGGACGTCCCACTTTGCAACTTATGGGACTTAAAGGATCTGCTGGCAATGTCCTGGAGCCAGACACCACAGTGCACCTTCAGAGGTCTTAGGGAGTCATGACCTCAGGGGCAAGAGGTATTTTGATACCACAAGGTGAACCTACATAACAATGGGCATAATGTTTTAAGGTTTTAATATTATGGCTTTTTAAAACCTCTTCTTTTTCTAAAAATAAAATTGGTATTTTAAAATGTGGCTTTTTAAAACCTCTTTGTCTTCTAAAAATATTAAATGGTGAACTATACATCTGGGCATAACATTGTCAATACATCTTCTCACTCAGGCATACACACAACCTTTACACTGATAAAGCTAATTGTTTTTGCCTTTATTCTTTTGCTCCCTTCTTTAAATGCTAAAAGAAGGACAAAGAAAGAAGAAATCCCTTCGTTTGCCACAAAATTATCCTTACAGTCTACACATTACAGTGTACAGTCCATTAAAAGCAACTGCAGCCATTGGTACACCACACTATCATGCATCAAACCTTTCACAAATTAATAAAATATGCCATATTTATTACCAGACATTTCTATAGAAGCCTTTGAAGTAATGCTGCCTTTGGAACAGAAGAAGAAGTCAAACTCAACAATGCAAGTATAAAAAGGAAAAAAAAAAATGCACAATCTTACCTATTGCTCTTATTTCCAATTCTTGTAGGATTTGTTCTGTAAATGTGCCACTTCTGTAGCTAAAATGTGTTTACTCAGCCCAGCCCAAGCAGATGTAGTCTTTCCCCCACAGTCCTATTGGATGATAAGCTGGATATGAAATTAACTCTTCTGTTGTGGCATTGTTCCTTTTATCAGCCACACAGGTCTCTAGTGTAGTAAAGGATTGGTCAATGTTAGGCCATAAAACTTTCAGATGTCAATGGCCAATGGCCAAGGTGTGCAGATTACAGGCTTGCCTTTGTATAACGACTAATTCCATGGAAAAAACACCATGATACTTTTTTTTTTTTTTTTTTTTTTAGGAATTATGTCATTAGAGTTTGCAAGACATTTCTTTTGCCAGTTATTATACAATATTTAACTGTAAAACATGACAATTATAAATTAGACAGATAGTCAACATTAAGTCAACATTTTATCGTTGCATTATTTAATAATTAAATTAAAACAATTAGCCACCTAACCTATCAAAATCTGGCAATAAATTGGCAATCTAACATGAACATTTATGAACTAGTTAGTTGTTGTTAAATAGACAGCAAATCAGATGAAATCATCAGCACAGGGGCAATTTTTTTGTTTTCCACTTAAAACTTTTTAATGCCTATCCACACCTATGTTATCCTATGAGTATACAGTATAAATAAACTGCTATCCAGAATTATTTGCACCCTTAAAAAGTATGAGCAGAATAGTGAAACTTTCTACATGCAATCCATCTATTCATCCATCCATCCATCCATCCATTTAGGAACCTTTGAAATCCAGCTATGGACCGTGGAGGCCAATGGTGATTACCGATATATTTATCCCATTTTATGGCTGTGGTAGAACCTCCGGTCAACATTCACACTTGCATTCAATTTGGAAACACCAATTATTCTAATCTGCATGTCTTTGGACTGTAAACTATATGCACACGGACCCTGAGGCAGGAATTGAACCAGAGTTTTTTTATTTTTATTTCACATTTCTAAAATGAGCATCTGTACAAATCTGTCAAAAGGCATTTCAGAATGCACAGCACATTAAACCTTTAGGCAGATGGGCTACACTAACAGAATATCTCACTTGGTTTTACTCCGCTTAGCCTACAACAATAATAGTCAATGGCATTAAAAAAAAAGTTGAGGTGTTTCTCCTCAAGGTCATCTGCCTCAAGGTTTAAACCCCAATTCTATGCATTCTTCAGTGGTCATCGTAGGCTATAAAGAGTTACTATCGGCTTCCTATTAGCTTGAACATGTCCAGAAATTCTCCTCTGAACCCTCTCATCACAATGCAGAGCTGCCACTAACACCATTCTGATTGTATAACGTTTGTTGTTCAAGAAAATCCAAGGATATCAGGCACTGAGATTGACAGTGGTGGCCAAAAGTATTAAGATGACAAATGATAAAAGTGATGTCACTAATTAGTTTGAGTCGTGAGTCGTGCAAGAGTTGTGCTCATTAGAATCAGATGGTTTAGGTAATTGATGGACCAAATAAGTGTCAGAGTGTAAGTGTCTGCAATAAAATGCAGATCTTAGTATTTTGACTATCACTATTTAAAAATTTGAGAATGTCATAAAAACGTTAAGCTTCACATTTGTCTCAATACTTTTGGCCACCACTGTAGATGAATGTTGCACATTTGAAATGCAAATATATTGTTGCCTGGAAAACAAATTCTATCTGCTGGATATTGACAAATTGTATTTTTCTGTTTATAATACACTTTGACTTTATACTCCCTTCATACTTTGGCTTGATGTGTTCATGTCTTTGTGCATGTTAACTGCCAGTGGACCAGCTGCATGCGTATACAGTATGTCTAACACCCACTGTTCCTGAGTCAGGTTCCAAGTCCAACACAACCCCTTAGTTAGGATATAGTAGTTGGTGAAGATGATTGAATAAATGAACGAATAAGCTTTCCTTGTTTTTATGCAACTACTGATTTAATATCTATATGGGATCCAGTTTAGGTGGCTGAAAAATTGCTACTTATAAGGACTATGAACAAAGCGGATATAAAAATAGATATCATTTACAAAGTCGTCTTTATCACCTTTATCATATATATAAATTCATCGTTCAGTAGAGCTGGAGTAAAATCTTGAATTATGAATTTCTGAGAACCAAATTTATCAGATAAATGCAAGATCTTTACTTTTGAGACAAAAGATTAATGTGTTTCAATTCGGGGGAAACCCTGTACTTTTCAAACTTTAAAACTACACCATGTGAGGAGTTTTCCAACACCACCATAACAATAATAGTGCCTGGGATAGTTAGCAAAAATCTTTAGTTTGCAGGTCAGTTTAGTTTACTGTGAGGACTACATTGGAGTGTTGACTTTGCATGTCTTATCCCTGCTTGAATGTGACACAAAATAAAGAAGACTACAGGAAATGCTAAAGGTTGAGGCAGCTGTGTTTGTGTCTTTCCCCAAAGCTAAAGGTATTGGTTAATGATAGTGGTTAGACCACACGGCCTCAAGCTATTTTCTATTGACACACTTTATTAAATAAACAGCCTTAAAATCCTTCCTCTGAAGAATTTCTTTATAGGATTACACTTGCACAAACAGTCCTCTTGCAAAAGGAACTGAATTTAACCTCTGCGCTTCCCTGTCCTCTCTGGATGGGCATGCAGGACAGGGGGTGGGCACTTAGCATTGTCAATAACAAATGAACAGCTAATGGCTGACATCACAGCTGTGGCCCAGTGCTTCGTCCTCCAATTGCATGGCTTTCAGATGCTGCCACAAACCTACGAATTCCCCTCCATTAAAGAAAAAAAAACACCTGTTAGTGTGAAAAGTGGCTTCATAATCCTTACTACAGAGTTGCGCTATGTCTGTGAGAAAAATTGAAAAAGAAATAGTAAGGCAAAGAAGTCCTCAAGTAGCTGGAAACAAATAAAAATAAGAAACAAGGAAAAGCAACACTACTAGAGATTTAATGAAGACATGATTTAAAGGTAAAGAAGATCAGCCTGACCTGAAAAGATACTGAATCTGACAACACAGGTAATTTCTTTTAAGCTTGACTGCCTCATTTCTCAATTTAGAGACTGCATAGCAACATAACTTGTAAATACAAAGATGTGTGTTAACATGCTGTAAACTACTACTAAGATATTTTATGGAGGTCTGATGAAATAAAAAGCAACACCTTGAATTCTTAATGGAATGATTTAGAATAGAAGTAACCAAGTGTGTTTTTATGTATTTTTATTTCTTATATTTTATACCTGATCATAAAATGCATGAACTGTAATAGAAACATAGGAATGTAATATACCTTTATTATTTCTGTTTTTCAGTTGGTCACTTTAGTAAGGAATTACAGCCCTCAAAACCATTATGAAGACTCTGCTTATATTGTTGATGAGTCTGCATCCGGTCACGGGAATGGGGTAACCATTTCTAAAATATTGGTCTATGTTTACTGTTTCTCAAAATGCTATGTTTTATAGATGAGTAGTAGATTCATGTTTTAATCAACCTGATACTTTCTTACATTTGATTAATTTTTATTGACTTTTGATTACATCACAGTAATCCTTATGAATAAATGTTTTTAAGTATTTAATTAAACCATAAAGCTTAATAAATTGGTGAATCAACATGTTCAAGGTTTATAAATACATGTCAACATCTGTGGCTTTCTCCACACTTATATTTTTTCACAATATATATAAAAAAATGTATTAAAAATCTGCTTAAATAATATTTGGGGAAACCTGTCTGCTAACCTAAAAGCAATAGTACAAAAGGCTCATACAAACTTTAAATGTATTTTTGTTTTTGATTTTGTTTTATAAATGTCTGACCCTAATGTAAAATATTAGTGTAACAAAATTCCAACTAATATGTTCGAAAATATTGGAAAAAAACATAACATTTTATTTTCTATTCAATTTTATTTGTATAGTGCTTTTAACAATTGACATTGTCGCAAAGCAGCTTTACACAATCAAAAGAATTATTTAAGTTTGTATGAAATGTGAATGTGTATGAATCAAAATGATCGGATTGTCCCTGATGAGCAAGCCGAGGACAACGGTGACAGTGGCAAGGAAAAACTCCCTGAGATGGCTGTAGGAAGAAACCTTGGGAGGAACCAGATTCAAAGGGAACTCATCCTCATTTGGGTGATAACGGATAGCAGGGATTGATCTGCAGTCATACTGTCTGTAAGCAGGCTGAAAGTTCAGTATAACAGGAGATGTGTTTAAGTTAATATAGAGTCCAGTTGGTTATCAAAGGCTCAGGTAGACTGTAGGAGACTCCTGTCCTGAACTATCGAGCGACTAAAGTCACAAGTCATCAGAGAACAGCTGTCTGCATCAGCCGAGGACAGGACTGTCTTTGTGGAACAGTGGAACCGTCCCTAGTCACCACACGCATTCCAAGCAGACCACGAGGGCTATCCATGCGACGAGATCTCCAACCAGAAGCAGGACACCAGGATTAGTCAGACAGATCCAGAGGGCAGAGGGGGTCAGGATCATTGGCAGCTCAGGAGCGACATGTACTGTATAGCTCAACATAGAGACAGGTAGAGGGAAAAAGAGAGAGAGAGAGAGGAGATGAGAGAGAAGAAGAGAGATGGCAGTTAGGTATGGTCACAGTCAAACAATGTATAATGTGAATGTACATTTAGTGCAGAGTGCAAGCAGGGACTCCGGCAGGACTAACTATGACAGCATAACTAAAAGGGAGAGCTAGAAGGAAACAGCATATGTTTATGAGCTCCCAGCCAGCTTAATAGTAATATAAAGTTGATCATTTTTGGTGTGAAAACTTAGAATTTTTTATATGGGGGTTGGCTTCATGTGTTTGGCTATGGCAGTTGAAAATTGTTGACTTCACCAAAATTGGGTGACATGAATGTAAATGAACATCCAGTGATCTGAATATAATATTTTGTCAGATAAAGCACAAATAAGCGACTGAGGAAATGTTCTAGTCATAGGACCACATGCAGCTAGAAGCAAGCTTTTTGATCACACTGTAACTTTAAAGGGCCTTTCTGTTCCATCAAGTGCAACAGAGTAACATAAATAAATTATTATATATTGATTAGTTATTTCCTCCCGGATAAATCATAGTTACTTAGTCCAAACACCTGTGTGAACCTGCAGACAGACCATGTGAATCTGTGGACGGATTGTGTGAGCATGCTGCTAGACTGTGAACCTGCAGACAGGCTGTGTGAACCTGGAGTCAGACTGTGTGAGCCTGTAGACAGACTATGTGAACCTACAGACAGACTGTGCAAGTATTCAAACTGTTGGACCTCCAGTTAGCTCTATGCTAAGCTAAACTTGGCAATTTTTCCCAAGAGTGGACGTCCCAGCACATTCATCTCAAGGTCAGACCATTCTCAGAGAAATACTAAAAACCACAAGAGCTACGTGCATCTCAAACCCTACAGGCAATTGAAACCAGACAATTTTAGTTATACAGATGATAAACTAAACACACCACATCAGAACCTAGAATACTTTGCTCTCCTTGAAGAGAATGAACTAATTTCACTCATCTCTTCTTCAAAATCATCAACCTGTGTATTAGATCCTATACCGACACATTTTCTCAAACAGATAGTACCAGCAATAACAGAACCCCTGTTGAAAATAATTGTATTTATTTTATTCATTTAAATTTAATTAGTAGTTTAATAATTTAGTTATTAAACCGCTAATTAAGAAACCTGACCTTGACACCCTTCTCAGCTGTCCAATTACAGGCCGATATCAAACCTCCCCTTTATCTCTAAGATTCTGGAAAAGATAGTAGCACAGCAACTATGTTCATATCTACATAGGAATGGCGTAAACGAACTGCATCAGTCAGGATTTAGGCCTCATCACAGCACAGAGATAGCACTTGTTAAAGTAGTAAATGATCTCCTATTGGCTTCTGATCAGGGTTGCATCACTATACTTGTGTTACTCGACCTCATTGCAGCTTTTGACACTATTGATCATAGTATTCTTCTTCACAGATTAGAAAATGTAGTAGGAATTAATGGAACGGCCCGCTCGTAGCTCAGATCCTATTTGACTGATCGTTATCAGTTTGTAGATTTAAATGGGGACCATTCTGCATGTTCTAAAGTGGAGTTTGGTGTTCCACAGGGTTCAGTTTTAGGCCCACTGCTTTTTTCTGTTTTCATGCTTCCTCTGGGCAACATAATTCTTAAGCCAAAATTAAAAATTCAACAAAATTCATTAGTTTTCATTGTTATGCTGATGACACACAGTTATACGTCTCAGCAAAACCAGATGAGAAAAACCAGCTTACCTAAAGTTGAGCAATGTTTGCAGGACATAAGAGATTGGATATTAATTAACTTCCTTCTGCTTAATCCTGATAACACAGAAGAACTAGTCATAGGACCACAAGCAGCTAGAAGCAAGCTTTTTGATCATACTGTAACTTTAAAGGGCCTTTCTGTTCCATCAAGTGCAACTGTGAAAGACGTTGGTGTGATTATAGATTCCAGCCTTTCATTTGAAGCACATGTAGATAATATCACCAGGATAGCATTCTTTCACCTCAG
>JAQQZT010000033.1:26444873-26466547 GCA_030068275.1 Clarias platycephalus | reverse complement strand
GAGTCCTCACTAGAACCAGAAGATACGAGCACATCACCCCTATCTTATCCACACTGCATTGGCTCCCTGTGAAATTTTGCATCGATTTTAAAATACTACTATTGACGTATAAAGCATTAAATGGTCTCCCGCCGCAGTATCTGAGTGAACTGCTAGTGTCTTACAATCCGCCACGCCTACTTCAATCAAAGGATGCAGGCTGCTTGTCAGTATCGCGTATTATGAAAGCTACAACATGGGGCAGAGCTTTTGCTTACAAAGCCCCAAAGTTATGGAATAGTCTTCCAATTAATGTTCGGGTCTCACTGTTTAAGTCTAGGCTAAAAACCAACTTATTTAGCCAAGCATTTTTGTATTATGTAAAGGGTATTATGGTAAACTGGTATGTTTTGATGCTGTCTTCCCTACTCTCATTGATCACTCAGGTTTGTTGATGGTGAAGTGATTGGTCTTTTTACATTTCAGGGAGCCCTTATGTCTGTGTTTCCTTCTGGCTCTCCCTTTTAGTTATGCTGTCATAGTTAGTCCTACCGGAGTCCCTGGTGCACTCTGCACTAAATGTACATTCACAGTATACATTGTGTGACTGTGACCATACCTAACTGCCATCTCTCCTACTCTTCTGCTCTCTCCTGTTCTCTCTCTTCTCCTCTCTCTCTTCCGCTCTCTCTTTCCCTCTACCTGTCTCTCTGTTGAGCTATACATGTCGCTCCTGAGCTGCCAGTTATCCAGACCTCCTCTGACCCCTGGAGCTGTCTAACTTGTCCTGGTGTCCTGCTTTTGGTTGGAGATGTTGTCACATGGATGCCCCGTGTGGTCTGCCTGGGATGCGTGTGGTGACTGGGCACAGTTCCACTTTTCCACAAAGACGGTCGTGTCCTCGGCTGATGCAGACAGCTGTTCTCTATAATAACTTTTTTCCTTGCCACTGTCGCCATCGTCATCGGCTTGCTCATCAGGGACAATCTTATAATTTTGATTCATACACGTTCACTTCTCACATCAACTTAAATCATTCTTTTGATTGTGTAAAGTTGCTTTGCGACAATGTCAATTGTTAAAAGCGCTATAAAAATAAAATTGAATTGAATTGAATCTACAGTACAAGCTATTTAATCATGGGGGTAATTAGTACTGCTCATATTTTTTTTTCTCACAATTTTGTTAAATAAATAATGTCACAGTGAAAAACGTTATATGTTGTTGTTTGTCTTTAGTTGTATTTGCTTAATACTTAGACCGGATGCTTCCAAAACAAATAAGAAAAAAATGAATCTAGAAAAAACATTACTTTCTGTTAAAAAAAGTATTTATAAATCTATAAATCTTCATTGATTGTTTACCTTTTTTGTTTTATGCATTGAAATGACACACTATTCTAACATAATAGTGTTCTTTAAATCTAGTCACTGGTGTGAACATAAAGTGGAAGACAGACTGGAGAAGATCATCTCTCCTCGCCTACAGCTTGAAGTGGCATGCTCGGAGGTCTACCAGTTCAACACCCGAGGCTGGAGGCTAGATGTAGACAGGATGCGCCACACACATGGGGGTGATGATGGTATTGCTCTGTATTACAAGAGACAAGGACCCAAGGCTTCCTGCTTCTTATTCAAGTAAGAAAAATATTCAGCGTATATGTTTATGTACTGTAGAGTGGGTTCAAAAGACTTATACTCAAGTAAAATCTTGACATTAAAAACACGGTAAAGTTTCTGTTGTAACTTAGAATAGTGCTAAATATTGGATATTAAATATTTAAGATATTTAACACTAACATTCTTTCTATTGTTTGTACAAAAAAAAGCTTTTTATTTTAAACAAAAAGTAGAATTATGGTCAGATCAATGTGGTTTCAGACTTCTGGGCTGTAAAATAATGGTAATAGGTACTTTACATCATTGTCCAAGAGCAATTATGTCACTTTGTGTTTGAGCATTGCAAATTTCCACTGTAGACCGGCGAACATCTTGACTGAACGAATGAACAGGACAGTAAGAGCCTGCTGCGAAGGGTGGTCTGGTCCACAGTGTTCACAGGGTAAGACATCAAATGTAGCCAGTTATATCATAAACACATCATATACACTGTCTGGTTCAGAAGGGTTGATTTTAGGAGATTGCTAAAATTACTTAAATTGAGTTCAGAACGGTTCGATGCAATATTAAACCATGGAGGAATAGTGCTGAAGGTCAGCTTTGGGGCAGGAATGTGGTAAGAATGTGGTCATTCCAATTGGCTCAAAATGTGTCAGGCTGTTCTGACTAAGGGGTTAAATTTTTTTTGACCAGGCCGTGTATTAAATTTTGTATTTTCCTTAAGTCTCAATATGGGTTAAGTAATCAACCTTATGCATTCCTTTTTTTTTTTGCATTATTGCATTTCCTAGGTGTGAGTATCCGTGGTCTGTGTTTCTCTACGTGGAGTTGTGAGGAATTTCCTGGAGTTCAGAACTCCTCTCTGATGCCTATTGAGCAATGCTGTGGCAGCCTGTGGGGTCTTAGCTGGAAAAATGCCTCTGATCAGACATGCTTGTCCTGTTCATACACCCTCTTGCCTGGTAATCTTATTACTGTTTTAATTCATTGCTTCATTCTTTATAACCTTTAGCTTAATCATAACTGGTAAATTCATTTTAAATTTCTCACGAATTAGGCAGACTAAAACATATTCAGGATTTAGTATTCATAACCGAATTAAAAATGCATTATTATAATGAAAGTGTCATCTTCATCATCAGCAGAAAACAGTTAAAGCTTAATATTGGTATTATTGCAGGATGAAAACAAGCACACCACCACATCTCATAAATTCCTCAGTTAGCCTTTACTCATGAAATTGTTGTCATTGCTCAGTGTAAAACTGTTTTAATCACTGCTTCTCTTTTTTCTTCAGATGCTCAGCCATCACCTCTTTTCCCCCGGAGTTTTCTTGGAGGCATTCGAAATCCCAAGGCCTCTGCCACTTGCATGAGCTGGGGTGGGGCGCATTATCGTTCCTTTGACAGGAAACACTTCCATTTCCATGGTGGGTGCACCTATGTGCTGGCCTCATCCACTGATGGGACCTGGGCTGTCTACATAAGCACTGTGTGTGATGGTGGAGGACACTGCACCAGGGTATGCTAATTTTTTTTAGTTACATACTATAGTATCTGATATGAGTAGTGATCATGAAAAATACATTGGATGTGCCTGTGCCTGAATTTTAAAAATGTTGGAAAGAAATATCAAGGTTTCACTATGTGAATGATTTTGTCTTATTTTCACTTTATTTTCATCTGGATCCTCTCCATTTGGAAGAGCAGGGGATCTACTAGATAAAGCTCTTAAGGATTGCCTGGCTTCTTAAACTATCACGCACGAAAAGCCTGGAAACTCCACAATGGAACAACCTTTACCCCTTTCTGTACCTAGGTCCCTATTATTTCGCTTATTATCCCTTGTTTTGTGACAACAGGGACAGATAGTTGTCGATGACCTGGTAAACAGAAAGTTGAATCTGTCCCAATCCATTTGTCAATCTTTTTCCATTAATCATGCAAGTTCTCTGCTTATGTTTGAAGGGAGAACCCCTGTTTTTTTGGCCTTGGCCTTGAACTTGGAGTCACTTACTGTACTCTTCTCCCAGATGCTTTACACTCAGCTGAAAAAATGCTGAAGTCCATGTTGGTGGAAAGTTACCTCAAGCCTTCCATAATGCATACATCTGTTAATATGGCTGTGTTTTCATATCCTGTCCAACACCACAAACCAAAACATGGTTGGAGATAAGACACAGTGATGGAGCCGAATGCCTGCTTTAAACAAATTTGACTTACTGTAACTCACAGAATGCAGGAATAACAATGTGTTTTTAGAGAAAATGGAATAGTCAAATTAGCAACTTGGAATACATAATAGCATAATTCGTTCCGAAAGTGGGCTCATTTTCCAAAACACTCATAAACCAAATTTTATTTTCCCATAAGAAATATTGGAAACTCTAATTATTTGTTGCACAGCCTAAAAAAATAAATACATAAAAATAATTAATACAAAATGAAACAACTTAACCTGCACTTTACATTTAAAAAAAAGTTAAAATAAATCCAGACAGATAAGTGTTTCCGTTTATGCGCGCAGGCGCTGTGTGTGTGTGTGTGTGTGTGTGTGTGTATGTTTGTCTATGTGTGTGAAGCTAAAGTAAGAGGAGACTCCTACTTTCAGCCCATCCTGTCTCACTCTTCTCATCTTACACAGTAAACCTTTCTCCTCTCTTATTTGAATTCCACACACACACACACACACACACACACACACACACTCACACTCACACACACACACAGAGCACAGACACACACATTAATGGAAAGACTGTTTTGTTGGAAAAATTAGTAAGGAACATCGCTAATGACACCCGTGTGAGCGCATACTAATGGAATCACTGCTGTAAAGTAAAACAAACAAACAAATGAACCAGCACTTTACCTTTGAAAAGAATTGTGACAGAGCAGTTTCTGTGTAGAGCAGAGAGAGAGCGTGTGTTTGTGTGTATGTGAAGCAAAGAGGGGGTGCTTCAAACACACACAAACACACACATACAAACACACTAAAGGCGAGAGAGAGAAAGAGAGAGACAGTGTGAACTGGCACGGTGTCAAATTACACGCGCGCACATACACATAACGCACACACATAATGACAGGCTGAGGGAGAAAATGGATTTTTAACCTCTCTAATGAGACTTTCTTTTGCTTTACACATGCGCACACACGTGTGTTATAAAAAACAGTACACGCGCGCTGTACACACGCGCTTTCAAACACAAAATAAAAACAAAACAAAAACAGTGTACAAAACAGTACACGCGTGCACGGATGTTGATTATGCAAGTAAGAGACGAGCACTAAGACCCAGCAGGGGAGACGATTACCCACAATTCCGCACCGCAAGAGAGAGAAAAAACGTTTCCTCAGTTGTGATCACGTGACGCTCGGCGTCAAAACAAGAAGCGCATGCATGAACCAAGACTTGCTCGTTTTTCAAGTCATAATTTATTAAAAATCTTTGCTCGTCTTGCGAAACACTCACAAACCGCGTAACTCGTAATCCGAAATTTCACTGTACTGTGTACTATGTATGTGACAGATAAAATTTTTATTTGATTTCATTTGCTTGTCACGCTGGAACACGTTTAGAATTTGCCTCTTAGTTCCATTAAAAGGGAATTCTTAATGCTATGTTATACAAAGTGTGATAGTCAAATTTTGGCTATATAGTGTAGATGTTTACTGTTATAGATTATGTTGTTTTTAAACAGTAAATTTTATTAAAAGCAGGCAGCACAGTGGCATAGTGGTTAGTGCCTGCTTTGTGTGTGAGTGTGTGCGTGTGCCCTGTGTTGGATTGCCACCCTGTCCAGAATGTACCCTGCCTCATGCCCTAAGTTCCCTGGGATAGGCTCCAGGCTCTCCACACAGGAGAACCCTTACACAGGATAAACAGTATAGAAGATGAATGAATGAATGAATAAATTCATATATTAAAAGAATATGTGTGTTACTGTCTTCAAGAATTCTTCTACTATTGATTGCTGTTAACACTAAACTTTTTTGTGTCTTTTAGGCATTAAGGATGATGTTGGGACTTGACCTTGTGTTTGTTCATAAGGGCAACATATCACTCAACAGTGTCCTTTTACAGCAGGGTGAACCTTTCTTTCAAAATGGTATTAATGACACCTTTAATATTACTTTTTAAATATAACCTGAACCATGTTCATTGTACAGTACATTACCTTTAGGGGAATACTAGCCAACCCTTAACACCGTATCTAAATTTTTTTTTATTTTAATTAGATTTTAAGTTGAAGTAATAATTTCTAAATTTAAATGTCACAAATATGACACTTTAGCAAATGAAAAAATTGTATATCTAGTCAAATCAATCTATTTTTATTATAAGAAATATAAAAAAAAAAACAATAAACCAAATATATGATTATTTTGCTTATTTCTAGACAGATTTTACAAAATCTTTAAGCGTAAATTTCTTGTTCTGTCAGCAGAAAGTTTTTATCATTTTTTACCAATTATTTCTAGAAATAAGCAAAATTATTTTCCAACAAAACCAAAAGAATTTGCTTTAAAAAAAATTTAAATTGTCAAAATATGTATGGACATATGCTTATATATTTTATATTTTGTTCATTGTGTATTTACTATTTCTAATAATGAGGGATATTACATAGATTTAACTAGACTCAAGATACTTTCATGTCCTATTATGTCATTTTTGCACTGTATATACTGTAGTTTAGATTAACTATATGAAACAATATATAGATTTTCTAATATAATAAAAGTATGTGTTGTGGATGTTTATCTATAGGAGTGAGTATTCACTGGCTAGGAGATTTTGTGTTTGTTGAAAGCGGATTGGGCATCAGAGTGAAATTCGACATGGGGAACACTGTATATCTGACCGTTACTGCAGAGCACTTTGGTGCTACGAGGGGCCTCTGTGGATTATACAGCAATAATGCAGATGGTAAGAGATTTCTTAAGATTTGTAAGTATTTGACTGAATTTCAACCAACAGAATACTGTGTATCTGACTGTTTATAAAACAGCCACACAAACAAAGTGCAGGATGCTTTGGCATTACTAGGGGTCTCTGTGGGTTACAACAATGCTGATTGTAAGGGACGCGGATGCAAATGAAATATTGCACTCTCACTGTCTCAGAATAAAATAGAACCATAAACTTTAAACTTGAACATTAACTTTAAATATGAAGCAGGCCAATACGTCCATCTCACCCACCCAGAGGACAGGGTCTTTTATGCACTTTTGGACTGATGGACGAATGCATTTTTGTTGTGTCACTTAGAAGCCTCCTTATACAGTAGATACCTGTAGCATCTCCCTGATGGGGAGTTCCAGCATTTAAAATGTATTTAGGTCAGCTGCTTTTTGAATCATCTGCCCATATTAATCATTTTAATGTATTTACATAACTGGATACTGTACATCCTGACAGGGATACAATTGACCCCCAAGGATATCTGCTTGATCCAGTGGTGTTCAGATTGCTGACACCCAAATGTGGAATACAGTTCATGAAAAAATATGTTTTTGTTTCTTATATTTATACAGATGACTTCACCAGTAGGAGTGGAAGTGTATCACAGTATGCTGCCAGTTTTGGAAATTCATGGCGTGTCCCAAACCAAGACACAGAGGTGATTTATAACCCTGAAAGAAATACCTCAACTATTTATTTGTTTACAATTATCTTGTTTTTTATATGGGAGAATTGTAACCAGACTGTGCATGTAGATTAAAGACCCATGATCTAAACTGTTTAATGAAAATATGAATAAATTCCAAACAAAGCTAAAGTTTCTAAGTGTTTTTTTTCCAGGACTGTAGTGATGCAGCCGAGTTGGGCCACAGCTGTGACATTATGGGTGACATCAGCTTGCGTAGGGCGGCAGAACTGACATGCCATCAGCTCAAGGACAGTCCCTTTTCACAATGCCATCATCGAGTGAGAGAGCTGTCAGAATACTTCAAAGACAGTGTCTAAATCAATAATTTTGTGCTATAAAATAATAATAAATTGTGACTTTAAGTCCTTTTTTTCCTCTATGCTCCAGGTGGATCCAGGTCCCTATATAGATGCTTGTCTATATGTGTACTGCAGTTTAGGGGTTAATGAGAGAGAGGCAGCAGTGTGTGATACGCTTGCTAGCTATACCCGTGAGTGTGCCCAACAACACATCATTCTCAGCTGGAGAGGCCCTGGTCTCTGCGGTGAGTCTCTCATTTCTCATTCAAAAGTAGTCACTTTGCTTATTTCAGTTGACATACAGTATCAGCATCTCAGAAAAAAAAACATTTATTGTTTACTTACAACGTTGTATATAATTTATGCGTAAAATCCTATTGTGGCACCCTCAAACCTTACTCTTTCGTGCAATTTGTTTATTAGGATTTTTAAAAGCCAGAAGAATCTGCCCTGACTTTGACTTGACTTTTATAGTTTTGTATTATAAACCAGATTTCCCTGCTGTTACCTATTTATTTCTTCTGGCTTTCTTCCTTCCTCTTGCTCATGTGTCATGCAGAGCGAGTGTGTCCTGGAGGTCAACTTTTCTCAGACTGCGTGTCTTCCTGTCCCCCCAGCTGCTCCTCACCTCTCCCTCCAGCATCGGGCCAGTGTCGGGAGGAGTGTGTTGGGGGTTGTGAGTGTCCTCCTGGGCTCTATTTGCATGACGGTCAATGCTTACAGCAGGAACATTGTCCCTGCTTCCATAGGCGACGCTCATACCAGGAAGGAGACACAATTAAACACAAGTGCAACACCTGGTAGGTGCACTGGGAGACATAAACACTGTTCTAGTTTTATTTGTTTTTTAATTAGTCATTGTGCTTAAAGGAGATCAGCAATTAGTGGGCAGACACAATTCTATCATATTTGTATGAAAACAACATTTTTTAAAGTTAATGCTTGTATATGCATTTTAAAAGAAAAACTTTTGCTTCAAACAGCTTTTTTATTCCGACATTTATTCCACAAAAAGGGGTCACAAAGAAAATAACAGGATAAGAATTAATGAGTAATTAATACAGTTAAAACACAATTTCTGTCATTCCATCCATCTTAATTTTTTCCCTCTTTCTTTCTCAATTCTAGTGTATGTCAGGCAGGCCAGTGGCAGTGTTCTACACAACGGTGTGCAGCTCAGTGCAGTATTATTGGGTCAATGCAAATCACTACTTTTGATAAGAAGAGGTATAACCTCCAGACTGGTGATTGTCACCTCATAGCCATTGAGGTAAGATGCAATTTTATGTGCTGACACTGTACAATCTCTTTTACCACATCTTTTATGGCTTCTACGCTGACTTTTTATGGAATGTATATGGCACATTTATCACTTGAAGTGCAATATCAGAGGCTGCGTTAATAAAAAAGAGAGATCAAAGGTTTAAACGTTTAAAACCAGTAAACATGTGTTTTGCAAAACTGACTCAAAGAGATCATCTGATGTGTATTGTTGTTTGTATAGGACTTTGTGGATAAGAAACTTGCAGTGACCATCAGAGGGGGGGAATGTGTAAAGGGAGGTGGAATGCACTGCCCATGGGAGACGACCATCACTGCCCTCCATACCACAGTGACTCTCACTAACACTGGTGAGCAGTTTATCTGTTCATCAGGATATTTTACCTTTGATCTGTCATTCATTACATGTATTTACTGCAGCCAAAGCTGTATCTAGTCTGTCTCTAATTCAGTTCAAGTTATTCAGTTGGAATTGTTATTCCATCCATCCATCCATCCATCCATCCATCCATCCACTTACAGTATCTATCTATACACCCAGTTGAGAAGCTATGACTATTCATCCCTTTAAACATTTATCTATCTATCTATCTATCTATCTATCTATCTATCTATCTATCTATCTATCTATCTATCTATCTATCTATCTATCTATCTATCTATCCTTTAATTATCTGTCAAGTTTAATTATCCACACATCTTAACTTACTTTATATCAATTTATCCATCCATCGAGCTAGCCATCCAGTGTTAAGCTTTGTCCACTTATTCCATTAATTTTCAATGTAGTTCTTCATCTACGTATCCATCTACTGTATCTACAGTACAGTATCCTTTTCCATCCATCTATCCATCCATCCATCCATCCATCCATTCATTTTTTCATTAAATATCTGGTCTTTATCTGTAAACACTGTTATCCGTGAACTCTTTCAGGTTCTGTGATGCTAAATGGACAACCAGAGGCTTTGCCAGTGTTAACAGCTGATCTGGCTGTGCGGAGACCATCTTCAAGCTTTCTTATGATCCACGTGTTTGGGGCTCATTTGCTTTGGCACACTGAAGGCCCACTGATCCTCATCACTCTGCAGCCAGGCTTCGCTCATAAAGTAAAGGATGACAGTATTTCTATCTTTCCTAAAAAATAAAAAAATAAAAAACAATAACAAAAAAACTCAGCCATATTCTTGTACTCTTTGAAATGGCCTTGTATTATTAAATAGAGAATACTGCACCTAAGCCACCATTTAGTAACATTTAATGTAAGGATCAGTCATGTCCTGTATTGTGTACTTTAGGATAAATATACACGACTGTTTTTAACACTCGCAGTCAAATGCTTACAAAACAGTATAGTGTGCAATAAATTTTAGTTCCGGTTTTCATGGTCCTCCTAAAACAGTTCATGATTCACTACAGAAAGAGGCTTTTTCTTAAGAACAAAAAGTACTTAGAACACTGATGCTTAAATAAATGAAGAGTTGTGTTTGAGAGAACACTTACTAACTTTCTAAAAGGCTTAAAAGTCTCAAGTATGATTTTTCTCGTGAAAAAGACATTTGCATAATCTGAACAGGGCATTCCGAAAGTTCATTTAAGCATCTACATACTGTAACCCTACTGTATGTCTGAATATGACTAACCTTTCCCACATATTGTAAATATTGATGTAACTCTGATTAACTGTTTGTATGCTAATACAGGTGAGAGGGCTGTGTGGAACACTGACTTGGAATCAACATGATGACTTCACCACACCGGAAGGAGACATTGAGAACAGTGTTGCCTCCTTTGTCACAAAGTTTAGTCTTGGATCGTGCTATTTGCCCTCAGAAGAGACTTCAGACCCATGTAATACCTACACTCAACGCAGAGAATATGCAGAGAGCATCTGTGCTATTATCCACAGTCCTGTGTTTCAGGTTAGCATAGATTTATGACTTGATTATGAAGTCTCAGCAAATGTTTTATCAGCTTGTAACCACAATTAAATTACTTACTACACAGTTGATTTCCACAGACTGAGCAAAAATCTTTGTGGAGGATGGAATTTATAGGAAAACATGAGTGTGAATGGCTAATACAAATCAAAAAGCTAGAAATTACATGCACATGCCTACAAGACTTATAAGCCATTTTAAGAGTTTTTTTTTTTTTTTTTTTTAATATTTAAGTTCTGTGGTCAAATTTTGGCAGCCAAAGTCATAGCCATAGGTCTGTGGTGATCCAGTTTCTGTAATCAGGAGAACATACAACTTGTGGACCACAAGCATGTAAGATGTTAGAGCAGGGAGGTATGTCTCTCTGCCGGTTCATAATAGTAACTGTTAATTTAGATAGCTTTATTAGCTTAGCTTTGAAACTATATGCATTGCTATTTAGGATATTATTTTGGAGAAATTAATGGAAGACTATACAGCTGTTTGAATTTTAAGTTATAAAACAGCTAGCTATAGCTGGAGCTGTGTGATTTATTCAATAATGAAATTTTTGTTGGTCATTTTAGTTATTTGAATCGATGGGTCAGTTTTTGATCCAGAATTGATTCACAGATAAACTTACAAATGTTAAATGGTCTAATATTAACCAACATTAACCAATAGTAAAATATACCAAACTAATTGATTCTTCTGCAAATACTCATATTTTGCAAGAATATAGCTTCTTCCTCCTCCGAGTTTATGAGCGTTTTGATGCATAACCACCACCTACTGGCCTGGAGTGTCGAGTGGAAGATTGGAAGGAATAAAAAATGATCATGATATAATCAAGTTACACAGCATTAGACTAGCTTCAAAACCTATAAGAAATATAGCTGTTGGGGCAAATCAGTAAATATTAGTGCTATTGAATCAAATCAAACTGAGAGTCTACTTATAATGGACAGCATAAGCTACAGCAATTGTAACTTTCAGCTAAAATTGCTAACTGTAATTCTCTCACCAATTTCCCAGAGCTGCCATGACGTGGTGGAGCGGGAGCCATACATGCGGCAGTGTCTGAGCGAGGTGTGTAGTTGCACCCCGCAGATGCAGTGTCAGTGTGCTGTCCTCACTGCCTACGCTCAACACTGTGCTCAGGAGGGGGTGCTAGTGAATTGGAGAAACCAGACTTTCTGTCGTAAGAAATTACACCATCACATTTGAAGCAAAAATTTGTCAAAATGGTCATTTAGAGAAAGCAACAACAAAAAAAAAGAAACAGTATATCTATTATTAAATGAGCATGAGATTTTTAAACCTGTGTCTTTTTTTTTCTATCCAGCGATGCATTGCTCCGGGGGGCAGGTGTATCATGAGTGTGGCCGACCATGTGGAGGCTTATGTACTGACCTGCAGCAGAACTGGAGCTGCCAAGGGGACGCAGGTGCTCGGAGCTGTGTACCAGGCTGCCAGTGTCCTGCAGGTCTGGCACAGGATGATCAGGGCCAGTGTGTGGCAGTCAGTATGTGCCCATGTGTTCATGCCGGAGCTGTACATACGCCAGGAAGTTCTTTACTGATCAACTGCAATACCTGGTATGGGAAAAAGAAGGCCTTTTATAAGTGCAGTAACTTCAATTTCTCTGATGGAGTTTGTTTATTTAACAATCACATATTAGGTGTGGAACGAAGCAAATAAGCTTTGAACTTTACTGCAAATATTATCACCTATATCTGTAACTGTAGTATTTGTATTTAAACACAAACCCATTGTGTTCAGTGAGTGGGGTAGAGCTCAGGGTGCTGTGCAGGCCACTTAAGTACTTCTATACCAACCTTTGAAAACTCTGTCTTCATGGAGCTCATACTGTACACATGGTCATTGTGGTGCTGGAACATGTTGGTCAACATTGTTTCAATGAAGAGAAATGGTAATGCTGTAGCATACAAAGACATTCCATACAGCTCAAAAGTTTGGGATGACTTTCTAACTTCATGGTAGTCTCTGACTTTTATATCTTTCTACATTGTAACGAAATCCTGAAGGTGTCCAAAATATGTAATAATCTTATTTGAACAGTTAATGTTGATGTGTATCTGCTACTCATGATCTGTAAAGCCTTCATGACGGCTCTAATCTGGTGCTGTTTGTTAATTAGTGATTTTTGAGGCTGGTAACTCTAAATGAACTTCTCCTCTACGGCAGAGGTACGTTTTGGTCCTGCTTTTCTGGGATGGTCTTCTTGAGAGCCAGTTTCATAAAGGTGCTTTATGGGTTTTGTAAATGCACTTGACAGTACTGTTTTTGCAAGAATTATTCCATAAAGGCTGACCTTCATGTCTTACATTTACATTTAGGCATTTGGCAGACGCCTTTATCCAGAGCGACTTACATTTTTATCTCATTGTACATCTGAGCAGGGTTAAGGGCCTTGCTCAAGGACCCAACAGGGACACCTTGGTGGTTGTGGGATTTGAACCTGGGACCTTTTGAACCGTAGTCCAAGGGTTATGTCTTAAAATAACAAATAATTGTTGTTGTTGTTGTTCTTACACAATTACCTAATACCATTTGTGTTATTTCATAGTTTTGAAATCCCCAGTATTGTTGTAAAATGTCGAAAATAAATCACTAAACAAAAACATAGTAATTCTAAGTGATCCCAAATGGTAGTGTATTTTCGTATAATCTGACCAACAAATTACTCATCAGTAATTTATCTACATATGACTACTTTATGACTACATATGTCCTGAGAGGGACCAGGACCACAGTTTGACTGGAGCTTTGTACATTCACAGCACTATACATGATGCAGGGTTAAGAAGATTAACATATGTAAAATGAGCAAAATGTACAATGATAGATTATTTAAATACTTTTAAAGCTTTGTTATTTTAAGAAAGGCACAAACTGTCTCTGCTGAATCATTATTGTTCGTTCATTTTCTAGCCGTGCATGCACACGCTCACGTCCACACACCGCTTGTAAAGCACGCAGTTCTATTTGCAATTGCTTCATTCTATCATTATTAATTACATGTTACATAGTTTTATTGCACCATCATTAGGGTCGAGGCAAGAATTATAACTCCAGTTGTGTTATGTGTCACTGTAGCATATTCTCATCAGGGTGCAGTAAAGGATCAATAATTCCTGGAGCTAAAACTAAAACAAGGGCTAAAGGTACTGTTTAAGTCACTAGACTTTTGGAAAGAAATAGGCTGTTGGGTATACTGTATTTCTGGAAGGTAGAGAGAAAAAAAGAGACGTATCCTAGTTCCACTGTGATAACATGTTTATGATAAGTTTTTTATTACCATCTAAAGGTAACATTTTATCTTATCTTTGATAACAGATGCAGTGACTAAGCATAGACCATCTTGTTCACATTTCATTTTTTATGCTGAAATTTGGCTTTGTGTCAACAGTTTAAATATGTGAATGAATCCCTATACTGTACAATATGCCATGTTTGCTGTTATTGTTGGGCAAATGATTAAAAAATAATGTGTAGTCTAATCTAGTGTAGTGTAGTGTAGTGTAGTGGGTTTAAGTTTCCTCAATGTTGCTCTATCTATTATAATTATCATATCTAGAAAACATGGCACATTTCTTAGCTAAATGAAGAGGCACTATTATAGAGATTGTTGAAAGAACTCTGATGAAGTCACTCAATAGCCTGCTGCATTTCTTATCGGGATAGGTTGATTTCACTGCAGCTTTTTTATCTTGTTACATGGAATACAACGCCTTTATGGACGAGCCAGAAAACATACTGTATGCCAGTGTGTGTGGGCATGGTTTTTAATCTTGGTAATTACTCTCGAGATTTTTTTTACTAAAACTTACGCTACATTTTTAATGATTAACCACTGAATGTGTTAATAGTTACATTGCTGCATTAACAATTATGTTAATGGAAAATCCTCACAAGTGTAGTAAGACAAGTAAATGTGTGCATGTATGAGCAGAAACATATATTGTATTGGTTATTGTCTAATGCCATATTATGTTTGGATCCTACCACATAAACTGGCGCAATAAAATAATCCTTAGACTGTGACTGAGACATTCCATAACCATTATATTTCATTAAAATGTCACATACAATGGAGTAGCAAGGTGATCGGCAGCATGGTGGCATAGTGGTTAGCACTGTTGCCTTGCACCTTCCAGGGTCTGGGTTTAATTCTCGCCTCAAGGTCTGTGTGAAATTTACAGTTCTCCCTGTGCTTGGTCGGGTTCCTCTGTGTACTCTGGTTTCCTCACACAGTCCAAAGACATGCAGATTAGACTAACTGGTGTTTCCAAATTACCTGTAGTGTGTCAATGCGCATGTGAAAGTTGACTAGAGGCCCTACCACTGTCGTAAAAATAACCTCCTCCATGATTGGCCTCCATGGTCCCTACTTTGATCAGGAGCCTGACTAGAAAAAAAATGAAAAAAATAAATATATATTGGAGGGTCATATAAGTTTATAATTTCTGCTCAGCTTTCTTTTCATGTACTTTTTATTGACTAATTATTTGCAGAATAAAGATTAACTCTAGGTGTTGATGTTTTTGTGCATGTATTACTATTGTTTTCTTTTCTCTCTCTCTCTCTCTCTCTCTCTCTCTCTCTCTCTCTCTCTCTGTAGTGTGTGTGGACTTGGAGTGTGGAACTGTACCAATCATGCCTGCCCTGAGGTTACAGACTGTCCAGGTTCCCTGGTCTTCTCACCTCGATCTTGTTTAAGGACCTGTTCTAGTCTGGATAAGGGGTCCTGTGCAGAGCCCATCTATGGCTGTGTCTGTCCTGAGGGAACAGTGCTGTTGGTGTGTTTTCTCTTTTAATAATCCTTTTAAATGTATTTCAAAGGTCTGTGATGCAATAATGCATGCAGGGATCCACCAGATTTCTGTCAGAGTATATTGTGCACTTACATATTAATAATAATTATTGTTTCGGTGCATATATCTTGTGTATACTATTTAGTGCACATATCATCCTGTTAGTGTTACTGTACCTCAATCTTAGTGCCTGCATCAGACCCAGATTATATCTGTAATGGAATGCTTACAAAGAAGCAATTTTATAGCAATGAAACGTTTAATTTCACTCTATTCATAGTGTTTTTTCTGCATTGAAAGAAAAATTGCTGTGGGTTCTGTTGGGAAACAGGCATCAGTTTTTATCTGATGAGAATTTTCTGGCTTGGTGTGGCTTTGCTTTTTTATAACATGGATGCCTAAAACATGCCCATAGCATACAGAACATTATTTGTACAGCGTTATTTGTACAGATAGGAATGACATGTAATGGGTCAAGGTACTGGTAATGATTAACAGTGTTAAAGTCCAGGTGTTTCATTTAACTTTCGGAAAGTGATACAATTTCTCTATTCATATGCACGTGTGGGGAATGAGAACTTTTTAATGATACTGTAAATTAGAAACTTTCCAATCCCTTTTGCTATGGTGTTGACAATATGACCGTTGCAGTGGAATTTCCGATGTTGTGTAACAGCCAACACAAAGATGTGTACATTCCATGGAACAGCAAATGCGAATGCAGAAGTGATTATTTAATGAGTTACAGTTGTTGACACTGTTTTTACTCTCATCCACATTTGTGCTTTTTTTCCATAGGGTGATCAGTGTGTGTCTCCTGATGAATGTCCATGTCACCACAATGGCAGGCTCTTCTTTACAAATGATACAATTTCTAAAGACTGCAACACATGGTGAGCATACTGGGCACTAGCGATATGTATCATGCTTATAAACAGTACTGTGGTGTTATATTCCTGACATACTGGTGGGAATGACATATTAACATACATATATTCAGTTATATTGTAGGAGTGGATAATAGTGCATTACAAGGGTCATTCAGTAAACAAATAACATGGACTAGACGGGCAAGACAGTACTCAGGAGCACGAAATATATCACAGTGTGTTTGTGTGCCGTATATTCTGTGGTGTCCTACAGTATGTTACCACATGTATAATTACAGTACATATGCATGATATCCCAAACCTAGAAAAAACCTACAACAAAATTTGTAAGGTTGTTTCCTGTCCCATGAAATATCTAGAAAGATCTAATTTAATCTATTTATTTTGTTGACCTCACCATGTTGTACTTTTCTTTAACCTGCAGCGTATGTAAGCAGCGTCGATGGCACTGCACCCAGTTATTATGTGCCGGAATATGTGTAGCCACAGGTGACCCGCATTATGTGACCTTTGACGGCCGCTGTTTCTCCTTCCTGGGAGACTGTGAGTACATGCTGGTGCAGGAGAATGAAGGGCTGTTCAGCGTGACTGCTGAGAATGTACCTTGCGGCAGCACGGGGGTCACCTGCACCAAATCCGTCACAATGAGCATTGGAAACACCGCCATTCACTTGCTCAGGGGTGAGCCTCTTAAACATACCACAGTTTCGCACTACACAAAAATTAAGATGCGAATAAAGATAATCAGCATGCTGATTATTCTCTGCTTTTACTTATGACTAAAGGTCATTTACAAAATTAAGGGTAAATCGATTTTTTATCCTTCTCACTCCATGGCTTTTGTTTGTGGTTAGACATGAATCATATCCTGCTGTCATGGGTGGAGGAGCACTGTAAAAATTTTGAGATTTGATCTCCTGGCACAAAGATACTTCACACACACACACACACCCAAAAATCATATAAATTTTATATTTATATGCTCTGTTGCATTACATTTTCCTTTTTACTGGAACTAAACTAAACATTTATGAAAGTCCCTTTGATGTAGGAAAAACATAAAGACATGGTTTGTCATTGCCATTCACACTGAACAGTTGTTCAGTTGTGGCTAAATGGACAAATACTCACAGTTATGCTCCAAAATTTAGCTAAAATCCTTCTCAGAAATGTTGGGCTTAGTGAATCTCAAAAGAAGACAAAGTCTTCTGTAGGATCCTCAACAAGCACATACTGTAGGGATGTGATACTTCAAATGTCCATGTATGTTTTGCCATATAGTGAACTACAGATTCAGGCTTAAAAGCCCTATCTCACTGTATCTGTTTCACTATGAATCGTTTTACAGTATATCACCTTGGATAAAAATCACTTTACACACCAAACAACTTAGCATTATGCATAAAATACACAATTAACACAAGAAAGTAAACAACTACCAAAATGTCATTAAATACCAGACTTGCCAACACAAAGATGAGGAATCAGCCACGTTAACAGTATATAATGTTTTTTACATTTATATTAAAAATAATTAAATTATGTTTTTTTATTTAACAGCGTATAAAATATATAAGCAGCAGCACACCTAACCACATTTTTAAATGTACAGAAACATGCAAGACGTTTATACACACCCATAGTTTTGTGATAAAATGTATCTATCAAAATTGGTTGCCATTATTACTACTTATTATTACTATTTAAGGCTATAAATTATTAGTATTTTTCTTTTCAAATTGTACTATGTCCATCTTTAAGCCTAAAATAAATAAATAAATGAATGAATGAATCAAATAAAATAAAAACAATTTCTCATTTTAAAGTGGACAGATTGTAAGTTCATTTGAGGGGAGATTGTTCCAGAGATGAATAGCTAGGAATCTATAAACACCTATTTTTTTCTCCATCATGAACAGTTATGAACAAAGAGAATAAACACAGATACTCTGTTCATTGTTAAGAAGTGACATTAAAGAAATCTTGCTCTTTATGAGCAACCAGATGTGACATACTGTAAGGAAGAAAAACTTGAGAATCAAATGGTAACCACTTTTGGATGATACAACCAAATATTGAGCCGATACAATTTTACTTTCACTATTATAATTTTTTTTTTTTTTATCAAGTCAGAAAATGCATTTTAACATTTTAACACAAATTATTTTATGCAGAAAATGCATGTGAGTTCTGGTAACCAATTTGTATTCACTGTCTTCAGGAAAGGCTGTTACAGTAAACAGCATGCCTGTGAGTCTTCCCAAGTCTTACTCAGGCAGTGGCTTAGTGCTGGAGAACATGGGTCTGTTTGTGTCCCTCTCGTCACGACTTGGTATTACGCTTCTTTGGGATGGAGGTATTTGTATAAATTAATTGTTAAGTTCTAAAAATAGAAAAAAATTGTTAATGTACAAAAAATACTTGCACAAAATTAAGCAAGTAACTGGTAAAATTTGATTGTTTAAAATTAAACATCTTATCTATCTTAATCTTTATGTCTTGAATGTATTGTGCATACTGTTTAATAATAAGAAATATTAACATACTTGTTTTTTTAAATGGTGCTCTGTAAAAAGGAATGCGTGTATATGTGCGGTTGGAACCCCACTTGCGTGGCCGGGTCGGGGGTTTGTGTGGGAACTTTGATGGAGATGCAGAGAATGACTTCACCACAAGGCAAGGCATAGTCGAGTCAACACCAGAGCTGTTTGGGAACTCATGGAAGGTTAGCCCATCCTGCCCTGATGTTTCTGAGCAAGATCTGCGTGACCCCTGCCAAGTGAGACAACTTGACTCACCATTTTAGCTCTATTTATAAACATTATTTATGTTATGTCTAAAATAATTGATCTATTATCCTTCTAGATTAATCCTCACAGAGTGAACTGGGCAAAGAAGAAGTGTGCAGTGATTACCCAAGAGCTATTTTCCTCATGTCATGCTGAAGTGCCACACCAACAGTACTACGATTGGTGTGTCTTTGATGCCTGTGGGTACGTGATGAAGAAATGTGTTTGTTTAAGGGTGAAAATGTAGCTTTGTGAAAAAAAATTGGGGGGAAAAATCTAATTTGCACATTCTTATGCAGATAAACATTAATAACCTCTAAGAGTCGGATGTCTAAGATTGGTGTATGCAATTTTTTACTTTCAAAAAAATATTTCTCTACTGTATATAATCCTGCAACACTAATGCACTTTTCCCAGCATTTCACTAGTGCTTGGATACCACCTCCCACAACTGTGTTCTGTTATTCTGCACAATCAAAAGTTCTCATTTGACTTGTACTTCCTTGTACACAAAATGCAAATTCTGGAGTAATTGTGAAATCTTTACTGTGGGCCACATCTGCTGTTCATTTAGATATGGGAGGTGTTTTTACTGGCGCTCCATTTGTGTAAAAAAAATTAAATAAATACAAACCAAGACTTTATGAACCTTGTATGTTTGCCAAATGAATGATTTTAATACCTAAAAATAAAGTGCTAATCAAATTAATTTGTAATTTGCTAAGACAAAATCAATGAATACACTTTGAGTTATATTCTTTTTAATATAATAAATGTATACAATTTCCATGAATGAAAGATGAGTGTTGTTCTGCCACTTAAAATGTCTGTGTATATGATATAGCTGTGATTCGGGAGGAGACTGTGAGTGTCTTTGCACAGCCATTGCTGCCTATGCTGAGGAGTGCAACCGTAGAGGAGTTTATATTCGCTGGAGATCTCAAGGACTTTGTCGTAAGTACGAGTGCACCACTATCCCTTTTTCCCAAAACAAACTAAAAAACAAATTAAATTTTTTTATTTATTTATTTATTTATTACAAATACTATTAAAGTGTTCAAGTTTAATCCTACATTTAATTATCTATATGCTTTAAAATCATTGGATTTGACTGAGTTGGAGATTGTTGTGGCTTCTCTCTCTATCTTGTTCTTTCTCCAGCCATGCAGTGTGAGGATGGTTTGGTTTATGAAGCCTGTGGTTCTGCTTGCGTCGACGTCTGCCCTGGCAGTTCTCCTAGTCCTGACTCTCATTGCAGCACATTATCCTGTGTAGAGGGCTGCTTTTGCCCTCAGGGCACTGTTCGCCATGGTCAGGACATTATTTCAGTTTTTTTACCTAACTGACATAGATCATCAAATCACTATAATGTTTTGGAATTAATTATTTGTGTTGTTCATACATACAGTAGTATGGTTTTTTTTTCATTTCAGACACAGATGTCAGTATACAGCAATTATAAATATGGGTCACTATGTGGAGTATTTAAGTCTTTTGCTTTTGTGCAAAAAATTATAAATATATTAAGAAGCTTTTTATACTAAAACATCAATCTACTGTTCATGTATTAGTGTGGGTTTATACATGCATGCATCATTCTTTTAATGGTCATTTTGTTACATAAAGAAAAGCAGTGTAACTGTGCCAAATTATGCATGTCAAACACAATCTCGTAATCACTAGAAAAGTAAAATGGCATTATTTTTAATAAATGCATAAAGAAGCACAGTAGTGACCACAGTTTACCGTTCATGAGAACCAGTGTATTAATGCGACGAACACTGTCTTAAGAACATTCATGATGTTTCTCATATTCATAATGGAGTGTGAGCAATACTGTATATTCATATTGTCATAGATGTACAGTAGACGAGGAAGCAAGTGCAGGTTAACAGAATTTATCATTCTTGTCCAGCAGTACAAAAACAAAGTTCAGTGGAGCAGCCAGGGAACAGACAAAGGTCAGGCAATCTACAATTGGCATAGACAAAGCAGGGCAAGAGCAAGGCGGGAAAACCAGAAACAGGAACAGGCCTGGGTAAATAAAAACGAGATCAAGGGATACAGAGTGCAAACAGAACAACTTGAGTGTGGAACTGAGAGTCCTTTTATACTGTGAATGTGTGTGTGAACAGACCCAGATGTGCTCTATCACTTATCAGTTGAACAAAAAGGTGAGAGAGTCTTAGTGGTGATGGTGATGAGTTGTAGTCTATGGCAGCTATGTTCTTACTGATGCTGATTCTGGTGTTGAAATCACACATACATTATTATTACTGTATAAACACTTGCAAATTTCTTTGTTTTTGTTTAGTGATTTATTTTCAACATTCTACAACAATACTGGGGATTTCAAAACTATAAAATAACACATATGGGATTAGGTAATTACGTAACAACAAGA